>VZTH01014743.1:7303-111706 GCA_013397815.1 Aleadryas rufinucha | reverse complement strand
TTTTTTTTTTTTTTTTTTTTGATCATATTTATAAAGTTCTCTGTCCTGCCTGACCCAACAGAGATTATCACAAGAGAAGGTTTTCCAGTCTTCTAAAAATCAATTAGATGTTGGACTGAATGGGCACAGACCTGAGCTTGGAGGCGATGCGAAAACTTCAAACCTGAATTATCAGCTGAAAGTCTAAATGTAAAACTTTGTTGACTCAGATTATTGAGTCCCTTAGAGGAATTTCTGTCAAAAGCTTTCCTGTGGTTGTTACTTAAGAGCAAGTGTAGTATTGCTCTAGACAAACAAAACCACAGGAAACAGGTCTTGGCACAAAAATTATTTGCTGCTTGACTGAAGTGGAGGCAGCTAAAGGGGTGGGAATCCAGTTTCACTGTGAGATAAAACAAAACCCATTACCTTTATGTATTTATTTTATGTTAGGGTTTGGTGGGCTTTGATTGGTTAATTGGGATGGGGGGTTTTTGGGGGGTTTGGGCTTTTTTTCTGGTGGGGTTTCTTTTTGTTTGGTTTGTTTTTTTAAGTGTAGAGGGGGTCAAAAAGAGGCTGGAAGAAAAACAAGAGATCAAGAATAAAGACTTCAACCTGTCTGCCTTATCCAGGGTGAATGCCAGAATCAGCTGTAGTATTGTCTTCTCTGGCATATTTTTAAAAGCTATTTTTAAAATAGTTCAATTTTAGTGCAGTATAGTCTGGAGAGGAGGTTTGGGACCCAATGCCCAAGGTAAGTGAATATTCCATGGAAACCTGTGTGTGGGAGCATTTCACAGTGAGGCCCAGTGGGTGTTAGGGGGTGTTTACACAGGATAAAAGGTCTGCAGTAGGAGATAGAGAGCAGCCCCCCAGTAAGACTGATATAACCTCAGCCACGTGGTGCACTGGCATTAAAGCAATTTCTGTGGATACATTGACTTTTGTCCGGAAAAAGGGAAACTAAAACTTGCTCGTGTTATGAAAGTGCCTTAAGCACTGAATTTCTCTGCTATTATTTTTCTTCACTGTGCCTCTCATCCTCTCTCTGTTTTATTTAATTTGTTTTTTTTAACTGGAAATTCCATTTTTCTTGATGCAACTTGCTTTGTGCCTGGTACTGTTCCACGAAAAGTTTTGTTCTTCATACATCGAGAGTTTGCAACAAAAGAAATAATTTCACTAGAAACCCCCTGATCAAGCTGTAAATGCATCCCAGAGCTCTTCTGTGCAACAGGAGAGAATGCACATTGCTGTGCTCTGCTCCTGATGGTCCTCAACTCTAATTAAAGATGCTTTGCCATCTGTGAAACAGTTCCAGCAAGAAATGTGAAGGCAACTCCAATTGTATTATAATCACTTCTAGCCCAAATGTTCCTTTAATGCCGGCTCTTTTGTCTAATTTGGGAATAAAATCCTCCATGCAAACAGTTTTGGGGCATGGCCCTTTCTGAAATGCCTGGATTAGTGTTGTTCAGGAAGTCAGATTAAATGACTACAGTGCTGCCTTCTGGTTATAGGTCCAGGTCAAAGTTTATCATTTACCCTTTCCCTTACCCTTTTTCCCCTACCACTTTCAAAGTGTGACATGCAGGTGTGACACTGTGCAAGGGCTCTCTCTGGAGCATTTTTTTCATCCCCTTTTTTTGATATATTTTTCAGCTACTGCTTCCCAGAAACTCTCTGGGATAACAACATCTGTAGTGGAGGTTTGCTGTCCAGGAGAGTATGCTCAGCTACTGTGAGCTAAAGTAGTGTTTTATTTTGGTTTGGGTTTTTTTTTTATTGTAAAAAAACCCAAAAACCCAACAAAACAAACAACAAAAAATCCCAAGACAATGCCCTCCCTCTTCTCCTTATCAAGAGACTCTACCTTCTGAGGGAGACTTTTCAAACAAAAAATATCCCCTTTCATTTCAGAGGATGGTTTTTACTTGCAGAAAAGCAGAGCTTTCCTATGATGGTCTCCAGCAGCTGCTGGTGTGCAGCAGAAGGTGCTGAGGAAAGTAGAGGTCTCCTAAAAAACCATGAGTGGATGTGGTTACTGGGTGTATTTCTTTCTCCCCATCATCCAGTGCAATCCTTACTGCATCTGTTGCACAGAAGCCAAGTGGAAGGAGGGAACCTTCCTCAGCCATCACCCACTGGAGATGGAAAAACCATAGCTCTGTTCCCCAACCATGTATTTAATATTCCCTGGGGAATGTTATGTTCTGCACCTTTTTAACACCTTCATCTGTTGTAAAACTGCAGATCCAGCTTCAGGCATTTTGAAAAGTACATCCTATTGCTCTGTGGGGTAGGAGTTGGACTAGATGAACACAGCTATATCCCCAAAACCTTGATTCTGCCTTGCACAGGTTTGCCAGAAAGGTTTCCACCTTTGGCTTGCACTGACAATGATTTTATTTTCTGGCTGTACAATACATTGCAGGCAGAACTGAACAAGTAGATTAAAAAATTTGAAAGCACTTGTGACATCAAGGGATAGATTAAATCACCAAGACAATTGAATCATATTTTCAGAAGAAGATAACATTGCAAAATGATTGAATCCATAGGCCATTTTAACTGCCTTATGTCCTCTGCTTCAAAATATTGAGGCCGAAGTACCCGAGGCCTCTGCTGCTCAAAATGTCACTTTGAATAGCTGTCTAGGGCTATCAGGTCTCCCCTGGAAGTAGAACATAAAAAACCTTCAGTGTGAATCAAATTTGAAGCATGGAGTGCTTACAGACCATTTTCCATAGAGGCTGGTCCAAAGCACTTGGTGGAAGGGGGATGGGTGATAACCCCACGGTTGTTTATAAGAACTGCTGTTTTATTTTAGCTCAGACACGGTTAGTCCTGATGGTTATTTAACTTACTTGATTACCAGATATCTGAGTACCACTAATCCACTACCACAGCAGTCCCTTCTTGCACCTGAGAAAAAACAACCCAACACACACTGGAATTGGAGCTACAGGGGAAAGAGCAGATCTAAGATGCTGCCATGGAGTCCCCAAGGAGACAGTGGAGAAGGCAAAAGGAGGTGGCTACTGCAGGTAGGATCAACCCATCTGGAGTCTTTCAGCTGGGCTTGTGGCCCTGCTCTTTACTTGGCTGGAAAAAATAAGAGATGGTGTCCCAGAGCCACCCCTAAGGCTATTGTGTGATTTGGGTCAGGCCTTGTTAACCTGTGTTCAGGTCCCTGCTTCATGCAAATTCTTCCTGTGCCAACAAGCAAGCCAACCACCTTCCCTGTTTGTCACTTCCCTGTCTGTAGTATGGTAGATAAAAGCCTCCCCATTATCCCAGCATGGACTTAAACTAAAGAGTGGGAGGTTCTGTTCTGGGATACTTTTTTTTCCAAGTTTTTCTGCTGACATAACAGATACCAGATACTCCTGGAGAGGGAGGAAAAGTTTGTCTTTTAGAAAGTAAATCTAATTAGAAAAGTCTGTAGAGGAAATTATCTGATGGGTTTTTTCTTTCTTTGATTCTTCTTGATTCTCTGAAAATTATTTCTTTCTGTTAACTAGGATAGTATTTTTGTCTCAAAGAAGGCTCACCAGACTTTATTTGTTATTTGTTTTGCCATGACTCTAAGAGATAACATCACATCTTGTGTTACTTTGACTTGGAAAGAGATGTATTCAAGAGTTCCATCCTGTAATTTGCAGAATAAAATAAAGTACCCCTCTCCTCACTGGATAATCAAAACATTTAGCACCTTAACACTAGGCTCAGCAAGAAAGAAAATTCTGTGAGGTGATTCTGGTTGGTTTCTGTGGGAACAAACCCATGCATCCAAGAAAACACCGTAAGAGGGACTGAGGCTGGGATCTGATGTGACCTGGAAGTAGAGGAGGGAGAGGCAATGCACCCCAGATGTGGTGTGTGCTGCTGGGCAGGATGCCTGGGCACTGCCTTCAGTGCTGCAGCACCCATGGGCCCTGCCTGGCCCAGAGAGCTGCAATGGGCATTTCTTCCAGAATCCAGATTTACTGGTTTATGTGGCCAGAATCCACAGCTTAAGTGTAAAGCCTTTGTCTTCACCTTTATGGTCAGACCTGTACTTTGAATGCTCTGGTCACCTTTGGTTCAAGACACACAATGGGAGTATTTTCTTAGCCATTAAGGTGACCTCTCTAAAAACACTGGACGTTCAGCAGTGCTTAACCATGTATAGACCCAGCTGCTTGTCTGTGCAATGAAAAGTTACTTCAGTGTTTTGATAAGTGACAGAAGAGCCATCTATACATTTCAAACCAAAACGACAAAATAACCTGACGTATTTTCTTAGCAGGATCACATGGTATTAGAAATGCTTTATGGAGGAAATATTTTAAGCTATAAAATTTTCTGTTTGTTTTTTTTCTGCCTACTGAGATAACAGCAGAATGTTTGGTCTACACTTAACCAATCTTCATTAGCTGCTGGAAGATGTAATATTGATTCAAACTTCTTGGAACTTCAGCTCAAAAGAGAGATAATTTATAATGCTTTGGATGGGAAGTTTCCAAGAAAGGAACTTCCTTTAATAATAGAGGGTTTATTGGTTTTCTCTTTTTTTTTTTTTTTAGGGTTTTTGGTGCTTAGAATATGCTTTACATTAACATAGTATACAGTAGTTAGTGTGTTACTTTTCTTTGGATTTATTTCCATCTATATGCTTAGACCTCTTATTTAAACTGTTGGTACTATTAACCACCAGCAATGCAACTAATTATCTTTATTATGGTAAGACCTAGAGGCTATTTATAGATATGATTTTGTTTCACTAGATGCTATATAAACAGGCTAAGGCAATCCATGGCTGAAGACTTCACAGTTTCAGTATCCCACAGAACAATATATTATATTAAACAAGCAGATAAACCTTACATAGGGACAGCAGATTTTTTTGATTTGGTTAATTTAATTTGATTTGGTTTATTTAATTTGTTTAAATATTAAGTAAGTGGTGCTCAGTAAAAAATGGAAGGAGATTATTTGATTAGGAAAACAAACAACAGGAGAGATGAGAAGGGAAGCACTGGAGCGAATTCAGCAGGGATAAGAGAAAGGGAAATAAGGCAAGCAGGTACAATAAGGGCTAAAGTGAAATGCCAAAGAGAAAGTTGGGAGGAAATATATGGATTGAAAACTGTAGTAAAATTCCTGAAGACATCATAACACATGATATTACCAGTAGGTATTGTACTGGTCAGTCTCCAGATGACTGTGGGGTTTTCTATTAAATGTGAGGGACGAGACCAGCACAGAGATCTTGACATCAGGGATCCTGAAGGAACTGAAATTCACTCTTCTTATCCTCATTGCAACTGAGGTCCTTGGTATCTGCAATTTTCCCTGGTAAGGGAAAGCAATGGAAGCCGTGCTCATCTGGTAGAGAATAGTTCTGTTTTCCATCACATCTCGTATTTCAGTGGTCACTTCCCATGCCTCTTCAACCAAAGCACTGGCCATAACAACATGAAAACTAGATGTGTCCTCTGACATTGATCCTGGTTCAGTTGATCCTGGTAGCTAGTCCATGGCTACATGAATATTTGGAAAAGTTAGTTGTTCCCCTACACTGCTTTTAGAGAGGAAATCTTAATCTGGAGTCTGGTCTTTCACATTGTTTTTTAATGAAGTTGAGCCTGTACCATCTGCCAGCCTTCCGGATTACTTGGGGAACTTCCATGTTGCTATTCACAGAAATTGATACATAATTTAAGTTTTATGCTACATACTCACCTTGAGGCATTTCTTCACTGATTCCAACGAGGACATAAGTTATCTCTTTCTGTAATCACTGCATCACCATCATTCTTTTAGAGCAAAAGCATAAAGGAAAAACAGTTAAATACATTTCCTGTCATAAACTTGAAATCTTGAGCCAGTACCTTAAAATGAAGGAACAAGCCATTAAAAACTGCCCACGAACATGAAACAACTGTTTTAATTTGTTGCCAAAACCACTTTATCAGATTTAGATGGCTGACTGACTTTCCTTTTTCTGGTCTGTGGTTCGCTGTGCGGGCTGTCTTTGTGTCACTGGTTTAAGAGCCTGACCTTTAGTTATGAGAAATAAATTTTTTGTTGTTCTTATCAACAGAGCCCAAGGAAACTACAGCTTCATTTTTACTCTGCTGCCTTCAATGTAAAAAGTCCAGTATGGCTGATTCCTACAGTCTACAGCAGAGTTGTGGAATCTGCCCTTAACTCCGGGTAAGGACGTGGAGAATTGTCCTGCTTTACAGAGGGACTGCTTGGACAGGCTTGGGAGGTGGCCCTGTGTGAACCTCATGAAGTTCAACAAGGCCAAGTGCAAGGTCCTGCAGAGGGTTGGAGCAACACCAAACACAGAGACAGAACTGGAGGAGAATGGATTGAGACTAGCCCTGGGGAGAGGGATTTGGGGGTGTTAGCTGATGGGAAGCTCAACAGGAGCCAGCAATGTGCACTGGCAGCCCAGAAAGCCAACCATGTCCTGGACTGCACACAAAGCAGCCTGACCAGAAGGTTCAGGGATCAGGGATTCTGCCCCTCTGCTCTAATGAGAACCCATCTGCAGGTCTGCCTCCAGCTCTGGGGTCCCAGCACAGGAAGGACATGGAGCTGTTGGAGTGAGTCCAGAAGATCAGAGGGATGGAGCACCTCTGCTGTGAGGAAAGGCTGACATAACTGAGATTGTTCAGGCTGGAGAAGGGAAGACTTTGGGGAAGCCCTAAAGGGGGCCTGCAAGAGAGATGGAGAGGGACTTGCTATAAGGGCGTGTAGTGACAGGACATGGGGAAACGGCCTCAAACTGACAGAGAGTGTGTTTAGATTGGATATGAGGAAAAAATTCTTTACTGTGAGGGTGGGGAGGTCCTGGCACAGGGTGCCCAGAGAAGCTGTGGCTGCCCCATCCCTGGAAGTGTTCAAGGCCAGGTTGGGTGGGGCTTGGAGCAACCTGGGATAGTGGAAGGAGTCCCTGCCCATGGCAAGGGGTTGGAACAAGATGATCTTTCTTGTCCTTTTGAACCCAAACCATTCTATGATTCTGTGATTCTGTGGTTTCTATCCCAGAGGTCTGGCATCTTTAGTAATTGTTCAGCTACTCCTACAATGTTGCAAAAATGAATTTATGTTTGCAGAGGGCTCTGAGACGATGAGATGAAAGGTTCTGAATAAGTACAAAGTATAATTATTAGCTAGTGTTTAACAAGGTTCTACGATTATCACACTGCCTGTGTAAACAGTGTTTACCTTAGAGTCAATACAGGGTGAGAGCTGGGCATCCCACACTACCTTTTTCCACTTCCACTGAATCTCCTCTAGGAACATTTGAGATCTTTGTCTCTAGTTTGTTGCAGCTCAGTCCAAAACCCTCAAATGAGGCTACTTTGTTGATAAAACATTGTTTACTCAAATCTTGGAAACAGTCAGGAAAGAACCACTTGATTTCAACAGCTGCTTTTACAAGGGTGTCTTGGCAAGAAGTAATCATTTACTCAACCATCAACACAGAATCAACAAGTGAAGGTACTCTTAAAAATTTCTTTAGCTTCTATAAAGAAACGCGTATTTAAAAGGAAATCTCTAAGTTTGACGTATTGATGTGCACTGTAACACACACTAGAGAAATCTATTTCTGGCTCAGGTCAGCAGTTGTAGGGTTTCTGAGGAGTTCTGCAGTAACTGGATGTTTACTCCCTCCTCGCTGTTGGTATGTGAGCATCCCAGGAGCAGGCTATATGGCACATCACTCAAGTTATAATTACTTTGCTTGAGGACTTCTGTTTGTGGTTCTTAGTGCTCCAACTACCACTGTGGATGCAATTCGTGTGCTTCATATTTTAAAGGAGTTATTTAAGGCAATAAAATTCAGCAGGTAGCAGAGGTACACTTTCAGTGACATGAATACTGTGATTACACGTGCACGTTGACCCCTCTGTTCCATCTCACACTGTAAGCTGTTGCTCACTGTATTTATTTAAGATTTGTGTAGTAGTTTTGATGGCAATAAGAATTCAGATTATCTTTCTTCTTGTCAGAATGGACACTCAGAAATTTCTGCTTAAATATCTGTAAGTTCATTAGAGCTTCTCAACAAGCTACATAAACAGTTTTTTACCTCATTATCTAAGGAGAAAAAGAGTTCTGTTTTAACTCAGCTGCACAGGGGTTAGAGAGGAAAAAAAAAATGCAAAAAGAAAAATAAAAAGGGTGATTTAAAAGCTTATAGAATCAAAGAGAATTTGGTAGTTTTTAGTATTTCACAGTACTTACCATGAAGGCCAGCATGTGTCTTCCTCTTTGTTTGAAACATGTCCAATTTCCATTCAGACGCAGCTGCTTCAAATGCCTTTTGTTCATATACAGGTTTGAGCAACTCCAGAATATTGTAGAGGAGAAGGGAGGGGATGAGAGGAACATCCTGACAAACCTGAAGGCCTTGTCATAGCATATCACAAAGCAAAAGGTCTATTCCTGTGAAGGTCATCCCAAGGCTGGGCAGAACAGCAGCGTGTCCACTGGCTAACACTGCCCAGAGGAGCTGTAAATAGAACCTTTTCTCTCCCTGGTGCCAGCTAGATGCTGGATTTGTGATCATGGCATTTACAGCTCAGCTCTTCTCAAACAGCTCCTGTGCCAAACAGTGGGCGAAAAAAGCAAGCAAGCAAGGAAGCTTCTCCAGATCTCAGCATGGGGGATGGAGAAAATCAGATGATGAATTCATTATAGGCACAGAGTATTTGTGGCTGAAGTAAATATTTCTCCTGGGTCAGATCCTTTTCCATCTTCTCTGATAAATGAACTGGCATCAATAGACATATTACAAAGGCTTTATGCTTTGGCTTCACTTTATCCAGACTTACAGACAGAGGAAAGACACGTATTTGTCACTCAACCCAAGACCTATTAATCACAGCTTTGTCTGTGTAAGCTCTGAGGATCCAGGTCTAAAACACTAATAATTAAAATGGAGGTGTTTTCCCTTTACCACTTTGCCTTACAATCTGCAGTTCAGTGCTCTGTCCAAGAGGAGCAAACTTCAGCAGATAACACTCAGAACAAAGAATGCATAACCCTGGCCATAGGCAGCTGACTTTCCAAGCACATCTATCTTGTCTTTGCTGAACAGGAGGCACCAAATCAATAGGGTATTAGGGTGGAGGGTTTTATTTGGGGGGAGGGTCAGGTATTTTTGGGGTTTTGTTGGTTTGGGGTTTTTTTTGCAGGGGTTACTTTTACTGTAAGAAGACTTTTGTCTTTCTTTGATTAAAAAAAAAAAAAGGCAAACCAAAAATACCCCAACATTTTTTATACAGGTGTTCATCTGGGCATGTAACTGATTTTTAGTGGCCATTGGAAGTGCTGCATGTGAGATAATGACGCTCTTGCAAGCTTCCAGTCCAAAGGAGAGAGAGGGAACAGCAGGAAACATAACAAATGGGAGGGAAGCTCAAAGTAAGAGCAGAGCAAAAGAGTCAATAAACAGCACTTCCAAACCAGCAAACATCTGTCTGTTACCAAAGCTCTGTTGCAAAAGCATTTCCAGAGGAGAAAGCAAGAAGGCCAATCTAGAGATCTATTAGCTGTGTTTATCCAGCCTTTAAAGCATTAAAACCATTCCATTTACAAGCTCAAAACCAGGACAGCCTTCTTCCCTGGCCTGTGTATTCAGCTAGCCTTAAGCACTGCTCTTTCACATGTGTATGGGTTATGATGCCTTGCCCTTGCTTTTGGATTTGCTTTTGGTTCCACCCGTGCTGTTTTATGGTTTTTAAATAGGCATCAAGTGATTGCACTTAGCTTTAAAATAAACTGAAGAATATATCAACAAACAAAAATGAGCAAAGTTTAGCTTTGTTTCACCAAGTTTTGGCTTTGCAGGACTAGCAAAAGAAAACATGATGTACTCAAAAGCATCCACGGGTGACGCGGAGTGTACATGACGGATGTGCTGAATAAATTGATGCTGTCTTGTATAAAGCTGAGGTTACCTTCTGCTTTAGATGTAAGTGGCTTGTTAACACCTCAGAGAGAGACATAGCCTGCATGCCCTGGAAGTAGGAGAGTTGCAATTGTGAACAAGCTGTTTTGCCTTCAGGAGTGGAAGGTAGGGGGAAGAAGCTATGGGCAGTTATATTTTTATTAAGGTTTTTAATCACACATCAAAAACCAATCTGAGTTCTTTAAGGGCAGTAATTTAGGACCTTGAGGGAAATATTCCTGCCTCTCTAGGTACTGACTTTACATCACCAAACACAAAGTTGCAATCCTGTTTTGCTTCCGAAGTAATTTCCAACCCTTTTTGATTCTGTCAAATCTTTCCAGCTTCTGCCTCTTGGCATGGCTGTACCAGTTTCTGTGACTTGTTGGCATTTGGGGGAGCTGCTTTTATATCCTAAAATGTTTTCTTGGGTTTCTCCTTGGGGTTGGGAGGGGAGGCAGGGGTGAGAGGGCACAGCTATTTTAGTTTCTTTCTGTGCAGTGAGACAGGCTCCTGTTTCCCATGGGTTGGAGAGCTGTGCAAGGTTGGGAGAGCCTGCTTCCAGGGTGATGAAGTTGCACTTACAGCCACAGGCCTTTAATGAAAGACAGGAGGTGATAATGGAGTGAGTCACCCAGCCCACATGTGTGGAGTCTGGGTACAGCCTGTCCCTGAGGTTCCATAAAAGCCACTAATTCCTGTCCCCGGGGACACACTGGGGTGGATTAGACTGTTCTCAGCACCTTCTGAGTTTTCCTTATGGCACCAGAGTGTCAGTCCTAAGCCATGTCTTGTTTAGAAAAGCACCCCTAATCAGGTCTTCCAGTCTTTTGGGGGTTTTGTTTATTGAGTTTCTCTGGGGGAGTTGTTTGCTGTGGTTTTTAAATTTCTCTGCACCTTAGGTGATTTTTAGAGTAGCTGCTCATGCACCCGTTGAGGAGGAGCAGGATAGTGGCAAGTGATCTGTGTTTAAAACTCTGCAGAGTGTTTTAGGAGCTTTAGAGTAAAAGGTGATATTAATAAAGGTCTTTGAAAGAAACTTTAATAATAGAAATCTAGCCAGTCTCTGGCACATTTAATGCTACTGCAGTGTGCCTCTAAACTGGCAGGAGGTTTACTTTAAGTAGGTGATTATTTGGCTTTGATTATTATTTATTGTTTATTGGGAAGGGGACAATTTTTCTTTGGGTTTTTTGGTGTGCTCTTTGGTAGGGGATATTGTATGCTTGGATATTTCATGTCAGGGGGGCAGTACTTTTGTTCTGGTTTTGTTTAGAGGAGTGGAAATACAAGCAAGGCAGCAGGTGAAGAGCAGTGCTTGAATGTATCTTTGATTTCCATGCCCCTTATCCAGTTAAGGAACTTTTTGCTCTCTATTTCATGTCTTTCCTTGAGCTTAGGGGTTGGGTCCAAGATTATAAAAAAAAAAATTGCCACTAATTCATTTATCAAAAGGCTTCTTGGAGAGTCATGCTAAGAGAGTTTATGAGCAGCTTCTGGCTGACTCACCAGCAGAAGTTGCTTATACTGAGAGGCAGCAAAGAGGGCAATTGATCAACATTTGTGTCCACTTCTCTAAGAAGTCATTTGTTTGGTGACAGATTGCTAGGCTTGACCAAAGAGAAATTTCTGTGCAAATAACTACAGGACCAGGTTCTGTAAATAGAACAGGCTGGTATAAATCTCTAGAAAGGCTGCTGATGTCCAACAGTGCCAACAAGCTACACTTCATATGGCCTTACACACACTTTACAAATAATCTATGCTTCAAGTTTTACACTTGTGTATCTCTCTCATAAATTGTTTGTAAAAGATGCTGGTTTAACTAAGATAACTTATGTCAATTAAGCAGAGGCTTGCTCTGCAGTTGTGTAGCCTTAACTGGCACAAAAGCTGCTGAAAAATCAACACATCTTCTAAACTATTGTCCAGATTACCAGTCTGCCCAAGAGAAAATTGTGTCAATAGTGCTGTCCTTAGATTTGTTAACTGCTTTTAATTTTTTTACGGGGAAGGCAGATATTTTTAAGCATGTCAAAGAAGTGATTTGTTGAAATAATCATTGTTCACATGCTTATCTGAAGGATATAATGTAATTTGCCTAAGTATGAGAATGTAACAAATAAAATGAGAACATCTAACATTGGTGTGCAGTATGCCCAAACTAACTGTGAGAGCCATTGATTTTAATTGTTTGATCTCTCAGCCTTAATTTTCTGCCAGATGGATTTTCTGTGTGATTTAAAGATGGGCTTGCAGCCAGGTGTGGGACACAGAAAGCCACAATGATTTCTCCTTCGTAAATGGGCAGTTTCAAACATAATCCCATCCCATCAGTTTTAAAATACTTAGATCCCAGCTTTCATTTCCCAAAGAAAACTTGGCATTGTGTGTGAACCAGTATGGCAGAGCCACAACCATGATTTCCATCTTGCTGTACTGTGTTGCTGATGGCAGCTGAGGCACCACATTCCTCTCTATCTAGTCTCTGTACTTTTAGTTATGGCAATGGATATTGATAACCTTCATTCAGCACTTGAACATGGTCTTGAGAATAGGTGGAAAAATGCCAGCAGGTGGTGGGGGAAGACAGAGGCACCTGGCCCATCCTGATTGCACAACTGGGGCTTTGAGAGCAGATGTAAAACACAGATGTGTGTGTGAAGTCACTCCAACAGCAAAGCAGCTGGAGATGCAGCAGATGTGGAGGTTTTAGGGCATCCCATTAAACTTTCCACCCATCAAGATGCTCCTCTTCTACAGCAGGTGGCAGCGGGGAGAGAGTGTGGTCAACAACTTGGTTTTGAAAGAGTGGGCTCTACCTGTCTTCCTCAAATTTAGTAAGATACCAAGGTCCAGCACAGTGCCTGAAACATCTGTGAGAAGAGGCAAGTATTGGGTTGGCTGAAATAATTTCTGTGATTGGCATTGTATATCCTAACTCTCCCAAATCTTCTTTTAACTTCTCTAGAATAAAAACTGCTTGCTTTGTGTTCTAAAAAGCCTCCTGGTATCCCTTTTATCCCACACGTTTTTATACTTCCATCAGACACCTTCCCTAGGCTTCCCCATGTTGGTGCCATCTCACCAGGGCCATAAATGGCCACTCTACCCTTGGTCTTTCTGGCTTTTAGCTCTGACAGCCTTCACACAGCCATCCATGTGAGTGCACAGCCACCAGCTGGTGTTTGGGATGTGAGAAGGGACTAGGAAGCAGCTCTGCATTTTCTTGGAAGGCTCTGCCTGCCTGAGTTCTGCAGCACGAGCCGCTCTTCGTGCTTGGCCCAGGGCAGACACAACGTCCTGCCTGCAGCCCTCTGAGTGGCCAAGGCGTAAATGCCTCTTTGTAAAGAGTGTGTTTACTTTATATGAATCTAAGATGTTTAAAAAACTTGATTTTAATCAATAAGTTAAAAGTTAGCTAGATATTTAAGGGGATACAAGAATGATTTACTTTATCCTACCTTTAAATGTTAAGGTTAGTTGGTGGAGCAAAGACAGTGCAGAAATTAATGGAGTGTATATATAAAAGGGGAATGGTGTCAGAGCCAATTTTCTTAAGCAGTGTGAGTACTGCTGACGTAAAACAAAATAATATTTTTTCATTGTTGTGGTCTTATGAGTGCCTGAGAACTTGGAAAGTCAGAGATGAAGTTTAGGGTAATTTTGGAGGGTATGTACAAAGAATAGGTGCAGATTGTCATTTTCATGTTTATAAATCATTTAAATAGTCTTGACCTGGAGAAGTTTANCTGCCCTTCTTTTTCTGGGAGGTCTCTCCGTGCCTGAGTTCTGCGGCACGAGCCGCTCTTCGTGCTTGGCCCAGGGCAGACACAACACCCTGCAGCCGTCTGAGTGGCCAAGGCATAAATGCCTCTTTGTAAAGAGTGTGTTTACTTTATGTGAATCTAAGACGTTTGAAAAACTTGATTTTAATCAATAAGTTAAAGGTTAGCTAGATATTTAAGGGGATACAAGAATGGTTTACTTTATCCTACCTTTAAATGTTAAGGTTAGTTGGTGGAGCAAAGACAGTGCAGAAATTAATGGAGTGTATATATAAAATGGGAATGGTGTCAGAGCCAATTTTCTTAAGCAATGTGAGTACTGCTGACGTAAAACAAAATAATATTTTTTCATTGTTGTGTTCTTATGAGTGCCTGTGAACTTGGGAAGTCAGAGATGAAGTTTAGGGTAATTTTGGAGGGTATGTACAAAGAATAGGTGCAGATTGTCATTTTCATGTTTATAAATCATTTAAATAGTCTTGACCTGGAGAAGTTTATTGAATCTAGTGCTATCTTTCATGTAAAATAGCATGCCTGTAGTCTACAGCTTTTAAGGATCTATTTTTTTCCTCCACTGTATATTGTAGAATTCTATCCTTTCCTAATATGGTGTTTGAGAGATGTTTTAAAAATAAATCATATTGACATTTGGATTTAATTATAAATTTCAAAGACAGGAACACATAGTTTATACAATATTTCAGCACAATGTTCATCTGAGCAGCACACAATGAAAACTTTTTATTAAATTTACAATATTGAAGAAGCCCAAACACTTAGGTTTTTGGGAATTTGTATGTTGATATGGAGAGAGATCAAAACAGTTGTCTGCTGAAATCAACAGCAAACTCTGTCCTCCACAGAAATAAACCTGTGGGATGGTCATAAGTTTCTCAAGACATGGGGTGAATGCAAATCAACTT
Source organism: Aleadryas rufinucha (assembly GCA_013397815.1). Lineage (NCBI taxonomy): Eukaryota > Metazoa > Chordata > Aves > Passeriformes > Aleadryas > Aleadryas rufinucha. The sequence continues at coordinate 97,061 of VZTH01014743.1, read as the reverse complement.
TTCTTCACCATTTATTAGAAGGTTTTGTGAGAGAAGAACTACAGAGAGTAGTTTCAACACTGCTGAACTTCAAGGCAGCCGAAAGCATGGGGGCTGTATCAGCAGCACAGCTGTGTTTATTTCCCTTTATCTGGTGCTGCAAAGCCAAGTCTGCAGTGTCAGGTCCAGTTTGGGGCTCCCCAGAACGAGCCTGACATGGATATACTGGAGTGAGTCCAGTGAACAGCCCCCAGGATGGATTGGATCTGAAGGCACAGAATGGAGGATGAGCAGCTGGGAGCTGGATCTGCTTGATGGGATAATAAAGAGAAGAGGAAGCCAGGCTCTTTTCAGGGGTCTGTGATGGAAGGGTGGAAGTAATGGGCCCAATAGTGTGAGAACATTGGAAGCTCCAATTTGACATAAGAAGAAACTTTTTGGGGATGGTTAGACACTGCTGGAGGGACCTGGAAAGGTTATGAACCCTCCATTCTTGGCAATAGTCAAAACTTGACAAACAAGGGCCTCAGGAATCTGCTGCAACTTCGAGCAGCAGGTTGGGTTAGGTGGCCTCCAGGCAGCCCTTCCTAGCTGCATGATCTTCTGCTTTTCAGCAAGCAATGAAAGAAAAAACAAAAAGCAACAACTAATGCTAAGATCATGAGGAGTGTACAAAGACCAACTGGTGAATGACATTCTGAGACTTTTAACAGCCATACATTTCTGGTTTTGCACTGAAGAGTGTGCCTCCCAAAAACTGAATGCTATGGTGAACTGGTGCTTGTCCAGGGTGTCTTACAAGTACTGTACGATGCAACATGTTCCTGATGCTCAAAATGTTTAATTCATGAAGTATATTTCCCTCACAAGCCATCAGTTAAAACATTTTTGTTTTATTGTAGATATTTCTCCCAAGTTCCTTTATACTTCAACTTTTTTCATCTCTTCACAGACTGGCACCCCCTTTTTATAATGCTGTACACTCTAAGCACACTTCTTTATGCAAAAGATTGCAATAGATTCAATATATTCTTTCTTTAAGTCTATCAAAATGATCTATGAGACCCTTGTGTCATATCTCCCAAAATACACCGACAAATGGGAATCTTCCAATGCTATAGTCTCCAGGGTAGCTTTAACGACTTCCTGGATGTAATCCAATGTCTTGCAGGACTCTGAAGGATAGTTTGTCTTCCTAATGTTACTGCTTCTAATATTTAGCAACAGTTCAGCTGTATGAACTTAAAATGCAGATGTATAAAAATATTCAAAAGAGAGAAGATAGATGGGAATGGTGAAATAACACATTCCATCACCACTTTCTTGGAAGAAACCGATGAGGCTGTGGAAGCAAGAGATTGTTTGAGGCATTGAATCAGACAGCTGGAGGGGGTGGAGGTGGAACAGCTGGAAGTGCAGGTATAGAGTTCTGTTCCCCAGGAGAGAGGATTTGTCTGGCGAAATTAGGAAGAAGAAAAGACACGGGAAGGCAAAAACCTGCAGAAAATGAAGAATACTAGCCTGATCACGGAAGCTTGGTGGAGATGGAGGAGGAGAAATTGATGTTTGTTAGGCTGAGCTGGAGCAGGAATATAGTTGGAATAGACCTAGTGATGAGGAACAGTAACAAAAATTATTAATGAAACCCAGAAGGTACAACAATAACCATGCTGATGAAAATACCTTGCAAATTTTAATTACCATGTTCAATAAAGGGTTTTTTCCCCTCTTGTTTACATGTTGGTGAAAATACAAATTTTACTAAAACCTTGACAAAAAGTCAATGTAAAGACATGGGAAACAGTGTAAATAATGACAACCCACATCTCTGAGACTGCCCTCTGCAGAGGTGCAACAGGCACTTCCACTGAAATATTAAACTGTCCCTACTGTAATAGAGATCAACAGAGCAGATTCAATTATTTTCCATTGCAAATTAAGTGTGTGTATAATCTTTCAATGCTGTAAAGACACCAGAGTAACTCTTATTATTCTGAAGTATTAGAGCAGAAATGTGTTCATTAACAGGTTCTGCATGATTTATCTGTTGTTCAGATAAATAGCTTGATCTGTTCTTATACGATTGATTTACTTTAGAAACTTTGGGAAACTTGAGTTTTGACTCTTCCTTGGATCTAGCATTCAAACTGATAAGAAGAGCAATGAACTGATTCCTTTCAGCCAGTCAAAATAACCAGCTAGTGACAGAGAAGTCTGGGCAGAGGGGGAAGGAACAGATCTCAAGGGACAGTGAAGTGGAAGGTGTCCCCAGTGCCCAGGGGAGACTGCAGTGCTTGTTCCTTTCTTGATGTAAAAGAAAGGACAAAACTCCAAGAAATGACAACGAAGCTCTACGGACAAAGCTATTACAGGAATAGATCCAAGCCCAGTTCATTGCAGTTGCTCTGGGCTGCATTGGTTGGACAACAAAGCCTCCTGAGATACTTTTAAAGCTTTGAATACCAAAGTGTTCCCCAGGTTTCCAGTGACCAAATTGTTATTCTGCAAACTTATCAAGGCAAATCCTTCAAAAGGCAATTAAATTTGTTCTCTTATTTCCATAGGTTTTGTTGTTGTTGCCTTAAGGGTTTTGTTGTATCCAAACATTTAATGAGAAATTTATGAGATCTAGCTAGATCACAGCTCAGATTTCTTTAGCAATTGGATATGGACTGGAGAGCTGTCAGACAAGTTGCTGTTTTAATTACAGCACCAAATCTGGACTTCTGAAATTTTAATTTAGGTTGCTGGCTGTATCTTCAGTGACAAAAAGGACTTTGATTTTACCCAATAGCATTTGAAGGGACAGCTTGCACCTCAGTTAATATTTTTGTCCATTCAGAAAATAAAAATATTTCACTCAAGCTTAACCTATGCCTCTTTATATGCATGAAGATAATACATCACAAAGTTTTAAATATTGATTTCCATTAGGTTTCCCAGTATGCAAGATCCAAAAACGGTAGCTAAGATCTTTGGAAAATTACTTTCTTGTAGTCTATAACTCATTTAAAAAATTGAAATCTGACAAAAGAAAAATCCCCATGACCATAAACATGATAGTTGCCTTTTTGTATTGCAGTAGGAGTGCTACACCCATCAGCATCCTGGTCAGCAGCAGCAAGTCTAAACCAAATAAACTTCAGTGGCAATTTCTTGTCCTGACTTACAATATTAAAATTGCAAGTGTCTAATTAAAGTATTTCTTAGAAATCGTTTCGATATTGCTGTTTGATAAAGAAGCATCCTTATTCAATATTCAACATATTACAATTTTCACTTTCTAGTAACATATTTTAATTTTTTTTTCTAATCAGAAAATGGTAAAATTATTTGGAGACTCTGTATCTAATCTACTTTTTGGCTGTTTCTGTTTGTGCTGTGTAAATACTTTTAATTATCTTGTTTAAACTTTTGGAGGATATTTGGAGTTTCTACATGATAGTAAAAACTTTACTGTAGAGATTGTAAAGGCTCGTGTGCACCTGAATTTTATGTCAGCTTTTACATACTTTGATTATACAAAATTATGAAAGGAAAAAAGGTGGTTTTCCACTGATTTATAATTTCATAGTGATATTTTTGCTGTCAGGAGAGGTTTTTTAAATTATTATTTTGATGCTGAAATGTTTGCAAAGTCTTGTTGAGGAGGTTTGGGGTGATAGAAGTGATATAGTAAGAAAACATTTAATTCCCTCTCCTAAAGCATCATTTTCGTTAGCAAGCAAACTGCAACAAGAAAATCTAATGAAGGTCATAATGCAGCATATGTGGACAAAATCCAATCTTTCTATCAGCTAGTGAAATTAAGCAGGAAAATTGGTTCCTTTTTAGGGTTGTTTGTTTATGAGATTTTAAAAATAATTTCTGTAATGATCACGCTCCTTCAAAAACACGAAAGACGTAGAAACACCTACCAATGTACAAATAAGTTTATTTTTATCTATTATCTCACAATCCTTTGAAAAAATCTTAACCCAGCTAAAGCCTTTAATCCAAAATTTTCAGAACAACAGATAGCTGGGTATGTGGTGTGATGGTTTCCACTCAGTGTGACACTCTGTTCTTTCTGTTTGCCTGGAAAGACAGATCAGTACAGGATAAGAGCAAAAATGAAACAACAGAACTGAAACCATTGTTAATATGAATATAGAGGTTGAAGAGTGAGAGCAGGCTGAGTGTGCTTCGGGTGCTCTTCCAAGAAGGATGACAAATGGGTAAGGCCTCACCCCGGCCAGTTCTTTCAAAAATTAACTATAGAACTTGGGGGGGGAAGTGAAGGGAAGTTTACTTTAACTTTGGGTAGAAAAAAGAGAATGTCTTCTGGGTGCCAGACTGGTGTATGTTCTCAGGTCATACTTAGTGTGCAGGCCTCTGCAAGGTTTTAGCTACCTCCTCTCTCACTGCTCCGTCGGAAGGAATACATTGCATTGCCAAGAGCCACTTTAAAATCCATTAAACACAAGTAAAACTGTCAAGCCCATTTCTTCTGCTTCTGTCTCTTCCGTAACAAGCAAGAAAAAACACATTTGTTTTTAAAACACTCACTTGCTTCCTTTGTTGCTAAGATGGTTTTTTCTGCAGCTGAGGAGCTCTGCTGCTGTTATAGTCCTGTGCATTTCAGTTTCCAGAGTGGAAAAAAAAACCCCTAACAGAGTGATCGGGACAAACTAGTTTGGGTGGACTGCAGCAAGCTCGTAGTCCAGGTTTCAGACCCAAAAGCATTGTTTAAAGGACTCTGCATTTGCTTCATCTGGAAAACTGCAATAATTTGAGCCTTGCTTCCACTCTCTTTTTTTTCCTTTTTTCACACACTTCTTGATATAATTCCCATGTATAGGAATGCAAAATCTGTTTAAGCTGCACACTTTTCTCTTTCAAAGCACAGCCCCCACTCCACTCCCTGATGCTGCACACACTCACTGAGCATCCCTGGGATTTTGGAAAGCACAAAAGAGCTGTAAGAGTAGCAGAGTTGAGACCAGGATCCTCTCCAGAGCTTCCCTAGGATAGATATTCAATCATGGCTTCTAAAACTGTGAATTACTGAAGTTCTTAAAATCATAATTGCTGAGTTAATTAACACAGCTGTTAATGAACACAGCAACAGCAAATTTGAGTTTCTACAGGGTTTTTGCCGCTCCATATCAGTGCAGTTAAGCTTCTATATTATAGGAAACTCTCTTTTCCTTAACATGCTATTTTTTGAAAAGAGGCAAGGGGGTTTTTTCCCTCAGGAAGTTGTTTGCAGATCTGCATTCTCAGGCCTTTGGCTTGCACGGGATATCTGCCTGTTGCATGTAAATTACAGAGCAGCTGCTCAAATTCCCACTGCTTCGTTTCTCTTCACATCTTGTTAAGGACAGAGGAAACACAAAATTCATTGTTAATCTAATTAAATTCTAAACAGTCTAATTAAATACTTATCAGTCAAATTACAATGCTGCTAATACTTCTGGTTGCAGTTATATGCTGTTAATGTACAAATAAACTCTGTGGTATTTATCCTTTTCTGGGATGCTACCTTTACCCTTTCACTGCCCCTCTGGGTCCAAGGCTTAAAGGTTTCAGCTTGGCAAAGGTACAAGGCTTGGCAAGTGATCAGCATCCCAAGCCCTTTACCAGGAGGAAGAGGAGGATGCAAGTAGTTGCTTCTTCCTTTTTTTCAGTTTCCATATGTGGTCGTTTTAATGTTTGTCAACATGCTCTATACCTTGTTTTTTTACTCCCTGTTTTTCATTTTAAAACATAAATCTGCAGGTTTTATGCTGCATTCGAATCTACCACATCCATTCTATACTTATTGAGTTCTTGTTCTTTTTTTATCCTTAAATTAATGTTTGCCCAGTCCTTTAACTGACTGTGGCAGAGTGGTTTATAGCCCTGGAATCATCCTGTATCATTGCTCCTGTTGCCCTGGGCTTGCCACAGTTGCTTTCTGTAACTGATTCAAGATCATTTTAGCCAAAGGACCAGAGGTTTTTCTCTGTAATTCCTTCTAGGAGGGCTGGTACTCTGAGGGGAGACCATTTCATTTTAGTATAATAGGCATGGCCACACACTTTAGTGTCGTAGATTCTGTGTGCTTGGCCTGCCTGCAGGGAGAGGTGAAATTAAAGGACATGCCCAAGTGGCATCTGTGAAGTTATACCTCATTCCTCCCTTCTGCATGAGATGTGAAAGTAAGGCATCCTTTATTTTTTCTCTTTTTTCCCCACTTCTGCTTTTTCTGTGATGCTGCTATTCATAAAATCTGTGTTGTTCCAAAAGCTATTAAGTGCTTTCTGTTACAACAGTGGACTTCAAAGAGGATTCTTCTGGACTCCTCAGGGTATGCAAAGGAAATATTTGGATCAGACTGTAGGTTTGGGACAGCCAGAGGAGCTGTCAAGGTTGCCACTATGTTGGGAAGTAAGCTTTGTAAGGAAAAAAGTTTTTAACAAAGGTACCTATTTATGCTTACATACCTTTCAAGGTTGCAGGCAATAAACAAGGATTATTTTCACCAGGACACAAGATTAGTTTCTCTCTGATGAAATTATTAATTATTATGATTAATATGATAAATTTTTATTTATTAAAACAGTCAAAAGGGGATGTTGTATCACGAGAGATGTGGATATGACCCTTCTTTTACTTAGCTTGACTGCTGTACCCTCCATATACAAGCATGATCCAGTTCATAAATCAGGCAGTCGTATTAAGGTGCTGTTAGGCTGGGCCAGCCCAGCCCAAGCACTTGTGTCTTGCAATTGGAAAAGTGCATTTTTACCCTGTTTCTACCTGGTTTGTTTTTAATGTTTTAAAATTTGTCTTTTGATCTATATACTTTAGTAATGATGGCAACCTGGAGAGTAGCAGCATTTCACCTGCTATGTTCCAGGTGCTGGAAAACTCATGCAGTTTTCTTACTCTGGTGTGTTTATGGAGCCACTTTGAAATAAGAATGGGCTAAGAATGCCTCCAAGAATGATTCCTTTTTTGAAATATGTATATCAGGAGCCTAAGGTATAAGTCAACTAGCAGAGAGGCAGTGGTTTGAAGAAGTGGAGAGCAGATACCTGCTTGTAAATCTGGTGCCCTGACTCAACAGAAAAAGATGGCTCTGCAAAGAAATTTCAGTATAAAAATTAATTTATAGGATTGAAGTAATAAAATACTTAATAAATATTAATAATAATTAATAGAATAAACAGATTCATATTTTATATATAATAATTAATAGAATAAATAATATCTATATTAATAGAATAAATAAATTTCATGTTTTGAAACTACAAAGTCCAGACAAAGGATGGAAAATTTGGGAAATGGTGTGCATGTTCAAATCAGTCCTGCTTAGCTTGTATTAGCAGTATAAGACTGGCATGTGACAGGTTATGAGGAAGTAGAGAGCATTGAAAGACCTTTTGAATGGTAACTTCAAACAGTCTCTTTTCTCTTTGGTTATCAGCCCATTTAGGTGTTTTATAAATAGCAAAGATAGATTGTCAGATACTTTCAATAGGAAAGAGCAGGGGCAGGACAGGGAAGTAATAAGTTATATGAGATACCAATCGTGTTTCCATCAACAGAAAATGACTCATGATTCATAAAAGCCTCCTTTATACTAGAATACAATGTTTAGAATTTTGTTTAAAAATTAAACAGAATGTCTAGCATTTCAGCAGCTTTAACTTCCTGGCCTGATTTCTAATGGGCATTCTATAAATAAAACATATATTTCAAAGCTTGAATTCTCTTCAGAAGAGCCTATGGGCAGTTTTGGTGGGATACTGTTTTTCAGTGCAGCCTAATTAATTTGCCAGCTGAACAATGCTTTTGCAAGCAAAGCAATGAGTAAGAAGTGTGCTTTGAGCTGGCAAGTCAGAATAAGGCACCTTGTGAAAACAAACATGCAAAAGAAAAAGCTCTCTGCAAAATGCAAAGCAAAATTGATGCCAAGATTGCTGTTCTGAACAGCAGTGTACAGCAGCACAGTGAGGTTTCAGTCAATTCACCACCTGTGAGTAATCCTTTAAATAAAGGTATAAATTTCACAGTAAATCCTTCTGCAGGGCTTTCTAAGCCCTGAGCATTAACAAGGAAATATACAGTGCACAATTCAATATTATCTATGGGGGAAAAGGAAGGTTAGAAGATAATCCCTCTGTCACTTTCTTGTCACACAGACTACTTGCACGTATTTGCATAAAAGAACCAGTTTCTTTTCTGGTGCCTTTGCTGAGATGCCATTTGACTCCATAATCCAGAGTGCATCACAGGCACTGCAGGGCAGGCCTTAACTAGACACTGGAAAAAAGGAAAGTTCTCTCTGGAAAAGACTTCCAACCCTTTATTGCTAAATTCTGGTGTCAGGGGTGGAGGCTCGCAGTATTGTAGGAGCAGCAGAGCTACCTTGGAGCCAAGAGAGGCAGAAGGTGGACACATCACGCGGTGATTGCTGACAGACTGTTTCAGCACAGGGACAGAAGACCACACCCCGGTGATATTTCTCTGTTTGACACATGTATGGATATATCTGGGCTTTATTATTTGCTTTTTAAAAGTTAATTTAGCCAGAAAAAAAGTATAAGGTCTGGGGTTTCCCAGCTTTAGTAATGGCTGTACCTGTACCAAGTACACCCTGGCCAAGTGGCTTATGCCTGTTCGCTTCAGCTCTCATCCTGCCTCGTGTCCCATTCCTCAGACTCCCCCAGACAAGGAGGCTGCATGCAGGCTGCTGACTGTGAGCATGAGCTTTCCCCTGAACCGAGGCCAAGCCCTGACTGGGAGGGTAAGCCTTCGAAGGAGCCAGAACTGTGCCAGGGAACACGCCAAGAGCGAGGAGGTAAAGATGACTGTGGCCCAGCTCTCAGTCTGTGTCCTGGCCTTATTCTGTTTACTGGAATAGACAGAGCACACAGCCAAAGAGGTCAGGAAGAGAGCACAGCACTGAATGTTTTTAGCACACTGGGGACATTTGCCCTGCTGGCCTTGGCAATGTTTTCTCATGCACCACTTCTGTGCATATGCTCATTCCCTTCCCCGCCTTGCTTTCCCTGCTTCCCTTGCCTGTATCCTGCCTTTTCATGTATGTCTGAGTCAGATGGTCCAGCAAAAAGCCTGCAATTATACTTCATCTTTATTGGGTCCTGTAATGATTCAAATAGTTTCTTGAGTTTTAATCTGCTTTACGAAAGCTGAGCACTTCTGGTCCAGGAGCCCCACTCAGACTTGGAAAGGAGGACTAAGACTCTACCACCCTTTAAAAAAACCCAACATATTCCCAGGAATGTACAGGACTGCAGAAGGCTGCTTGCTGCCCTGCCAAGGAGCCTTCAATAGTGTCTATACTGCTGTGAACTTCTGCAAAAATCATGTAGTTTAATTTCTGAGTTGGTTTGATTCCAAGGGAACACAGAGCTCTAATCCAGGCCACCCTGTGCTGCACACCACGGGCTTTCCCACTCATGCTCCCTCTGAAGTGCAAACATAAGTTGTGGGCAGAAGCAGAGAACCTTGTTAAAGTGGAATAAATATTACCACAAGTAATAATACTAGGACTGAGTAGTTTCTCCAGTTAATGTGGCAGCAATGTGGGGAGCTATGTCATCAGAGAAAAGGCAGTGGTAGAAAGGATAGGTCTACTACATGGATGACTAAGGTGAATTCTCTCTGGTTTATATAGGTGAGTTAATAAAGTGAAAACAAAATGCTCCCCCAGTGATCTATGAGTTCATGCCCTGCTGCCTTCCAGCAAGGCAAGAGCTCCCTAGTGCCTGAAGCTTTTTTTTTTTTTTTAAATACAGTATAGGCTGTATAATAACTCAAGTGTTTGAAAACTTGCCAAACACTAATTCATTTCTGTTTGTGATGGTGGAAACCTGGTGGAGTAGTGAGAATTGCTTTCAGGGTGTCCTGAGACAAACCTTATAAGCTGAGAATGCAGCTTGTTTTGGGCCAGCCATCCTCTGGGCACAGATTGGTTAAGCCAGGCAACACATGAGCACCAGTTCGAGGAGCTGTCAGTGAAGGGTGTGCATGCTTGGAGGTTATTTCAGCTCTTTTCACAGCTTACAGAAGAATTAACCAAAGAGAAGTGGTCTTCTTAACAGAATGCACTGGTGACTTATCTTCACCACTCAAAATCCAGGACAGGGATCTGAAAAGGCAGAAAATATCCCCAGAAACGTGGATATAAAACTACGCAAGAGGGAGGAGGCGTGCAACTCCAGACTCCAGCACAGGAGAGCTGACTCTGCTTTTACACTGAGATCAAGGACAAATTGTCTACTGGCTTTGAATCAAACACTGGCTCAAAACTAAGATAATGGGAAAACTTCCTTTTTATTTGACTCTATTTTTTTTTAAGAGTTTTTTATCTTGCTCATTTAAAAGTCTGTGCCTCTGTTCTAGGGAGGTTTTTTTTTCCAGGATCAGAGATGTCTTGCATTCCTCAAGTGCAATTCATTCCCAATAAAATGCTCTATGTTCCATATCAACCATTAATGTTTCCAGATTGTAAACCTGACAGGTTTAACAGATTTATTCTTGTTTTCTATTAGTGTGAAGCTAAGACTGTGAGGTTAACATTTAGCATGCTGTGGAGACTGAGCAGCTTTTTCTGTGTCCGTGGCTTTGCTCTGTGATGAAAATAAACTGGCAAAATAAACCAAGAAAAGCAACTCTTTCCTGAAGTGGCTGAGGTCTAAACAGCTGTAGTTTTGACAATCAATGCAAGAAATAAAGATGCAAAATATAAAATCTATTAATACTTTCTTATTAAATTTGGGGTGTAAAGTAAAGTGTCCTGTAACTAAATATAGTGCTGACTGGGGACAAATGAAATATTTTTTACTTGCCTGATGAGAAGCTCTGGTTGTACCTATTCAGGCATTATCCAAACCTCCCTTGAACACCAAGGGGAGTTTTTGTTTGCATGTTTAATTTCTGCTTAGTAATCAAGACTGTTTTAAGTATTTACAGTAAGCTGTGTTTCGATTCTCAGTGGATAAACAAGCTGGGTTTTTATATAAAGCTTATGTCTATAAAGCAAACACAAAATCTGATTCGTTGTTCCAGTGTGGGAAAAATACTACTTACTGTGAAAAATCACACTAAGGGATTGATCTATTTATTTATCTATTTTATTTCAATCATAGACTCATAGAATGGTTTGGATTAGAAGGGACCTTAAAGATCATCTGGTTCCAACACCCCTGTTATAGGCAGGGACACCTTCCACGAGACCAAGCTGCTCAACAAACATGCAAATGAATCTATAACTAGAAATACATTTTCTGTAGCACTCCAAAAAAGTGATTGTCTGATGCTGGGAGCACGTAGAAGAGCTTTTTAAAAAAGAACTTGACTTAAACGTCAATATTAATTTAATGCACTTAATTCAACCTCCCCTGGCATAACTAGAGAAGTGGAAAAGAAATGGCGACATGAATGGACGTGGATTAAGGAATTAAAATCACTTTGCAATAAAATTCTATAGCCAAACTGACCTTTGTTGTTGGAAATCGTTTGGTAGAGAGCTTAAAAACAGTAAGGTGGATCCAAATGGTCTCAATTTGGATCCCAAGACTGCAGTTTGGCTTCCCATCTAATATCAGAGACAGGCACATCCCGCATTCAACCAGAGGGCCACAGCAGGACCTCCTTGCACCACTCTGACTTAAATATTTATTTGCATAAACAAAAGAATGATTCTTACTTAAAGACCATTGGCTTAGCCAGATAAGGTCAAACAAGACCATATTTATCTGGCTTAGAACAGATAATGTTTGTCTTATGCTTTGAGGTGATCCTATGTCAGCAAAATACGATAATTTTATTTTCCCCCCAGAAAGTCTGTAGCATGTTTTTGTATTTGTCTCAGCAGATTGTGTTTAATTGGGTTCAGCACTGCCATGAGCTGACAGTACAGATTTCTGGTCTGGTGCCAGTTAATGTTTACTGCAGATGTATCTCAGGACTCTTATAGGCCATGGAGCTGCTACCCTACCAAGCAATATATTTGTGTTCCTGATGGAATAAGTAAGCTGTAACTTTAGGTGTATTGGATTACTTGACACAGTTCAAAGGTCAGTTCATGGAAAAACATCAGTGAACATCTCCCAACAGTGATTCTTCTTCCCTTTCTTTTCCACCAACTGGGAGAAAACAAAAAAATTGAGAGAGAGGAAAATTTTCTGGCAATTGCACCCTTCTATTTGGAGTAGGTTCTGGTTTACTTGTATTGAACAGTTCATAGTCCTTTCAGTTTCTGCTGTGTTTTTCTCATTTACATAGATTTCAGTAGTTTTACTGCTTTTGTAGCTGACTTACAGATTATTCATCACAACTATTAGCTTCCATGAGGTCTCTTTGCCCTCAATTTAATGTATATACGAAAATCAGTTTACTGCAATTTGTGAGCGTTCATGAGAATTAGACTATTTTTAAAGTACCAACCATTTTGTTGAGTAATAAATGTCATTTTGGGTTTGCATGGCACCTGGAAGTAACTCTGTATTAAGGGACTGCTCTTACTATCTGTATTGTGTACCAGCTGAAAAGTTGACACGAGATTCATTTCAGTTCCAGGAGTTATTATAAACACATCCTTTGAGTAAGAGGTTGAAATGTTTTATCAGGAGAAATATTAAATAGAGAAATATTAACAAGTTAGTAGATGGTTCTGTATTCTTACAGATGTGTAAAATGTTAAGTACCTATGTGAACATGCTCAGAAAAAATTTTAGTTTTGTGTGCAACATTGACTTAGAGCAGAGCCACAGTGCAAGTACTTTATTTCATCTTTTTCTTTCATATAAACTGGCAGCATTTTTAAAACAGCTCTTTCACGTCGGCTCTGTGCATAATTGTTCTGTTTTGGCTGGCGAGTATTATTTGCTGAAATACCACTTCTTATCTTCCATCTCTTTGCTGGCTCTTGTCCACTTTTCAGCTACTCCTCTGCATCTTCTGACTTGTTGATTTCTTTGAGAGACAATTTATAGTGCTTTAGATTGTCTTGTATGCTGCCTGCTTTGGGTTTTTTTGGGGTTTTGTTGGGTTTTTTAAGTAGATGTCCCACTGTTGTTTTAGTAAGGAGCATTCAGACTTTTTGTGAATAACTGTGAAGGTGGCTCTCAGTGTGTTGCAACTACGTGGCACTGATGAAAGAATAAGATTATTTAGTTCAGAGACATAGTTCTTAAGACATTAATTAAGATTTTCTAACAGAAAAGTTTCCATGCTTACATTTCAAACTCATTCCCTTACTGTTTTCGTTGCTGCCACTCTGTAATTGTTCAATGACTCTAAGAACAAGAAATATTTCCTACTTTCTTTTGCAGGAAATGGTACAGAACACTGTCTCCATGAGGAATAATAGAGGACAGTAAAGGATTGTAGTAATTTTTCTCCTTTATTTTAAAAAAGCTGGTTTTAATAACAACCTGGAATTACCCATGTATAGCCCATCAAGGCTTTTATGATCTTCAAAACAGGGAATGCTTTTTGTTCCAGTGACTTTTGTGAAGTCACATACCAGAGTGATGAGCATAAGAAACCCTAGAGAGGCAGGAAGTCAGATGTCCTATGAGGTTAAATTCTTTTCTTCTCTGGGTTGACTTTTTCTGCATAACATACCATGATGTGGCAGTAGCTCCAACTGTCACTTTTAAGAGCAAGCTGAAATTATTGTTTCAGGCCCTATACTTCTTGTTTCTTGTTCTAATTTCAGGTTTTACATGTGTTGTGAAGCTCAACAAGACAATTTCTGTTGCGAGACCTAAACACAACTTGATCATGGAGTATTAAAAGACATGATGATGGTTACTTGGTTAGCCACCAATTTCCTTTCTCATGCTCTCAGTCTCAGATTACTGAACTTTCATCTGGCATTCTCAGACATGCTCACTAATTGTCCTGTAGCAGACAAATAAAGAGCACGTTTTACAAGTAATGTGTGGGATGTACTAACTCATGTCAATTCATAGGTTGCCTGGATACAGGTCTTATTTGTGTTTAGGATTATTTAATTAACTTCTTAATTGTAAAGAACAGGGAATTGAAGCATGCAGTCCAAAGTCTAGTCAACGCAAAAACTCGATAGGCTGTAATGAATTTTGGCTCGGACACCCACTGCTCTGGTCGCCAACTACATCGTAGTTGTAACATAAGAGATGAGAATTAAAAGGGGCTTAGATGAAGTTGGAGGAGGCTGTGTGGAGGGGGAGGATGTTATTAGGAATACCAGACTAATGGAAATGCGTTTCTAGAGAGCGTTGTTCAACATGTGTCGTGTAGATTAAAGGAATGTTGAACAGCTGCTCAAGTGAATCTTGTCAGTCTCTAACAGGCTAGGCACGAAGGGTCTTTGGAAGAAGAACTAGATGTGGTAATGGGATCTCTGGAGCCTTTTCATGGTTGTTTGGGAGGCAGATTGCAGGAAATATTAAATGTTTGATATTGCTGTATGCTGCTCAGTGGTCAGTGAAGAGACAGAAGGATGTACAGATGTTGTAAAGGTNACCATCTTAGATTCAAAAGTTTCCCAGAGAGTTGGCAGCTTTCTCCATGGATAGAGGTCAAAATACACCCTGTCCAGGGGGGTCACACGGCTTAAAACAGGCAGAGGAATGTCCTCTGCATTTTGGATATCATCAGGTAATGTTTGTGGTGGCTTTAAAGCAAGCCACGACTTGCTTTAAAAAAAGCAAGTCGTGGCTCCCTCTCTGTAAACTTGCAGAAACAAGTGTAGTGTAGAAATGTAGCTGATGTCTGAGATAATGGAGGAAGGTGGCTGGGCCTGAGGCCTCTGCACTTAAAGATGTTGATCCAGGAAGAACCCCTCATTTATTTGCCATCAATCTATGGTGAATTTCCATCCAAGAGGAGAAATGGAAATACAAACATACAACAAAATTGTCAGAATTAAGGGAACTCAACATCAGTTGAAACCTGAGTGTATAATCAAGCTTCATTAGGCTGCTTGTGCAAGATAAGGTGGAGCCATCTTATTATCAAACTCAGTTAGAGGTACAATAGTCCACAAAACCTTAAATGTGTGCTCTAATATCCTCTCAAGCAAGTTTAGAGTAGGTGGATATAGCCATAATCATGTACCTTTTACTCTAGATGTGCCTGCCAGACCTGGTTTGTGGTGAATTGAGGTGGTTTAATGTAAAATACCTAATTTTGGCATTGCTGTGAGTAATAGGAACAGAGCAAAATAAAAAAAGGCATTGATAAAATGAACAGTGAACTGATGACCCAGTTCAAGAATATGGTGAAAGACCATTTTAGTAGAGGTGAAGGAATCTGAAAAAGGACTTTTCATGCACAGTGATGAGGAAATAGTGGTCCGAGCTACATCATCATTTCCAAAGAACAAAGAACTTCCACTTAGCCACCTCTTGGGGGATCTAGGAAGCCAGGGTTTTGTGATTCTTTTTCCCTTTGCATACTTAATATTACATGAGACCAAGTACCCTGCTGATCATGAATAGCCTAACTGAGAGATCAGATGCCAATTCATGGCATTACCTGGCTAGATTTACTTAATTTGCCCAGTAAAAAAAAGAAGGGTGGGGGGATATTAAATGAAAGGATCCATGTACTGCCTTGACAGCCTGGAGCCAAACATGATTCCATAATGATATGCAGACTGATGGAGGGTAATTCCCACTGTTTTACTCCTAACTGTGTGAAAACAGGAGAGATGGCAAAAGGGACTGAACTCATCCAAAAGCACTAAAAATTAGAAGAGTAATGAATGTCTGGTGCAGGTGATGAAGATAGAGGTGAGGGTCAGGAATCAATGGACACAAAGCTGTGTCCTCAGTTTCCTGGGACTGAAGGCAAAGGCAACCCAGAGCAAAGTGAGATTTTTCCTGCCCTCCCTCTGCAGACCTGTCTGACTGATGGTTTTGAGCCTTCTGTGCTCCTCCTGTAGGTGTGGGGCTTTCTTCTTGCTTGTTCTGTTTGGAGCATGCAGCATGAATTAAAGCACTGGCAGGGATAGAGGAGCTGCCTTGTCTGAAACTGAACCATCTCTGCATTTGTCTTCCAAAGTGCTTTGTACAGAGGTGATAGTTTACTGACCATGAATACTTTCAAAGACCAGCTTCAACAGAAGCTGTGAACTTAAACCAGTCTACATCATTTGAAGCCAAAGGTTTGCATTTGCTGTACTGCATGGAATTTTCTATTGCCATAAGCTGACTGGAATGGAAAAAGGATAAAATTTGGATATTTAAAGACTAAAATAATTTTTTTTTTCAGCATTTATTTGACACATATATATGTAGGCTGAACATCACCTCTTTCTGCACCACTCCAGAATTTTGGTCTCACACTGAATCCCTTCTGAATTGTCATGAAAGGGAGGCTCAGATCCTCTGCAGTGATGATGTGGTGGACTTGATTCACAGCCTAACAGACTTAAGGTACTTTATGCACCAGAGCTCAAGAAAAAAGTCCTCAGGATGTTTATTGAGTGTTATTTACCAAACTTGGTTTATACCATTACTGGATCCATTTAATTCATCGAATTTTTTTGAGATTATGTGCTGTGGAAATACTAAGGTATTTCAGAAAGATTTCTTTTACTTCAGTACAATCTGTCCCTAACTCAGCTTTTACAGACTTTTATGTGGTTGCTACCTTACAGCCCATTAGTCCTTCAGAAAAGCTGATCCAGGTTTTATAATCTTTCCTTTTGTTTTTTCCCCCCCAGATGATTTTTCACAAGCCAGAAGTTTCTCTAAAATCTCTTTCTTGACTCATTATTTCCTGGCAATTCTAAGCCAGTTCTTTGTTTTCTATTCCAAGAGTCTGGAATGCCATAATATTTCTCATTCAGTTTTTGAGGAAGAGTTGTCTGGTTGTCATGTAAAAGTTTCAGTGTCCAGTTCCAAAAAGTCATAATAATTTTATTTAATATTTTAGCACACCAGTGTTTCACTTTTAACAATCCATCCAATGTTTTTGTAACAGTGATGGTATGGGGAGATTTAAGGGAAATAAGGTGTGTAAGGATATATTGCCTCACTTTCTACAATTGGCTTCTCTTAACAGAAAAATAAAAGAAAAGAAAATTTCTTCACACAGTGCTGCCTTGTGCAGTTATCCCACAGTAACTGGAAGAATATATCTTTAATAAAACATTTTAGAAGAGTGCCAAGTCATTCCTGTAAGCCAACTCCTGTCAGAAGTTCTCTTTTCACCTGTTTGTTGCCCTCCTGAACTCACTGGGATATTGAATAACTTCTTTTCTATTTTGTTTAATTCTGTGTGAGTGGTGCCAAACATACTGTAAGTATGAACCTCAGGACACAGGAATGAACCTGAAGCCCAGTATGTCCAAGACACATTTTACTGAGAAAGGACATGTCCCTAAAACCCTTTCCATCACCCAGTGGTTCAAGCAATTATGGCCATGAGGTCACTGACCTGTAACACACATCTTACTGTAAAACCTTAAGTGTGCAGGCACTGGACTCAGTGTCCACTAAATATCTAGATTAAATCAGGAAAACTGGCCTTGTTCACCATCAAATGAAATACAAAATCCTGAATCCAAGATGTTTTACCGTGTTACTTTGCTGGTAAAATAAAACTGCAATTTTTTTCTCGTGGATCAACACAATGGAATAGGTGTTAATCTTTGCTGTAAAGGATGTTTACAATCTGGAAATGCTCCGCAAGGATAACTGTGAGCTTCTTTTTCCCTGGCTTTGGAACTTCAAATTATAAGATATTGAAAAGAATAATGTAACTTTAAAAAATTCTCAAACAAATGCACTGTCTTAAAACCAAACCCAATACCAAATGTTCTGCCTCTCACAATCTCTCCTTTAGAAAAAAAGTCCTCTGGACAAATCAAAAAGAAAATACTTTCCTCTGCCCATTTCAGGCTACAAACTACACAACCCTTTTGCTTTTTATTTTGGTTAGCAGCTTGGACTCCCTTACTGCATAACTAACCTGAACAAATATTGTGCCTTAGATCATTTCAAGGGAACAAATGCCAAAACAAGCAAAGAAACAATAGACAACAATTTTTTTCTCAAGCAAAAAAAGTAGGTAATTAATTATCCACCTAAGGAGGAGAGCTAATCATTTACAGGCATTTTTTTTTTTTGATCAACCAAAGTACAATTTAGATAGATTTTTAAGTCAGGAAGGACAAAAGAAACCACACACAGTAGTTTTGAACATCCTTCAGCCCTACTGTGCTGTGTACACAGTGTAATAATATCCTTAGCAAAACAAGGAATCGTTTATGCAGCCCCATGCTGCATAGGAACCCTGTAAATACAGGAATTTTACATAATGTACAAGTGTCACGCTTTATGGAGGGTATTACATACTTTTACTACCAGGAACGAAGCTTTGTGGTCAGTGAAAATATTCATCTGTAGACCTGTTGCTGGTGTTGAGCAATATTGAATTTTAGGATGCTGGTTTGAGTCCAGACCCTTTCCTATCTCCTGCTAAGCGCAGAGGGTGATGGCCACACTCCCAAGTGTGTCACCCCTTTCTGATTCCTTCTGATGGTCCCCAGATGCCTGTTGGTTTCATACTTCCTTTGAAAGGGAAGGGAAGTAAAGGGTCCTATTACAACCCAAAATGTGATTAACTTTGGCTGTGGTGGGCAGCTTTCCTGGTGGCTCTGAGGCACAGCTCCTGCTGTCTCTCTGAAGGAGAAGAGAAAGGTGTTTTCCCTGGAGTGCAGTTGCCTGCACACACTGCAGCTTTTGCACAGTGAGCCAGCCTGGGACTGGATATGCCCAAGTGTTTCTTGTGTGTGGTGACTGTTTATAAGTTTTTTGTCACTTTTTACATTTCTGAGAGCTTTTCTGGGGAGTTTGAGTCTTGTTAAACGCAGCAGGGGAAAAAAAGAACTCTGTGAGGATAAATAGGAAGGTTTGCTAATCAGGCTTGGGGGCTGGCAAAGAAAAAGTTCAGGATTTTGGCAGCTCCCTTGGGTCTGCAGTTCTCTTGTCATTTTTGAGCATGAACTGTCTGTGGCTAAGAAAGGAGGGTAGTGCTCTCTGTTAATCTCTCATATTGTCCCTTAGAAATCTAACTAGAAACCAGAGATTTACAGCCCTCTAGTACGAGGTCTGGTTGTCTCTAAGGGAATATACCTAAGCAACCAATGGGCTGAGGACCAGGATTGGATCCAATTTTTGGGGGCTTCAAGGTTCATGCATCCCAGGACATCCCGTGGGAAAAGGTGCCAGGCAGGAGATCTCCGTAACACACCGATGTACTCGGAGCCATATTCCCTTGGATGCATGCAAGCAGTCCTGCATTCCCTTTACTCACAGTGTGAGCTATCCAGACACAAGCTGTCCCAGGGGGAGTTTATCTGAGCTGGTGTGTGGCTGTGCAGGTGAGAATGCTCATTAGCTGGTACCCATGACTGCACTAACATCCCTGCCCTACTTTGGCACGGGGCTGGCTCGCCTCCAGCAGGTGCAGACAGTCAGTGTGGCAAAGACACGGATGTCTCGGAGCAGCAAGGATGATCAGCCCACAGGACAGAGAATCAGAAATCCTGTTCAGTCCATGAACAGTAGGGAGGCACAAATGTCTGAAAATCCTGTTAAAGTATTCAACTTTCTTACCGTGGATTTCACTGCCTCATTTTGGGCTTCCTATCCCTGCTTGTGTTGTCTCCATTTCTCACCTGGATATTTTCATTATTTTTACTGAGCAGCTGTTTCTTTTTATCTTTACTAGGCTATTTTGACTGATACTTAAATGAAAGCAACTCTGCTGCTGCAGCTGAAGAACAGAACACTGCTGTTCCCAAGGGAATGTTCTCTTCCCGTGAGTGCAACAAGATGCTTCTGAGTGAAACCTCCAAATAAGTGATGTCTTTTTAATTTGACACAACTTTACATTATGCTTTCCTAACAGCTTGCCTCATGCCACTCTTCTGCCTTCCCCTTCCTGACTCCAATGATCTACCTCCCGTGAATTTCTGTCATTTGCAGTGTTCCTTATCCTGACAGTAGGAATGAGGTCACACGAAGCAGGAACAGGGCAGACAGACCATGGAGTGTCAAAGTAAAGTGTTGCAAAATGAGCATGATCTGTTGGGTAGCTCAGCTGGGTTTTGAAAAACATAATTCTGACATAAAACTAAAGATTAAGTGAGTCCATATGAACGCTTGGCTTCCACCCAGCATCTTATGGTGTGACAGCAGAATCAGGTCCAGAGCTGATATTATTTTTTCAGGACTGGAATGTGAAGTTAACAATGCATTCAGCAGTAGACTGAGACACTCACTTGAGCTGATGGTAGGTCTGTTATAATCCCCACTTGCAGTGCTACTTTGAAAATTGGTTTTCCCTTATATTAATTTTTTTAAACTGCTGAATAAGAACAATATTCTCTCAGTGTAAAGTGCTTTGGTAGCTTCCAAATGGAATTTCTCTAAGTACACTGTGGGTTTTTTATAATACTAAACTTTTGATTTCACTCTAGGAAGAGTGCCTCAATTATGTAAAGCAGAACAAAATTTAGCAATGCTAATGGCACTCAGACTATTAAAAAAATTTGAGAAGTGTCTTGGAACTTGGGACTGTTGCTCCTATATTTTGAGCTGGAACAGAGATGACACAATGAATCTGTTGTGATCTTCAAGCACTGGGTTGAACACTGTGCTGTTGATAATTTTAAGGGCGGATAGGAGACAAACATTTTTACTTGCTGAAAAGGAGTAGAATGACAAGTCTGTGTCTTCTTGGATGTGCCTATGCTCATTTCTGTCCTTGGCCTTGCAAGCCACATGCAAAATATGTCCAGAGATATGGGCCAAGTGGCCTCCCTGGGTCACTGCAGTCTTTAAAGGATGCTGACAGGGATGTCATTTGGACATGTGAGGAGGTAACACTAGTTTGCTGTCTGCCATACAGCAGAAGGTTGCTGTAACTGATGGCTCAAAGAATACCTGGAGAACTGGACAAATCTCCCCAAGAGTGCCTGCTGAATGTTCAGAAGGACCAAGAAAGATGACTGGAAATTTTGGGTACCCTATCCTTTTGCCATGATATGAGGACAGGAATGTGGGAAAGCACTCAGCCAACAGCACGAACAAGCCTGAATGTCAAATTTCCCACTGGCTTAGAATGTAGTGAAAGTATTCACTGACCCCTGCAGCCTCAGGGCTGAGGCACAGCAACCTGAGCATTGCTTCCAAGTGAGGATCTCACAAAGATCATGGGCTAAAACCCCAGTCTGAATGCCCAGAACATATGACAAAACTTAGATCCTAAATCTGTGGCTCAGGTCTGCTCCTGAAACAATGTCTACCTGTGAGCATTTACCTGTTTTTGGATTTTTTCTGCTATTTTCTTACAATGTGAACAAAAGCGCAAAGCTCCCAAAAATAAGATCTCCATTAGCATGTTGAGTTCCCAGAGCTGAAAAACAAGAGAAGGAATGACCATGGTTCTGGGGAAGGGAAGTGACCCAGTTCCAGAAGATGGTGATGCAGAGACAGAGCATTTGGCTTCATCACACAAAATGTGTAAATATTTGGCAGAAGCTTTAGAGATCAAACCAGTTAATTTTTATTTTCAGATCTAAAATATTTTGCTTAGAACTAATATCACAGAAATCCTACGGCCACAGTATTCGTTTTTGAGCTCATATTCTGAGTCCTTTTATAGTAAAGGGAGAAGGAGAGGAAGACCCTTAGTACTAGGACTGCCACATTGGATCCATTTTAGATACTTATTTAAGGATGGAATGAATCACACCTTAGGAAAAACCTTCCACTGAGAAGTCTAGGTGAGTGTCTCAAATATAGATGTGTATTGGTGCAGATGTACCCTGCTGCAGACTGTGATTGATACACACTTTTGTGCAATGGTTTTTCCACAGTTCAGCTTTTCAGACAGAACTTTCTCTCTGTGCCTCTCTATCTCAGCTGGTGAGTAGTTTTCTGATTGTTGACTATGACATAGAATATTGCCAGTAAAATCACTGGGAAAGAAGAGCAAATCAAAATCTATTCAAACAGCTCTCTAAAAGTCAAATTGAAATTGTGCCTTCACAAAATGTGATGCTTTAATGGAGGTTCTAGAATGGGAATGTTTCTTATTTAGGTTAAGCAAGTGGCTTCAAAGAAAATTCTTAGGACTCAATTAGTAAGAAACAAGGTCATGGAATTCAGAAAGTCTATAAAACAGATGTTAGATGTTGTGTGTTCCACAGCTGTGTTATAGGTAAACACAGTATAGAAATAACTGATTTTTTTTTTCTCTCTTAATTTAAAATTATCTGAAAAATACTGTCCACCTGCATAGCAGAGAACCACTTAAACCCACTCTAATTTATTGAAGCAACAGAAATGTTTAAGTGCAGCCTCCCACATAGGTAGCCATTTGTTTTCTTTGTCAATGCTAATTGTTAATTCCGCCTGAAAAACAGTACTTTTCCCCTCACACACCACAGATAACAAAGACAATAAATTATTGAGAAATAGTATGGGACTGTTTCTTCTTCATTTTTCCTGCTGGATCTTCCTTTAGATGTCTATTTCTAGGACTACACAAGGACAGACTTGCTCCTAGGCACTCATACAAACTCTGCTGTCCTTCCCAATACTTCAGTGTTTGACTCTGCATCTTTAACATTTGGTAACATCAGTTCTGCACATGATGCACATCCTGCTGCCTGTCTGAGTGCTTGCTGAGTAGCTCTCACACACCAGTTCCTGGCCAGTGACTGAGTGAGCCATTTTTTTCAATGTTCACAATGCCTTTAAGCTCCCACTCCTTTCCCATCTCTCGAGGTGACGTAGCTGCCTGACGAGAGGTCCCAGCCTCCCTGTGGTGCTCTCACCAGATGAGGTTAAGTGTGAGCAACAATTTACATTTTGTCAGAATCAGAAGGGGTGGTTTTGTGATGTTTTGACAGAAAGGTAAGAATGTGAAGTGGTTCAGCTTTTGTTGCTCGTGGAGCCAGGCTGGAAGCCCAGCAGGCTCTGTGTGTCACTCCAGCAAGCAGCTGGTTCAGGCTGGGGAGCACCAGTGACCCTCCCAGCACTGCGGATTCACCGTCCTCCCGCGTGGGACTGATCACTGCCACAGGTGTTTGCACCTTGTCTGCTCTGGGCTTTTTCACCTCACAATTAATCCCTGACTCAGCCTGCACCCTCTGTTGGTGTTTTCTCTCCTCCTCCAATCTGGAATTACTTGTTGATAGAGACTGGGGAAGGGAAGGCAAGGAGTGTATTTTATGTGTCCACTGTCACTGAATCACCTATTCCTCTCAGTAATGTGTGCTTAGTTTCCATGCTCAGCCTTTGATTTTGGCAAGCACATTTCCTTAGAGGTTTCTCAAGAAAGCTCAGGGCTTTTTGACCTAATTTCAACTACTGAAGTCTCAATATTTTTACTATCAGGATCTTTTCAAGTGCCTTTTTTTTTTTTTAAATCGAAATAATTCCTTTAACCTACTTCTGTATGTCTGTACACAAAAGAATTGCTATGCTATCTCACAGCAGCATTCTGAATTGATTTAAAAAGGATTTCAGAGCCTCAGCCATAAATATCATGGAAGTGTTAATATTGCAAACATGTTCTTATAGCACACCTATTCCACAACAACGATCCAAACTCTGCCTTTGTGGAAAAACTGCTTGATGCCTTCCAGAAGGAAGCTGTTGGTAACTGTAAATTTCAATCTGTGTATTCAAACAACATGAAATACGTTTTCAAAACAAAAGGTGGGTTTGGAGTTGTTTTTAAAGATGGGGTGTATAGTTTCCATGTATGCACTTGCTGAAACACATATTGTGTTTGTCTTCCTGTGTATTCACACAGAGCTTAGCCTGATAATCTGTTATTCCATTTAATGCCTTTATTCCTTCCATATGCCAGAATGATCTCATTATTGCGTATGTGGACACCTGTTCCAAATTATTTCTAATGGCCTTAATTAGGCTTATTTAAAATTTTAATTATTATTTTGCAGCCTTTGTTTAGGACCAGATTCCTGCGAATTTGTCAGAAATTACAGGGGTTGCAAACAAAGTTCCATGCACTAACAACTGCTGTGGCAGCTGTAAACAATATGCACTACTCCCATAACATTCTTCAAGTTGCAATAAATTTGTTTCTCTGCCTGTCTCAGTGATTCAAGTGCTTGAAGTTAAAATTTTAAAGCAACCACCTCTTATTAAATTATAGCCATAAACTGGTGTAATAACTACCTTCCTAATGGTCAAAGAGTGCAGCCAAAACCAACAAATCTGTTCACTAAAGGAACACATGCACACATCAATATAAACTGTTAAAACGTATTATCAATTATTTTCTTAAATAGTTAGTTGGGAGTTTTTTAACTCCTTTTAAAAAGTCAGGCAGAAAATCCTCCTTTATATGGGTAGTCATGACAGTGGGAACATCTTCAAAAACCTATGAAATCCATATATGCTGGCAGAAAAGAGGAATATTTTAGCATTGGTCATTCATTTAGTCAGCCTGGCCCTTGCTGGTTCCCTTCCTGTTGAGCACAGCTTCCTTCTCAGAGTTAAGGGCAGATTTGGAATGGAAATCATGGAGATCATGTTTTGCTGATCCCTTTAACTGAAAGGAGAGCTTGCTGTAAAGTATTGCCTCTCTTGTCGTGCATCTGCTACTCTCTGTGCATCAGTCACTGCACAGGCTGTGGAAACTCAACTTTCAACACTTTAAAGGTTAGAGGCCTGCTGTGCCAGTAAAGGACACAGCAACACCAGCAGGCCTTTATGGTCTTTCCATCCCTCCTTATGTTCCTCCTGTTTCCTGTGTCCATCCCCACCGGTGAGGGAGAAAGAGAGGCTTGGATCACAGGGCCCTTACTTCAAGCATAAGGAATGTGGCTTTCAAAGTTCAGCCAAGTATGAGCTACCAAGACACAACACCCTTTTAAACCGTGGACGTTCAGCCAGCAGCACCTTATTCCATACATCTGCAGTGCTCAGCACAACACAGACCTGCTCTCTCCTGATGAAAAGGGTCAGTACCACACAACTGCTGAGCCTGTGTCGCAGTGATAGGGCCAGCAGGACTTTTATCTGTACCCTGATTAAATCCCCATTATTTTAGTAAATGTTTCTTCTTGTTTAGACCAGTTTATAAACTTCCTCAGCTAAGTCTCAGGGAGCTTCAGCGTTTCTCTGAAGCTCACTGGCCAGGAGGAATGCTAGGGAGTGAAGTAGGGTGACCATGCCAACTTTAATGTGTTGAAGGTCCCTAATGCACTACTTTCATTTGATTGTCACTATTTACCACTCAACAATAGGTTGCAGATATTTCAAATCCAAATGACTGCTTGGTAACCGAGTTATTCTACTGGAGTCTGAGTCCATTTCAATGAGACATGGCTGCCACATTCTGAGCGTACTACTTGCAACTAAGAATTTTTTTTTTTTCTTTAAGGATGTGGAATTACAGTAACTTTTCAAAATACTGCAGAAAACTTACTACTGAGAAATTTTCTTGGGAGTTAAAAATACACCGTGGTAGTACGCATTTGGTGCGAGACATGGTCAGCATCAGCTTGGGGGCAGCAGTAATCACCAGTGGAGTACTGAGTGTGGTTGTATTTTGCTTAGCCTTCTGGTTTTTAATACCTTTAAAATGAATCCCTACATGATGCTTTCCAGGGAAGAGCAGTTTCTCTGTACCATTTGCTACATTTTGAATGTATTTATTATTATTTGAGTCAAGGAGGACATGTGAAATAGCCTTTTGTTCATAGCATATGGTGGTTTAAACCTCTGTATCCCAGGACTCGTGCATCTTTCCTACTATCTGATACCAATAGTGCACAGTGTGCCTTTAGATTATAAATTAGAAATACCTTTCCATTTTTATGTGATATCTGTCACTTTGGGGTTTTGATGTTTAAAGAACACGTGTTATGTGTAGGATTTTTATAACCATGGTATTTTTAACCTTAGATTACAGAGAATTCTTAAAAACAAATGTTTCCTCTGTGCATTACAGCTAAAAATGCCTAGATGACAGCTCCTGCCAGCAAACTATTCCATCTTTAACAAAGGTTTTACCTAATGTTGACAGCAATTACAGTGTTGCTGTTAGGTATGTGCCAGGGCTTGGAACTCTCAGACGAATTTCAGCTATGCTGTCACTCAAGATATTTAATTTCAGATATATTTTTTTTTGGTTTCACTTAGGGTGACATAGCTGACCATGTATTTTTCATGGTAATTGGACTAAGTAAGCATGAGATCAAAGGATTTTGTTGCCATCTCAAGACGTTGGGTAAATTGCAGCAGAACCACGGTGTGGAACAGATGGGTGTTCTCACTTATTTGGCAGGTGAGTGATTTCCCTGCAAGTGGAAGCCTTCCAGCTCAGCTTCGTGGCACTGCAGCACAGCAGAGTGTAAAGGGCAGAGTGTGGATATCCAGCAGTCTAGCTTCCTGGGAAAACCATGAAAAGGAATAACCAGCTCATGCTCAAGAAAATAAAGTGAGCCACTAGAGAGGGAAGGAAGTCAGGAAAAATATCTGAAGGTAGCAATGTTGGTGAGAAACAATGTGATGGACTGTTGCTAGTAAGATTTTCACTGAGAGATATTTAACTATGCTGTGTTGAATTATTAGCCTGCTAAATTAATATTGTTTCCAGATAATGATGTTTCACAGAAAATGTATCCTGTTTGGAGGAGAAAAAGTAAGATTTCTTGTAACTTTACTGGTTTTATGAACAGTATTTTCATTTGATGTTCTCTCTGGTTTTATTTTAAATTTTATGGAGTAGCAACAAATCTCTGTGTGGGTTTGTTTCCCACAAGTCTTGTTACAAAAGTGATTAAACACAGGGGCACTGCAGTTCAGTTGCCACCTGTTAAAGTTTAATCTTTAGCCACTTAGTTGTTCTGTGATACGCTTTGGACTACTAATGCTGTAAAGCCACATGGCATCCCTTAAAATTAATTTGTAACAAGCTAATAGAATTCATCTGAAACACCAGGTAGAGTTACGACCTAGAAGCTGTTAATGTGACTAATTACTGCCTCGGGCTCAGCTCAGCTGAAGGCCTGAAGAGCTTGTGGTTAGACCTAGCTGGTTTGCAGGATGCTCCTGGGAACTGCTTGTACTTCTCTGAGAGATTCAGATAAGGCTGCTTTCCATGGCATTTCTTATTAAAACAATCAAACCAAAACTCAACAAATCTATTGACAACTAGCAATACAAAAGATCAGTGGGGTCCAAAATCCCGAGAAAGGAATTCCTGTACAAAACCAAGCTGCTGGATCAGGACACATTACAAAGGGCCCTGGATAAGTATTCAAAGATGTGTAGTTCTATACAAGAAGATATACTCAAAGTGAATTCCAGTGGAGATTATGATAGTAGCTATTGGGCTACAGTGATAATCAGAATCTTAGAAAAATTCATTAAAAAAATATACCAAGCAAATTATGATGGCATCTTTATAGCTTCAGCAGCAGCAAAGATATTGGGTAAGGCATACGAGGTATAGGACAGTATTAACTCCAGAGAGCTGATGTGTGGTGAACTGAATGCTTAGAGATGCTATGCAACGTGGGCCATTAACAAATGTACATCTTTTTCTTGTGCTGAAAATTCTATTTATTTTGGGACTTGAGAATATAATTCAGTGTTCTGTTTTTAAAGCCTGGAGATGTTGGGATGGAAGTTCTGCCTTCCAGAGTGCTCCAAATGAAAGCAAATTTTAATGTTTGGGGGGTTTTTTTCCTATTTAAAAGGATATAGCATGGAAGCTTATTTTAATGGCACTACATTGATATTTTCTCCCAAAGTATCAAGTCTTGGGACTGCATCAAAAGGTGGAGCCCCTGCATGGCACTGATGCTGATATGGAGCAGATACCATGTCTAAGCAGCAGGAATATTTGCTTTAGTTGGATTTCTAAAACCTGGGCAAGAATAACTGCAAATGTACACATATATGTGCCAAATCTACAGGAGACTGAAAGAACACCCTGGCAGCCTGACTGCTTTTGTAGCAGGGTTATTTTGTGGCTTTTTTTGGCTGGTTCCTTTTAATAATTTCTTTTCTGCGAACTACGTCAACAAGATAATGCTACTATCAAAATATAGCATTTGTGTATTTTTGAATTTACCAAGAGCCTGGTACCCAAAGAGGTGCCACTGAGAGTAGTTTGTTTGATGGTGCCTGCAACAGGGTGAATAGCTTCTTTTAAAGATGTGTCCAAATACCCAAGCCCCCTTGGGAATGAAAGAGCACACATTGCTGGAGACAAATATAGAACTTCTTATCAGAACTCTGAATCACACTCAGGCCCCAAAGGAGTAGAAAAAGACTAATGGTCTAACTCCAAGAGAGGGATTTTTTGGATAAGGGCTGCACTCAGATGAGTTCTCTGTAGCTGGAGGTTTTCCTTCTAAATAGAATGGAGAGGTTCTATTCCCTGACACCAGGGAAACTGGACAGGAAGGTTGTTCAGTGGGACGAGTTTATCTCTTCTTTTGTTTGTTTTCTGCAGTAAAGCTTGATTACTCAATTAGAGTCCATCTTGTGCAGTTATTAGACATAATGGGAAGTAAACAGAGAGGTGAAAACCGAGCCACAAGGACAGAATATGGGAAAGGACACAGTCTAAAGTTCAGACATGAAAGAAACAGTGATAAGATGCACCCTAAGATGCCAGTGCAGAGCTCTACTTGGTGGAAAAGACAGAATTAGAGCTCTACAGCGAGTCTGGTGCAGCAGCCAGCCAGGTCAGCTGAGCATGCATTGCCAATTGCAGCTGTCATCCCCAGGACAGAACATTATTATTGTTGCTAAACAGCTTAAATAAATTGAAAGCAAGGTGGCAACAGTGCCGTGAAACAGCCTGTGCAGTAATTCTGATACGCTCTACCACTTTTACGAGCCTTGTGCATATTAAGCAATCCAAACCAAACACAGATAATTACACAGTAAAACCATTAAGCATAAGGAATGGTTGCTGATTCCATCTGAGCTGCCTGCTCCAGATTCAGGACACCAGCATCCTGATGTCAAAAGGAGAGCTAGCTAATCGCTGAGCAGGACATTGCTGGATAAGAAACCACATAATATGTGACCTAGAAAAGACGGTGTTTTTCCACCCAGCCTTGGAAAACATAAAAGCAGAGTTCCTAAGGCAAAGGATAGCAACTAGAGCTTCCAGAAGAAATGAGGAATATTAAAATTGACTTTTTTATGCTTCAGCTCAGTTTGAGAAAGGATCTTGCTGTGCTCTTTTTGCTGTTTTATGGGGTTTTTTGAGTTTTGGTTTGTGGTTGGGTTTTTTTTTTGAAGACACACCCCAAGACTGTTATTAGTGGAAATACAGGGCTCAGTTTCTAAGAGAAACAGAGACCCTGCTAAGCTCTCAATAAACTAGAGTCTTGTGCTGTTGTCTGCTGCCACACTTTACTATTTGCACAGTCATGGTGAAATTTTGAGAATTACAAATTATATTACTGACAGATGGAATTGTTTCTGTTTAAGGACAGATGCTTTTTATACAGTTCTTATTTAAAACTATGAATTTCTTGAATGCTTGTTTACAGAAATTTAGAACAGCAAATTACCACTTTCCTCATGAAAATGTGTTTTTCTCAGTCGAATCTAGTTTTCAAGAACTTCATACACTTATGCAACACACCATGTAACTAAATTAATTAAATAGCCAGCATTTTTATGATATTCAAATGCCATTTGGGGAAAATAAATACTGCCTGAAATAACTCCAAAAATCCTTGGACATACTTTCCTTACAGATGAGTAAGTCTCCCCATCCCTTCTAACAACAAAGATATCACAGCAAAACTTTTAATGAGGATGCTTTTCTTTTATAGTTATTGTAATAAGACAGCAGCAAGGTGTGAAGGGAACTCACTCCTTCATGCTAAAACCTGAGATATGAACAGTGGGAGGATAAATAAAATAACAATATGGATTTATCATAGTTGTGGTCTGGGCTTCATCTCCCAAGACACTCCCTGTGCCTTGGAGCTTGGTCCCCAGCATCTAAATGGAATTCTGGTGGATGTCAGCTCTCAGTACCACAGCAGAAGGTATCCAGATGCAAATGCTGACTTTGAAAGTGCTGTGCTGCATCAGAAAGGAAAATAAACAGAATAAAACGTTTCAGATCAACTGAAAAAAATGTTGGTTTTTTTAATAAGTTTTCTTTTGGTTTTCCTGAAAATTTATTTTTAAAAAATGACTTTCACTGTAGAGAAATTTTCTGGTTTGGGGATACAACACTTTTTCGTTACAGGGGCTACTCAGGAAAGCATTTCTGTCTGGCTCTTAAAATGTTGTTCGTGTCAAAAATGTAATTCTGTCTCTGGTGCATGAGAGCTCCAGTAACATGCCTTAGTTGGCACAGTTGTTTGCTACCATCCCTGTAGCAGAAGAAAGATGCTTTTTATGAATTTTAGCTGACATGAACTGTATGCATGAGAAGCCCAAGATCAGATGGAAAAACTGCTGGCAAATTTCATTTGAATGGGAAGGTGGCTAGGTCTTCTACTATCTTTCTTCATTTTGTATGATAAGTGTGGGTTTATATTATCAGGGGTTTTTTTTAATATAAACTACAAGCTTTGCCTGGCTAAGCTTAATTTGAGTGAGATCAGCCACCTCTGTCTTTCAGGAAAAAATCCCCAAACCAATTTCACTCTCTAGATCTAACTAGGAGGACCCAGTCAAGGGCTGGTATTAAATGAGACATTCCACCACGAGGCAAGCAAAAATCGACACAGCTGTGCCATAAAAAACACCTCAGTTGTGAAGCCCAAGCACACATCTGCTGTGGACAGTAACTCAGTTTTTCAGGTGGAATTCAGCCTTCCTGTGACTGTCATAGGTTTCAGCAGAACATGTGGCTGAAGCCAAGTTGCAAGATTCATCGTCAGGGTAATTTGTAACATGCATGTAGTGTTTACCAGAACATAAATATATAAAAGATAAAGCATGCATACAAAAGATAAAACTCATAGACAGGTCGACTGGGCTGCCTGAAAGCTGAACATGTGCAGAGAGATATATTGTAAGGCCAGTAATTTCAGACCACAGTAAATGATAATTGGATTTATAGCTTTGGAATTGCCATCTCTCATCCCATTGTATTCACTTCCATGGGTCTAAGGAGCAGGTACTGGAGCTGATGCAGCCTCAGCAGTTAATTGCTAAAGATGAAAAAACACAGGTGACATGAGAAGGAATTACAGTAGTTGCAAGAGGGAAAAGTGAGGGAGCTGCATGGGTGATCATTTGATGTGTTTTCCAGGAAGGAGTGGTTTTGCTTTCTCTTTCACCCTTTCCCTTCCAATTCCCTACTGCCTTACTCTTTTTAGGAAGGTGGCAGAAGACGTACTGAATTTTTTAAAAATAAATCTTGACCAACAAGCCATGCTTAGTACAAGATAGAGAAAGGTGGCCTTGGCTACACAGTGAACCTTTGGGCTTGGTCCAGGCTCTGGCTCCACAGGTGAGCACCCTCTGCTAACAGCAAAAAGGGGAAACCTGACATCCTGATCAGCTGCCATTACTTTCTCCTTTTAGGAAACTCAGCTTGTCTTCAGGGAACACAGGTCCAGCTGCTGCTTGTGAAGTGTTTGCAGGATGTGTGTTTACAATGAAGCCAGGGGCCATTTTATGCTAGTATTTCCCTATTGTTCAAGCTCATGAGCAAGTTCCAGTTGAGTTGCTTGCAATTCTTGGGTTAGGTAGTCTGTGCAGCAGTCCAGGTGCCATACAGATGGTGAGTTTGATCTTTTAATATGAGCTTTTAGGACCCTGATGGTATTTTTAGAGTTGTTGTCTTACCTCTGACCTCAAGAGGATGTTATTTTATCTCTTCTCAGGACTGGGAAAAATGCAGAGTCAACGTGAAGTGCTTTCATTTTTGTGCCTTGTAAGAGAGATTCTAGAGAATACTTTTCAAGAGGGTTTTGGTTTCTTTAGCTCTTATTCCTTGTGTGTACTTTACTCAGGTTCTTTATAGAGCACACATTTTATTTTCCTTTGCATTTACACATTGGGACAGCTCCAAGGCCAGTAAGAATGTTTTTAATTCCAGAGGGGTTGAGGTATTTTTCATCTATGTTGAATACTTGTCTTTTGTCTGAGAATCCAACTGATGTAGTCCCTTCTGCTTGGGAATATTAGGTATAGTTGGAAGAGGATAGGTTGTTGTTAGCTGAAGTTTTTCCTCATCATTGTCACTAGATTTGCTAAGTCTGAGATTTTCAGCAAAGTCTGAGATGTTGGTCTTAGATAATTTGATAATTGACTAATCTTCATACCAGTTTTATTCAGAAATGCCAAAGTTGAAGTTTTTTTTAAATTTGAGAGGGCCTATGAGCATCTATGGACTTTGGAAAATTCCTTTTGGTCTCATGGACTAGTTTTCACTTAAGATATTATCAGCATATTTGAGGGGGGTATTTTCTGCTGTCTGTTTGCAGGAATATCAAATGCACCCAGAGCACGGGATAAATGCTTGCAAGTCTTCTGCTGAACACAAAGAAGAGAAAGAAATAATTGTAAATGAAAATGTGCAAAACAAATTATGCCTCTCAATGCAATTGGAACCATGCTTAACATTCAGCTGTGCAGCAATCTCGTCCTCGTTATGGAGCATAATCAATATATACAACACAAAGTGTATGTCTAGGAGCAGTGAATTCAGTAATATAGGATGAGGGATCCCATGAGTAGCCTTTTCTTTTCAAAGACCAGCTCTATGTCACTTTTGACAGACAGTCTTTGCTTTATAAAGAACAGATTGGAAAAATCTGTGTGGAACAAAAGTGTCTTTGAAGTGCACAGCTCCAGTTTACTCTTTTTTTTTGTTTGTTTGCAAGCTCAAAAACAAAATTCTAAATCATGCCATAATTTCCTTTTCTGTTAAACAGGAAAAAAAATTAATGGCTATGAACTTTTTCATTGTTATTTAAAATAAACAGACAGATATGGTCTGAGACAGAAACCCCAGAAGTTCTGAGCTGACATGTGTCTGTTTACAAGCTTGTAGTTGGTCTCCACCTATGAAATGGGATGGCAAAGAAACCTAAAAGCAACCACCATCCCCCAGGCTTTGTAGATGATTGGATCAGGCTCTGACCTACACAGAACTGTAAATATAAAGCCTGGTAAGTATGAAGGCCTGCAATGGGATCCAGGAAAAAAGTTGCATGCAAAATTTGGTGGGGCCTAATTGTCAGCTTTGATCATGGGATAGAGGCTACATTCTTTTCCTTCATGTCTTACGTAAGTGCACTTTCAGAAACCTCACTGTCTGTGTTTTGGAAGTGAGCAGGGCCTATTTTACTCTGCAGCTGGAGTGGAATTGTTTCAGGAGGACCTCTGTTCTGGTTTTTGGTTTAGCTCAAGAGGCCACAGACTCAACCCAATGGCATTTCTCTGTATGTCTGCAAAACAGAAACTTCTGAACATCACGTCTGAACGCTTTTGAAACTTTAGGGAAAGTTACAGGTTTTGATAGCCAAGACCTTGATTTCATAGAACAGTAATAAAAGAAAATGGGAGACACATGGAGCTTCTTCTTCCTCTTGAATACAGCCACAGTTGGAGTGCTTTTGGATCAGAGACCTGGTTAATAGTTCCTGTACAGCAGAGTAGAAATGCCACCTTCTTCTCACAGTTGTTCAAGTGGTGTTATTCTGAAGGACTGCCTCCTACAAAAGTGTTGGTGCTCGGAAATGGAGGGGGAAATGGGAGATGTCAGAAAGTTTGGAGGATTAGTCTGTGTAGTGAGAATATCCTGGGAAAGAGAGACAACAGCTCAAACACCAGCAGGGACAGAAACAGCAAACAGGAGCATGCACAGCCAAGGACAGAGGCCTCTGTTACTGGGGACAAATGGGCTGCAAAAAAGAAAATTTCTCTGTGGACTAGAAAAAAAGTGGAAATTCAGCTGCCAGGAAAGAAGGAACACTGGGGAAAATTCAAGGCCATTAAGGAGGTAGCAAGGGATGGGGTGGGGAGGATCTGCAACGTCAGGGGTTTCTGTAGGATAGACCTGCAGGATCCTGCTGTGCCAGAGACCAGCAGGTGCTGCCTGGGGGGACTCTGCTGTGGGATGGGAGAGTGCAATGAAGGGTGAGACATTTTGTGTATTAACTGGGACAGTAGAAGAGACAAAGTTGTGGAAGACACAGCCCCTCTGGGAAGGGGGCTTTGTAATAAAAGTTGGTTTAGACAGATGGGAGTGTGGAGGAGAGACTCGGGAGGAAGGCAAGAAACCTCTCTGGCATGCTGCAAGCTCAGCCTACAGAAGCTACAGTGTGTGACCCTCTTGTTAACTTCATTTCACAATGTTCCCTGCATGCTTTGTGTGGCTTCCAAGTAATGCATGACATCAGAAATCTTAATAAAAACCACCTGCTTGGTACGTTTTATGTTCAACCCTGTTAAACTTTCCTAGTTCAAAATATCCAGTGCTATCTGGAACAGGAGGATAATTACTTTTCTCTAAATTTGCTGAGCTTTGTTAAATGAGTTCTTTCCTTAAGGAGTAAAAATGTAAATTTATGTGCTTTAGCTCTACATTTTTGAAAATCACCTTTCAGCTGTTTGTAGGCTGATAAAAACATCTGTCAAAATAAACTTCTGATCCTCCTCTTGAACCTAGTCTACTTCTAGCCATGCTATTGACCTGTGTTTCAGGAATGAATAACTGACTCCTGTGCACCAGGGAATTACAGGGTGTAAATGGCCATAGGTCTAGTGAGAGGTATGCTCAACACACCCCAGTAGAGCTCTTTAAGCTTCAGATTGCCTGGAGTCTTTCAAGTCAGACAAGAAGCAATGTTTATACATCCCTCAGCACAAGGAAAGATCAGATGTGGGCCAGAGGTAATTAATATCAGCAGTTAAACTAGCTGTTCATTAAAAACAACAAAAAAAGTAGTGTTAGAAATAATTGCTTAGCTTTCCACTTTTGTGATCCAAAATTCCCAGGCTGTGGTGTTCCTGTTTGTTAAATATTAGATTAGTATCTCTCCAGACAAAACAAAAGAACCACTCTTCTTCTCTGGGCTACTTTGCAAAGTTTATTCCAGATTTTGTTTAGCTGTGGCAGAGGTTCACAACATTCTCAGCACTGAAGAAATAGGTGTAGTGGTCTGTCTCTTTTTGAGGAGTCTGAACTTTCATTACAGAGTCACAGCCAGAAGTCAGAGCTCCTTCCTGTGGCTCTCTTGCTCTCCAGTTAATCTGTCATTAGTGACACTGAAGAACTTGAGGTAGACTTTTTCTTTTGAGTGAACGTAGCCATTTGTGGGAGTTTTTGAACCTCTTTTTGTTTCATCAAAAAAAGTCAGGCACAAGGGCAGCTTCTGAAAACTTATTTTAGGACAAGGAAAGGGGTTATGACCCTGAGGCTCTGCTGTTTAAATCAGCAGAACTTTGGAGTGGATGTAGCATTAAGGATAGGGCACAGGCTCTGCTGGTTGTGTTGCAAATTTTCCAGAGTGCTTTTTCTGAACAAGCCAGAAAAAGATTTGCCTGAAGAGATACATGAATGTGGGGCACGTGAATAACTTTTTAACGTAAAAGTCCTGGGGTTTTTAAGAGACAAAAGTAAAAGGAATAAAAACTGGGTACCATAAGAGGCTGGTGGAGAGAAGAAGGCTTGAGGTTGACCTCTGTGCACCCTCAGTAGGATGTGCAGGGTGAGGGGGAAACTGGAGGGGGTCTTCTGAGACCACTGGGCCCTCCTTGAAATCTGCTGCCAGAGCTCAAAGTCTCAGGCACTGAAGTCCCTGTGCCAAGCTGGAAACATGGGACTCAGTCTGGAAGTAAGAAGTGGATGAGGTCAAGTTTCCTTGGAATTGCCTGAAGTGAGGAGACAGAGAAGGTCTCTCTCCCTGATTGAGGATTTCTCATTCAAGTCTTTTGGAAAGAAATGGAGTAAATTCACCTTTATTTACACTATACAGTTTATAGCCAATATTGTTCTCCTTTGCTGCCTTCACACAAATGTTCAAGTCCTTGACTCTTTTGAGGATGGACTGTGAGGGCATTACTAGATCTAGTGAAAAAAAAAAAAAAAAAGATTGTAAATAAATTGTTACACATAAGAGCCCCAGGCCTCTCTAGACACATACTTTTAAATCTATTTATTCACCTTTTCCCCTCTGCTTTCATATTTAGATAGGGATAGCTGTGGTGTAAAACAGAGCTATGTATTTTTGTCTGTTAGGACATGAGAAAGGGCACAGTGCTCTCTGTTTCAGCAGCTGTTCTGAGGCCAGTGTGCTAACTGTATTTATTTATTAGTGGGTTGTTTTGGTTAGACTATTTTTTCCCCTGGTGTATGTGCTGCTGCAATTGGTGGTGGACATGCTTTTCCTTTCTTACATCAACAAAGAAATTGGCCCAAGAGAATTTCATGGATTATTCCCTTTTGGACTCTGAATTCTCCAGGTAAAGATTTTTTTCCTACATATTTCTCCCACTATCATCCAGCTCTGAATGCATTCTCTTGGCATGTGATATAGCAGGAATATATGTCATGTGTTTTCTGAGGACATGAGCTATAACCCTCAGAAATAATTTGCTTCTCCTCTAACCCAGAAGCCATTGAAGAAATTAAATCTGGATGAATGATGAAAATATATTCCCATCAAAGAACAGTTGTAGATTCTTTTTGACAGCAACTGTGGTTTCTAATGCTTCCTTAATTTTCACTTACACATATCTGAAGTTATGATTAATCCAATGAAATATTCAAAACTGCCCATGCAAATCTGACTTTCATGAACAGGAATTATCTTAAAGTCTCGTAAAGCATTCTGACATTCAGATCTAAACTTTCTTTTGTGATGCAAATAAGCATCACATATGTAATCTTCACACCTCCCGTTTCCAGGAGTTCTGGAGGAAGAATTTTCATCCACTGGAAAACAGCATCTTTCTCTGCAGTTTATTCATACCAAGAGCAACTGCATTTCTTTCAAACAATAATGAAAATATGTTTCTTGCCTGTGGATTAGGAAAAATCTCAGAGAGAAGACTGACTTCCCTGCTCCCTTCCTGTTCAAATTGTGAAATTG
Source organism: Aleadryas rufinucha (assembly GCA_013397815.1). Classification (NCBI taxonomy): domain Eukaryota; kingdom Metazoa; phylum Chordata; class Aves; order Passeriformes; genus Aleadryas; species Aleadryas rufinucha. The sequence goes on along the minus strand of VZTH01014743.1, from coordinate 59,995 downwards.
GCCTGAAAAATAGGGTTTTTTCTTTCCTTTTTCTGAGCCATTCTGATGCTCTGTGGTGTGATGGGCTTTCCTTAAAAAATCAGAGCTGTGAAATGCTGGTTCTCTCGATTGTTCAGGCCTTGAGATAAAACAAATGTCATGAATATCACAATAAATCCTGAAAGCTACTGAGACAGTGGGAGGGGAAAAGTGATCAGAAGCTGTGCAGCAATGAACAGATGGAAAAAAATACCTTGGGGGCTCATACAGCTTTTGGTGGCTTTTCTTTTGGGGCTTGTCCTCTGACAGCTACTGGCACTGGATGGAGAGAGCAGGGAGCAGGAAATTCACCCTGCAGCCACAGGATCCTGGATATTACCTGCCTTGTCCTGCTTTTAGGTCTCCAGAGGTAAAGCTGGGGAGAAAAACACCAATTAGAGTATGAATATGTACTAGATACTAGTGGATACCCTTAAAATTATTAAATTATGCTAATTTTTCAAGAACGGGCATAATAGGTCCTAAAATTTCTCATGAGTCTTGTAGCTGTGTCTTTGTTCTGGGCTTAAGTTTGCCACAGCGAGTGATCTTCCACTTGCCTTGGATTTTTAGTAACTTCAACCACTGGGGCTCTGCTACCCCTGTATTTGTTCATAACAGGTTTTGTTGCATAAAAACTTTTATTTTTAAAAATGACATCCACATAAACATTTCAGAGACAATAGAATCTGAGGTTGTAAATACATTCTTGTGACCTTATTAAGATGAAGAGAATTTTGGTTTGAGAAGAGGAAAGGCTTGTGATCAAGCAATTGCAGTCATAATAACAAAAGGAAACAGAAAATCACTGCCAGCTTGATTATTTTGGGAGTCTTTCTCCTGCCCAATGGTGCCTCTTTATGGCAACCCTTATTTCAGGACAGGATGCATAGTTGAACCTAACTAAAACGTAGGAGTGTCATAACTAAGGAAAGTTTGTGTTAAATTTTTACTTACTCTATTATTCAGAGGAACAGGACTGCAAAAAAATTAATTTAGCAATGCAGTAATGGAACTAAGTGCAAGCACTTCCAGCTATTATCAAAACAGCTGTTTCATGAAGGACCACAAATATCAAGATTATTTGTGTAACTTAGTTCCTATTAACCTAAAAGATACATTAAAAGTGTGATGAGGTTTTGGTAAGTCGGGGTTGTTCCTGTTACTGATTGACCCTACAAGCAGCACCAATGATCACTGCAAAAGTCATTGAATGCCTCCAACTTTGTAATGATGTATAAATGCTTGGTTGTTTGTTTCCTGGCCTTATGTTGCTGTCAGCATTGTGTTTCTTTCCCTGATGCTACCTGTGATGAAGATGGAATGTGTAAATAAATCTGAGACGAGATGGAGCCGGGGACAGCTTGGACGTGTCAGTGTTCATTTAAGTTCGCCAACCAGCTGGTCTTTCATCCTAGTTCCTTATCCTGCCCTCTTTTCTCCCCAGAGCAAGAGAGAGATTCGTGCTTCCTGACTGACTGCGTGAAGAGGGTAGATTATGTCATTCTAGTGGCCAGATGGCCTGACCACAAAATCCACTCTGTCAGCCTTGACAGTCTCCGAAGGGAAGCTCCCGGCCGCAGGGCTGGCCCTGCACGGCCAGCGAGGAAGCACAGAGCTGCAGACGCTTCCAGAAGCTGAATCTGTGTAGGCAGCACAGAGAGGGCTGTTCTGACACCTCGAATACTCAGCTTCTCCCTGATATTCCAGCCCAAAGATGCGGGGACACACACGGCATTGTGCTACAACCTAAAGCGCACACACGTGCACCCCTGACATCCTTGGGCTGAATTTTGGCTTCAGGGCTTGTTTTGGCATGTCATCGTGCCAGAGCTAGGTTTTGGTATACAGGGGTTTTATCCTGCCCTAACCCTTGTAACTTTTTTGTATACAGAGAGCAAGCACACCACATTAAGAAACAAAATTTAATGCAGAAGTTATTTTAATTCAGTAAGAGGCACTGATGGAGAAGAAGGCACATTGAAATAAAGCACAGAGAGCTATAGGAAACTATTCTTACTGTTCATGTCTGTGCCACTGTAGCTTGCTTTCCCTAGATGCTGAATTACATCTTCATTTGGTATATTTTAGCTGTGTTTCACTGACATCAGCCTTGTTCTGTTGCCCTAACTCAGGGTTTGGCTCACTGTTTTATGCCATCCCTCAATTTAACAGAGGCTTTTCCTCTTCTAAAATTTACTTGAGTGTTTGTGTGAAGATGCTTTGGAAAAAAGGGCTTCTGACAGACCTTGAGCCTGCTGCCAAATTAGTCCTCTTTTTAAGGGAGCTTTGCAAATTTTAATTACAGTATTTCTACAAAATCCCTGAAGCACTAGTTTCATGCATTTTCTTACTTTTCAAGAGGGAGTAGCTGTGGCTCAACCACAAAACCAAAGATGTTTGTTCAAAAAATATAGAATAGATTTTCTGCAATCCATATCCACGTTCAATGGGTGTACAATGTGTTTTCTAGTCTGTTTGCATGGCTGGTGATGTGTGATGGAAGCTTAAGCTGTAAATGAAATTCATTCCTAAAAGAATAGGTGACAAGGCAGTGTAAGATTGAATTCCCATTGCATGAATCACTTCATTTGCACGTCTCTTTACACTTGATTGGACATACTGATACTTTTAATGCATTACAAATTTAATCAAAAGCACTAAATAAGACACACAACATTGAAATTACACCCAGGAAAACATCTGGGGCTAGGGAGGGGGAATTATTCTTGCATAAAAAAGTAAAGATTCTATACTTTCATAAATTAATTGAATAAACAGAGGCATATTGAAGCTGCTCAGGAGTTTATGTAGAAGGTCAACTCATGGCATTTCCCAGACTGCAGATCAATGCATTGATCTGAATAGACTTTTGTATTTAAACAGCTTCTAGGATGACTCCATTGGACTTTTTCCTCTGCAGTCTGTTAATAGTGCTGAAATGAGATCAAGAGGACTATTCCCATGTGCAAAGTCATTCAGAGTTGTGTTATCAAGTTTGGGGGGCTGAAGGTTCAGGCTTGCCAAGTCCATTCACACAGATACGTCCATTACCCTTTGAAGAACCACAGCTTAGGAAGGAACAAGGTCTTGAAGTGAGCTTGGTAATAAAATGATTGTTTTACCCTCCAGGTAAAACCCCCTGAAGGTATGTGAAGCTGTTCTTAAACTTCCTGCACAGTGCACAGTCTTCCCCACATTTATAAAATGTATTCTCTCCTCTTAAAATCAAACTCCAAAACACTTCTTTTTTTTTCCCTCTCCAGGTTTGCTCCGTGCAGAAAATGTGATAGACTAGGATAACAGCAAGAAAGACTAGAAGATACAAAAGTTGAAAATTCTACTCAGGTGACTACATAATTGCAAACAGTTCAGAAAGGGCCTTCTCCACTACCCACCCTATATTATGGGTACTTTTCTACTGATGTTTTTTCCCCCAACAATTCTAAGTAGAGACTGAAAAGATGAAAATCAATCAGAGCAGCATAATGAATATATGTAATTTTCTTTCTTGCTGTGTGTGGAATCTGCACAGTTACATTTACGTGTTAGAATACCATTAGAACAAAATTTGTAAGGTGAAAACAGCAAAAAATCTCGTCTTTGACATTGTTTAATGAAATCCCAGGTGTGCAGTGCATGTCGAAAGAAATAATTTGACAACTTTATATGAAAAAGTGGTGAAATTACTTGCAGCAGACCTGACAAAAATTTTCATTCATTGCTTATGAAACAGACTATCATAATGTAAGAGAGTTATATTAAACTTAAATATTGCTGAGTAACTTCTTGAACTCTACCAAAAAAACCCCAAAAAACAACAAGACCAAGATACTGTCTGCCAGTATTTCTGACCAAGTTTGTCTTAAATTCTTGTGCTAGAGGCCTTTTCTTGATCTTTTTCACCATTTTCTCAACTCAGGTGTCAATACTTAAGTGCAAATAAGGAAGCAAATAGTAAATACTGTGCTGGTCTAAACCAGTACTAAGAGGTTTCTTGTCTCACGAGCTCTCACTGTACTCGAAATTGTTGTTGCAATTTGCACCCTGGGTAGATCCAGTGAATGCCAGGGCTGTGCCCTGCTCACACACTGTTCCAGAGATACTTTGGGATGCAGCAAACTGAAATGCCCACGACTTAAGATGGCATGCATGTAATGTTTGCTACTCAGACTGACAACCAGGAGATCCTATTTACTCTTTCTTTTATTATTAAGATCAGGTTCATGAGAGGTGAAAGAATTTAAAGTTTTGCAAGTGGGAGGTTATTTCTGCAGAACAAACAGGTGAGCAATGACATTCTCCTCCACAATGTGCTATTGAAGGCAAATTACTGTAAATGGAACCAATTATGAAATCCAGGATGAAGAAATATTGAAATTTACAGGATAGTGATTCTTTAGATTAGTTTTTTCTTTATCATAATTTATGTAGCAGAAAAGGCCTTGGCTTTGTGTAAGCAAATATAGCTCTATACATCAACATTGTTTTGAGTACAAATCCAAAACACAGTCCCATACTAACTACTGCGAAGGAAATTAACTCTGCCCCATTCAAAGCAGGCACAAATATATGTTTTGAAACAGGTCAGTCCTTCATTTATTTTGATGTAGCAATATTCAGACCTGTTGCATTCAGCTCTGGTGATATCCAAGGCTTAACTTTAAAAGTTGTTAATTATTTTGGCTTCATTTGTCTTGCAAAGAAGGACAAACAGAAAAAAATCCTAGGTTCAGTTTCCATCAGGTGTGAAGTATCCCATCTTTTTTTGGTCTTTTATTTTTTTAAATTTGGATACAAATAGGAGACTTCTATCAGTATCTGAACAAAATGTCCAAAATCTGAATAGGATTTGAAAGACTTATAGACAAGTTCCTCTTCCTGCTGTTCTGATTTGACACATGACTGAGGGACAATATTTTGCCTGTCTTCCTCTTACATTAAGTAAAAAACACTGAAAACTACGTTCTTCATAAATAAAGCTGGAAGGAAATTGGCCTGAATGAATAAATTGAACAGATGTGTCACCTTCCATTATGCAGATAAAATAAATAGCTGTGTTTTGTGAAATAACTGTCAAATTACCTGCTACATATTGCAAAAATTCTCCTGTATAAATGAACAAGTTCCTAGCACCTGTGGTAAGCTTGGTGGCTGCAAATCTGATTCTTTCCATGGCTATGTGCTGACTTCATGCTCCTTTGATACTGAACAGCTTGAGTTCCATCTTTGCTTGGGTTAGAAACGTCTTCCAAATGTTGAGATATTTATTTAAATTTGCTCTTTAATAATCTTATTAAAATGAGACAATGTAAAAAAGGCTGCTGTTTTCATTGTACAAAGACAGTGAGTATCATCAGATTTATTTGTTCGGGTTTCTGTTTATCTTCCTGTTTGTAGAGGATTTTTAGGTGGAGGAAGTTTGCTTTTAAAGCAGGAGAAGTCAGGAGCCGTCCCTATATCTAGTTTAGAGACACGGACAATGAAAAATGGATTCATTGAAGTCTGGTTAAGGACCTGGTTAAAATTCTGGCTTTCTCTAACAGGAGGGAATGTGTTCTATTACTCACTTTCTTGGATTTAATCTAACAAATCTGTCAAAGCAAATATACAAGTTATTTCCTTTTGCATTTGTAATAGAGGCTGTTCTAAAGCTCATACTGAATTTCTGCCACAGAAAACTTTCTTGCTAGAGTTGCAGTGTTTAGGGTGATAGGAAAACCCTAAAGTCCTGTCTGTTTCTGGAAATATAAGCATCTCATTGCATTTTTTTTTTGTTTTGTTTTAGTTTAATTTAGGTGTGTCAGTCTTGGGGTACAGGGAAAATTCCATCTTGGTTAATTGTGTTCTGTCTTTCTGACTGTCTGCAGTTAGACACAGTCATTTCCTTTCCCTCTAGCCCTGTCTCTCACTGTGATGTTTATAAAAAGTGTTAAACAGATGCTTTCTTAAGATCCAGAGGTGGATATATTTGCAACACAGGTAAAGTGATTCCTGTGAATGCTCTGTGCTCTAGAAGGGTCTTGGTTTTTAGTGTTAGATTTCTTTATTTTTAAATCCTGAACACCTTACAGTAGTCCATAAGCAGTTTTAAAAAATTTGACATCCTTTAGGGATAGATGTAAAACACCTTTCAGTCAGTCATGTTTTTAAACTCTGGGGAAAAAAAAAAAAAAGTTGTCAAAAGAGGTGGAAAGGCTCATTGAATAAACAGAAGTTCCTTTGACATCTTTTGTTTAAAAAATCCAGTGGAAGTTAAGAGCCATTGCTGTACTCTGTGCCTTATCAAGATGGGAGGACTGTGGACCTTGTTAAAGTATCAGTGTAGAGTCAGGCATTTCAGAGTGATCTATAATAGGTGTAAGCAGTTGTGTACAATTGGGAATATGCACCCTCTGCAAATCTGTGTTCATTATTACAGCAGGTCCTAACTTTGACTCTGCATAGAAAATTAAAAGAGGAGCTAAGTGAAATGAGAACGACTGTATCCAGTGCATTAAACCATGCATTCCTTCACTGTAGATTTTAAAATGCTAACAGTGAGATTTTTAAAAAATCAACCTTTTTAAGCCTGCAAAACAACCTGTGGAGTAATTCCTGCCAGCACATGCCTGCCTACGCAGTTTAAATTCAATTCTTTTGCCTGTTTTAATTATGATCCTATAGTATTTTTCTGATGGGCTCCCTGCTTTATTTGGTGAACAAGATAGATGGCATTCATTTAAAAACCTTCATTTAATAATTTTATAATCACCATTGTTTGGCGTGAGGCCTTTTGCACCCCATTACCGAAGATAATTATATATCTCTGAAGATAGAATTAATTACTTCTCCCCTGGCTTTTTTTGGCAGTGCCTGTCACCAAATTTTGAATCACTGCAAAGGCTTTCTTCTAGCTTCACACCAAACCCATGAGGCGAGGGGAGGATGCTGTCCTCATTTTACATTAAAAAAAAAAAATTAAACCATAGTTTCATTGAGTTGAAATTACACACTTGTTTTTAATGTGTGAAGCCTGCATTTTTTCAGGCTGCTGGCTGTTGTAGCAGGATTTTATCATTTCAGTGCCTAGGTTCTCATGTGAGTTGCAGCTAGGATTTCTGCAGAATCATGCATTTTACATCCATGAAACCAAAGCACACTATTCATGACTCCTGCAAAAATGTATATTTTCAATGATCACTCAGTTGTTGATGGACATAGACTTAAAATCCAGATTTTGGTCAACTTTCACTTGTCTTTTCTTCCTGTAGAACTGTGTTTCAATTTGGACCCAGCCAAGAAACATGGTTCCAAATATATGAATATTTTCCTGAGCTTCAGGAATCTTTTCATTCAAACCCAAGCTGACACATCTTCTCTCCACCTTTTTCTCTAGCACCCAAAACCTGCGTTGGTCACCCACCCGAAACTCAGCAATATTTCATTTCAGAAAGCAGATGCTCTTTCCACCACACAAACTGTTCAGTGTTTCAGAAGCACTGGTTTTTCCCTGGCTCTCAGACTGAGAGATTATTGAAACATCAGAAATTCTTTCTCCTCAGTGGTCTGCTCAGTTCTATGGAAAGCAAGGTCTCCTTGGCCAGCCCTGGTGCCTTTTCTCTCCTTTGTCCTGCCCTTCTCTACCAAACCTTTCCTTTCCTGCCCTGAAATGTTTGGTCTTTTTTTTTTAATTTTGCACTAGATTGCATTCATTTAAAATTTTTTTTTCCTCACAGGAATGGAAGGAGGGGGAATGGAGAACATTGGTGAGCTCTCTCTCCCTGTCCTTGTCTTGATCCATGGACCTTTCATAATATTTTCTCTCCCCTGCCCAGCTGAGGAGGGCAGTGATAGAACAGCTTTGGTGGGCACCTGGTGTCCAGCCAGGACCAACCCACCCCAGGTGTCCACCCTCCAGCAGCTGGAAATGCTGGCCACGTGCTCAGTCTCAACATCTTTGAGGGAGTTTTCACTGCGAAACCGAAGGAAATTTTGCTGAGAGTGTACAAACTGGTTTTTCAGGTGGTTTCAAGGTGGTTTGAATTAGAGCTCAGTTCAAGGAGATGACACACTGTGCCTACCTAACATGGGAAGACCTCTTCTTCCCCATTGTCAGTCTCAGTGCTTCAAAATGATGTGAATGCTTCAAAACACTAAAATGACCTGAGAGTGTCACCTTTTTCTTATTTAAACAGGTGGGGAGTGGAGGGATTCAAGTAACAGCATATATTTTGCTGACTTTGTGCTTAGGGATGACCAAATCATTTTGGCTGAAAATGTCCAAACAAATTCAGCCTGAGGCATACCCTGAGGGTGGAGAACTTGAGTCTTAGTGGCTTCAGTTTTTTATGAGTTTCCTGGACTTCAAACAAGAACATATAAATCGGAAGTATTATGCAATCTGAATAATAGGCTATGTTACCAATTTGCTCACAACAAAACAGTCAGCATAACTGAAATTCCTAGGTGTACTGTGCTTATTAAAAATGAGAGTTCTGTGACTTGCTGCTGACCTTCCAGCATAAATATATTGGAAAAAAAGGAAAAAAAAAAGCAATGCTTTTGCTCATCAAACTTGATTTTCTTCAATTTTCTCCAAGCCATAATGGATCATATATTGCAAAAAAAAGTTTTAGTTGTACTTGGCTTCTTATTCCATCCCTATAAGTGATCACTTTCCTTTAAGTGATGGTTTCTGTAAACTTGAGATAGAATCATAGACTCAAGGAATGGCTTGGGGAGGGAAGGGACCTTAAAGATCATCTCGTTTCAACTCCCCTGCCACGGACAGGGACACTTTTCAGTAGACCAGGTTGTTCAGGGGCCCATCCTGCCTGGTTTTGAGCATATCCAGGGGTTAGCCAAGATGAAACAGATTAACAGAAACTGATTTTTCACCCAGATGAGACAACATTGCTCTGGTTGTATAAAAGGTGTGGGAAAATGGCCCTGGTAGCTACTGTGAATTACTCAGGGATATAATCTATAGATTTTACTATCTACAGGCACCAGTCTCTAGTACAATTTTTTTTTTTTCCTGAGATGGAATTCCCCAGTAAATCAGCCATTGAGATGAAGTTTTTCTTCTGAAACAAGCTTCTGAATTAGCCAAAACAGGCCTCAGGCACAGGCATTAAAAACAATCTGGAAAACTGGAATAGTGGCTTCTCCAGCAGTAACAGGGCCTGGCTTTACCTTGATGCTCTTGCACATAAATCAAAATGGTCCTGAATTGGTCTCATGGGCTCACACTGAGGTACCAAATGAGTGCTTACTACTCTTTATATCGGTGGTGTATTTGTCCCACAGCTAAAATAAGTAGAGTTAACCTGGATTAAAAGAGCAGTGAAAAAGGTTTATTGGGTTTTTACCGATGTAAACAGAGGAATTCAAGCTCAGATTCTCCCACAGGCTTGGATTTCTACTGAAAGCTCAGTTTAAATGCCAGATTTCACTGCTGTAAATTGAGGTAACCAACCTAGGTTAAGCACCCCCAAGGAAAGGTGTTCCTCCAGCAAAGACAGATATGCAGCATATTCCTGTACAGTATGACTGAAGTCTTGGAAAGTTATTCTTTTGGAGAATTGATGAAGTAGCCATGACTCAGAGGCTACTCTGAAGCTGTCAGAAAAATGTGGTTTTAGCCCTGAACACTGTAAGTGGTTGATTTGTCTCAGCTGCTGTACTTTGTTTTCTAGTTTTCTGCTATTCCCATAGGCTACCACAGGTTTTCTTTTTCCTTCATCTTCTGTTTAGTAGAGATATTCTGGGTCTTTTCTTAAACTTACCTGCTGTAAGAGCAGTGTTCAAGGCAACTTTGGGAAACTTTGATATGGCCATTTTTCAAGAAATTAATAACAGTACACATGGTAAGCTTTCTAAATTCATTTTCAAGAATCTGATTTTCTCAAAGCGTCAAATTCAGCGAGGCATCTCTGAAAATCAAGAGATCTGAAATAAGTTTCAGGTTCTGCTACTGCTCTGCTGTGAGACACCGAGCCAGGTGTCTGCTGTCACAGCTCTCTCACTTGTAAAACGTGGATAACAGCTGTGTTCAAGTACCTGGAAATCTAGACGAGAAGTATCTTCGGGTAAAATGTTGCATAGCAAAGAAGAGCGCGTTGCAATGTTTTATAAACAATTCTGAAATGTCTGAAAGGTAGTGTTTGTAGTACTGGGAATATGTTTTTACTACATACTTACTCTGGGTTTTTTCTTTTTGTTTTACAGACCATATTTTGCTCTGAGTTTTGCTGCTATCTCCCATGTGTTGGAAGACAGTTGGGGCACGTCTCTCTTTTTATAGTCACAGCCTGTTTATGAATCAAAATAAAGAAATGAAGCTACTGTCACAAAGCCCCAGCATTCATATCAGAGGTTGATGAAATTCTCAACCAATATACAGTAACATTGTGTAAAATCACTTCCTTCTAGGTGATGACAAATTTCAGGCATTAAAAGTTAATACAAGTTGTATAATTCCATTTCCAGTCTTGCAATTCCTCCTATGATAATAATAGACTGATTATTCTTTTAATTTTAAGCTTCCTAGCCTGTTTCTGAGTGGTGCTGAATATCCACTGCTTCCAAGGAAATCAGAGTTGTGCATGCCCACTACCTCTCTGCACTAAATGTCTGGGGCACCAAGCTTTGTGTTGTAGTTGTGTATAAATTAAAAATTACAACAGCAAGTATGATGAGTTGGTCTATGTGTTTTGTTTTATTCCAATTAGGATAATTTGAATCATTTTTATGATTTTTTATTTAATGCAGACTTCTCTGTTAAGTAGCTGAACCACCCATCCATCACTGTCTATACAATTGGGCAGAATAACAATGACTGTGTTTTCTTCTGTTCCTGGGTGTTTTCAGAACAGACATGAGCAGATGCAGTCTATAGTGTTAGGCCTGAATTCACAGAATCATAGAGCATCCTGGGTTGGAAGGGACCCTAAAGATCATTTTGTTTCAACCCCCTACCATGAGCAGGGACACCTTCCACCAGACCAGGTTCCTCAGAGCCCCATCCAGCTTGGCCTTGAACACTTCCAGGGATGGGGCACCACAGTTCTCTGAATAACCTGTCCCAGTGCCTCATTGCCCTCACAGTAAAGAACTTCTTCCTAATATCCAATCTAAATCTACTCTCTGTCAGTGTGAAGCCATTCCCACTTATCCTGTCACTCCAAGCCCTTGTAAAAACTCCATCTCCATCTTTCTTGTAGGCTCCCTTCAGGTACTGGAAGGCCACAATCAAGTCCTTTCTTATTTGTGGTACTTCTGGGTGAATCTTTATAGAAAGGAGCAAATTTTTTATGTTCTTTCCTTAGATTGCACCCTGTGTGTGATATTGCGAGAGTTTGGTTAGAAATTACTGATAAAAATGAGATTTTATAGTAATGGATAGCAAACCACCATCATGCAAGACACTGGTTTACCAAGAGTGGCTACAATTTCATATCCAAAGGCTTGACTTTATCTCTTCCAGAACTGGTGCTTGAATCGCAAAGTTTTTAACTTTGAACTTAGAATACAGCATACCTGGGTTCCACACTTGTTATGCATACCCACTTTGTTTAAATCTGATCTAAGCTTGGGGCTTTTTAGAAGCAGATAAAAATCAATCAGGTTCTGCATAGATTTAGCTTTCATAGCTCAGGAGTACAAATTCTCTGTATATATTATTGCTGCTGAGCTATATTGCTGTGGGAGTTTTAGAAAACCACTAGAAGAGTCAACTGAACTCATCACTGTATTTCTTTATAGGTAGCACTGAAGTATGTGATAATTCAAAGTTTACTATCCACATTAGAAAGTAAAATGTTTTTCAGTTTGTACATAGAAATGATCTTTCTTGCGTGTGCAGCTTGAGAGTTTAGTTAAAATAATGAAAAATCCATTCTGTGAAGGGAAATAAGATTATCCTTTCGAAAACCCAGCTGGAGGAAAGGTTCTACACTAAAGGGTCATATGCTATTTGATGGCAGAGCTAACAACATTTCTAAGGTTTGAGGGTTTTTAGTAGTCTTCTAAGACCCTTGATATTTTTCCTACAATTGAATCAATTTCTGCACAGAGACTAAGTGTTGGAGTCTGAAAGACAGGACTGCTGGGAATTTGGGTAAGCAAGGCACTAGTGAAGCACTCTAGACCAGCTGAGTCTTTAAGCAGAAAAAAATATACAGCCAGCCACAAACTGGAGCTGTTGAGGAACTGCAAAAAGATTATGAAAATTAAAACCTCAAGTGCCTTGTGCTGTTTAGAATTAATCTTATTGAAAAACCTGATGCTCTTTCAGTTAAACTGGAGTCCTGGCCAAATTTCAAATCTATGTCTTACCTTACAGGTTTGTTTAAGTCTATAACCAAAGACTAGACCTGTGACTCACCTGTAACTTTCAACAGATCCCACTGTGGCTCTTTTGTGTTATCAGAAGGAGATCCTGGCACTGCACCATGGCTGGGTTTTTTGTTGATTGAGGGAAACTCTGTGGAGGTGCTTTGAAAATTTGCGTTTAGTTGGAAAGGCCAGGAATTCTCACTTTGTTTCCAAGTTTGGCCAAATTATTTTCCAGGGTGGAGAAAAGAGTATATTTTATTGTAGCAAGGAGTGGTAGTAATCCCTAGATTAATACCTTTTCTTCTTTTGTGGTGTTAGAGTAACAGAGCTGCTGTGAAGACTCCTGGTGGTTCATATCCAGGAAGGAGCCTCCCTCTAGCTGAGTCTGTGGGAGCTGCACTAGCCTCTTGTCTGATGAAGACAGTTTTTTGCACATCTGAAATGCCATTAACATGCCAATGAACACATTTTACATTTTTTTTAGCTTTTTAATGTTCTCATAAATTCACACAGAAAGAATGAACATAGTTGTAATTCTGGCTGGAGTTGATCTCATACATCTGAAGGAGCACAACCTGCAGCTCTCATTGTTTCCAGCTTTGGCAGTTCAGAACATCCATTTTGCCATCAAAACCAGAGGATACCTCTTGGAATGATACTTTTGTGGGCTGTTGGTTGCATTATGGCAGCTTGTGTTCTGCTCCTCCACTCTTCCATGCATCTGCACTCGTGGGATCGCAGTGCTGGCACCGTGATGCTGCAAACCAGCTCAGGCACCAGCCTGTGCACAGAGGCTTTGGTCCTCTCACTGCAAGGCTTTCATGGGACCCACAGCTGTGGTTAATGGTGAATTACGTGACGGGAGAAGCACAATTTCAGTCTCCACAGCATCTGCTGGACAGTGACAGCCCAGACTACAATGTGCAGTAGCTCACGGGTGACGTTCACTCTCTGGTGTTGTGGCAGGGTGCACATCTGCAAAAGAACAGGGAAATCTCCTGCTCTGGGCTAATATGCTGAATCAACGGTGGCTATTGAACTTTCACTGAATATTAACTTCTGCTGCACTTGGCAAACACACTTAGCAAAAGGTGATTGTGCCAGCCCGAGCTATTGATTGCGATGTAGATCTGCTGCGGCTTGCCACTGCCAGTTCTGCCTATAGGTGATGCCAGGTGAATGCCCTGATACTCTTTCCAGTGTCATGGTGATGAGGACTTGTGAACTGTTCTTTGTCTGATGTCAGGTGGTTCCGTTTGCCTTCTGAGATAAAGCCATCTTTTCCTGCTCTGATGGTAATTGTTAGCAACTTGCTATTGAACCTGGTTTATGTTGTGCCTTTTTTTTTTCTGTTTGAACTATTCTACAATGCCGATTAGATTAAAGGTCAAGTTTAGTAGTCTCTCTCCATAAACTCTAGAGTAAGCCTTTCTGATATCAAAGGGATTGTTTGGATGTAGCTAGTGGGAGAATTGGCTCCTGTACTCTTGCTCAAGAGAAGTCAAAAGGTCAAAGTCCGCCTAAAGATTTATGTTATCATCAGAAATGCAAATAAAGGAGATGGGAGTCACGAGGCTGGATGAAGGGTCAGCATCTTGGGCACTCCCAGATGATGGCATGTGGAAATCCTGAAGGGAACTTTCAGGCATTGGATCTAGGGCTGTCATAAATTAGTTAATTCAGTGGACTCTCTGCAGTGAATGGGACCACAGCAACACGAAGTTTTACTGAGGTATTTCTTGTCCTCCAGGCTGGAGAGGGCAAGTGAGACACCCTGTGTTTGCACCCAAATTTGCTATGCCAATTTTGCACTCTTTTCCCATGAAGTAATTCCTTTGACTGCAGTCCACTAATTTACATTTTAGCATCACTGAACATCCAATGCCCCATTTCATGGCATTGTTTCTGCAACATGAGAGGTGCAATTAATTAATTCATTAGACTTTACCTACATAATGCAATAATAGTAGGCATCACATATTCCCTGGTTATTCGTCTTCTCAAAAAAGCTGTGGCTTGAAATGAGTAGGTCTGCATTTTATGAAGTTTGCAGAGGTTTATTTTTAAATGGCAGGGCACTTCAGAGTTCTGATTTGCATTACTCTGCTCTCCTGTGGTGATGACTTCGAGGAGCAGCGAAGCAACCTTTGAAAGCTGGTTCACTCGGACAGCTGGCAATAAAAGGCTGTGTGTCACTGAGCATTATGGACCTGATAAGAGTCTGTGACTTGAACTATATGAAAAAGTGAGATGAACTCATGTCCCTACTGGCCATGACGTGCAAGGTCAGTGCAAACTACCGAAATATTGGATTGCAAATACGCTCTTGGCAGTAAAAGTCCAGACTCAGTACAGATTGATCATTATAGGGAAGCAGAGAGCTGTGCAATAAAACCAACACTGTGTTCGAAATCAGTTCCTAAGAAAGGGTTATAAAATCTGAAGGAAGTTTAAAAGTGATTTTTTTTCATTAAGGTTTTTTCTCAGTGTTCTGTAATTCTCATTCCTGTGCCTTTTTAATTGTGCACTTCACCTCAGCTACAGTCACAGCTGAGGAAGGGAATCCAGCTGAAGCCCAAAAGATCAATAAAAGAGAGGGAGAGGCAATTCCCTTTCCTTCTGTGTGCGTGTGTTGGTGCCTTTTTCCAATACTAGCGATGAATGTGAAAGCAATAAAGACGAGAAGATAAAAAGCTGGGATTTGAGAGAAAGAACTACTTCCCATAAGGACATTAAACCCACAAATGTACTGTCAGTGAAACTGCTGGAAGCAAAGAATGGAGCAGAAGTAAGTTTAAAAGTCTCTTTTTTTTTTTCTTTTTTTTTCTTTTTTTTTGATGAAGCTGCAGGATGATAAAAGCAGGACAGTGGACTTTAAAATTGGAAAAAGAAAATAAAAGCAAGCCAGGGGCTACATCCTGGCCATAAATTTCATGTGTTCTTATAGCCATTTTTAAGTGCTTTTAACTCCAGTAAAACAATGGTCCAAAGGACTGAAGACTTTTCCACATTACTGGAAACTTTGCTGAAGTAAAAAGAGCTTCGGTATGAATTCTTACTGAATGACTCATCATATTTGATCATTTCATTAGACTCCAAGAGGAAGCAAAAATGGTGAGTCTGTTTGTTCTCTCATCTACAAAAGATGGTGGCCTTATCAAGCTTCAATGGACAACCCAAAACTGATTTATGCTCTCAGTTATCTGAATGAAAGGCACTGTTCCTCTGGTTCCTCGGTGCTTGCTGCTTTCCTACTGGCTGCCAAAAATGGAAAACTTGACTAGTAGTGGCCGTACAGATAGCTGAAGAAATTGCAACTAAAAAAAAAAAAGAGTGACAGGTCTAGCCAGGCTTGGGACGCACAGCAGCAGAGCTCCATTGCTTTAGGAACAAAAATTCCAGGGTAGAATTTTTTCTTTTTTCCCCCACAATGTTACATGTCAAAAAGATGTAAAAAAAAAGGAAATAAAGCAGAGGAAAACCTAACAAATTTAACTCCCAGCCCTCTTTAGGCACAGTTGCAGTGATCCTTGTGCACTAAGGTTAGCTGGTTTCCATGTGCTGCAGGCACTTTACCTCTGCCATTTGCTCTTTCAGAATGAGAATTTGAGTTGACTTTGCCGAGAGATGGACTCCCAGCTCCAGGAAGGAGGCTTGATGTTCTCCCAGCCCAATGGTTAAGGCTCTAATCCGTCCCCTGGAGCTAAAACAAGGTGGTGCTAAACCTTTCCCACTCCTTACAGAACACAATTGTTGTCAGGATATTTTGAAATGAATAAAGGTCACAGTTAAAATCTTCCAATCACACGTCTTCCTTATTGGGTTGGTTGCTGCCATTGTTCTGATTTTGAGATCCCAAAGATTCTGTAAAGTCATCTTATTTGTCATGACACTAAATTGCTGTTATTCAGGGCTTGGGGAAACACCATCCTCCTCCTCCTCCTCCTCCTCCTCTTTTGCATGGTTGTAGCAATGACTGAGCTTGGACTCACTGTCAATCCTTCATCAAGATCCACCCAGGGTGCTAAAAGTGCCTCGTCTACCAACAAAGGGCAAACATTGCATGAATATGTGTAGACATAAACGTTCCCCTTGGGCTCCCCATGCCTGTTACTTTGACTGAAAACCAGATTTATGGGGTCAATTGAAAAAAATTACAGAAGAAATTGCTTTCTTCTCACATCATCACGCTGTTTTTCTGAGCACCTGTGAAATACCTTTGTATAAGAGCTTTTCTTTCTTGTTCATCTATTCAGGTTTGCTCTCTGTTATGTCACAGCACAAAGGATACCAAGAAAGCTCTTGATTCACTTAAGTGAATCAAAATCAAGTGTGGTTTGGCCGCGTTCATTTTAGGTCTCCATTATCATAATGTGCCTGGCCTTTTTGCTTAGCTAAATTGCTCTGTGGTTTGGGTGGTGAGGAAAGAGTCCTGATGTGTTTGTACTGCCCAGCTTTTCAACACCATCCTGTACGTTTCTCACAAGAACACGCTTGGAAAGAAAAATCCCTTGTTGCCACGTGGATGGATTTTAGGCAAATTTTTCCAAAAACAGGCGCCTTAACAGAGCAGGAGCTGAAGCTTTTTGTCTTCCTGAAGAACTGGTTGCAGCTTCAAAGTACAATTTTATTGAAATATTTAATGTAACCCTATATAGCCGTTAGTTGTTTATACAAGAAGATAGAACTATGTAATATAAGTCAAAATGTGCAAAGCTGAGCTAAAATATGCCCATAACTTGCAGCTCTAAAGCTTCTTGTCTCAAGGCTATCTTCAAGCAAAAGCCATGAAGTTCAATCCTATAATTTTTACTGATTATATACCTCGTGGATTTTCCAGCCTGATAATTACTGAGTTCAATGTGCTTATCAAGTTCTTATGGCCTACTTAACCCACAGGTAACACCAGCAGATTTTTAATTAGCTGGACTGAACTTCTAAGGACATTTTCTGTCCTGTGGAATGAAACTTGTGAGCTAACCCTATTAGTCAGTTAAGTCATTGATGTGCATGGGATTTCAAACCCATCTTTGAGCCCAAACTCCTGGGTCTGGGAAGGAAAGTGAAATCCAGAGTAAGGCTGCAAAGGAGTTTCAAAGCTCTCAAGCCTAGCCTGCTCAGTGAGAAGGCAGTAGTAGGAGATAGTAATCTACCAGGTATTTTTAATTAGCAGCTCAGCAGTCCCCAAATCCCACAGCTTTGTGTATCAAACCCAAAATCACAGCTTGGCAAAAGACTTGCTCCTGACAAGCCAAAAGTTTTTGTTGCACTTCTTTCATGCACCCACCCTGCCTTTTGATAGATTTATTAGAAAATGGAGTGTAATTCTAAACAGAAAAAAAAAAAGAGAGTTAAAGTTTTGGAAAATAGGTTGAGTTCTACTCTGCAGTTCTGACACAGAAAAATCAGGCCTTAGTTTCTCTTGGATTTTAGTGGGGGGCTTTGCTAGCTGGGGAACACACTGACACAGAAACAGCCATCAGTCTCTGTATAAAATTGCCTTTTAGGCATAATTCACCACTGTTTTTTTAAAGATGTGTTTTAAATACTCTGAGGTTTAGTCAAAATAATGGAAAATTTGAATATATGTATCCTTATTGGTCCAAGAACAAGAAATTTCAGTCTAAGAGTACAGATAACATGATACCTTTTATTGAAACAAGAATATTAATCTAATCTTTATATAGTAATACATCCAGAAGCAGAACTTCTGGGCCCTTAAGCTTGAACTTTATAAAATATTCTCGTTCCAATAAGAAATATCACATTATCTACCTTGTCTACTTAAATGCATGTTTTAAATGATGGATTAGTGGCTATTTAGGGTGCATTTTTACTGTGTTATTATCTTGAGTCTCACTTAACTTAGGCAACTGTTTTCGAAGTTATAAACGTGTACTCTTTATATGCCAAACTCAATCATGATCTCTTTTTTTCTCTATGCTTTAGTCACATTTTCAAAAGGAGTGGAGTTTACACAGTCCCAGAGTGTTGTATTGATGTATTCTTGATTTATTTTTATTATACTTTACTTTATTTTTGTCAGCAAGAGAAAATACTTTCAAGAAAAGAGGACGGCTTTTGATGAATTTTATGCAGAAAGACCAGGTAAAAATAGCTAAAAGCCCTCCATAAAGTGGTTATTTCTGGAAGTGTGGTGTCTCTGGAGACACTACAGTCGTTTCAGTGTAGAGGAAAGGCTGTGTTAACAATCACTGCCACTATCAAACACTGCATGATTGATAACACTTGTGGATCCCAACCCTTTAATTTCAGTCTTTTGGTTGTTTGCATCACTGGTTAGTTGGACCTGCAGAGATATAAACCAGTGAATGCAGCCCATGGAACTCACTGTGATTGTACAAAATCTACAGGCCTGGCCCACATCAAATAGCAACTAAGGGCCTGACAAAAGCAGAGAGGTAGGAGAAAAAACAGGAGTAAGTGTACAGGAGTGACATGGCAGTATTCCCAGAGATCAGGCCTTGAAGGGCACTTGTAGATGCTTAAATGTAGTTTCAAACCTTTTATCTCCACTGAAGTAAGAGTATTACTCTTCTAAATACACTCTTCTGTATTTAGTACAGAAATGTACTAAAAATAGCAGTTTTTCTCCCTGAAGACCTATCTGAGAAGTGTGTGACGTGCATGTCAACACTGAATTTTGCCATTTGATGTGGGGAATGAAAATTAAACAGAGAACTTTTTCACCTGCACCAGTTTGGGTTCAGAGAGAGCTTGAACCAAGGATGCAAACCAGCTCCCGTTGCACTAGAAAAGGAAATCCTAAGCAGAAGTACCTTTGTAATTCTTCCCAAGGTTTCACCGGGGGAGCATTTTGGAACTGCTGCCAGGCCTCCCTTGAAGCACTACTAGATGGGGGCTGTCCAAGAGATGTGCTGCAGCAGAGCATCTCCCCTGCCAAGCTTGACCACTTTGTGGGCTGTGGCATCTGGCTCTGGGTCTTCTGGGAGAATGAAGCTTGCAATGAGCTTTCATCACTTCATGACCACAAAAGACATAACCCTGCTAAGGCAATGAGAGAAGGCTGCAGGATTCACTGATGCCTTTATAAGGTGCGTTGTTTTTTCGTTGGAGGTTTTCAAAGTGGTTCAGAAATCCGAAGTCTCCTCTGGAAAATACTGACAGGTTTTAAGAGCTGGTTTCCTGATGAAGAAATAAAAAATCACAAAGTTTGAGTATATACTGTGTTGACTAGGCTACTGATAGGTGGTTAGAGAAAGAAAAGATGCAGATAGATTTCCTCCCTTTCCCCATCTTTTTTCCCAAATTTCAATTAAAACAATAGCCCACTCTCTGGAAGCACCACTTTTCCAAGAGCCTTGTATGCCTGGAGAGCTCAGCACAATGCACTCCTTTGCTTTTTGATAACAGAGTCCTGAAGTATTTATTTTAAAAAAAAATGTTTAAAAAGGTTTAAAAGGTTTTAAAATGTTTGAACAGCAAGAGCTGTGTACATCTATAACAGTGCTTCCCGGTAAATTCTGAAATAGAAATTAGTGTTTGACACCTTCAGGAGGTGCTTGGACTTTGTGATACATCACAGAGTAAGCTCTGTAGCTTATCTGCACATATCCTGTGCAGGAGCCAGTGCTAGGAAGCAAAAAATGACTGGAACTGTCAGGAGTACAGGAAGCCAGCAGCAAAGGTGAAACTAGAGGGAAAAAAAAATAGGAACAATCCTAATGTTGCCGTATATGCCATAGGTTTGTTAAGGACTGTGTGAGAGCTTGAACTGGAGCTTGGACGATGAATCAGAGATCAGCTGTGGCAAACAGGGGATGTCAGTGATCAGCTACAGCACCCCTGTTCAGCTGTCAAATGCTCCTGGTGGAGGAGTGGGAGATTAACAGCTGAATAAGAAGCCAAGTCTGGGAGGTGTAAGGAAAAACAGCAGCTGCCACAGAACTGCTAGTTTGGTGGTTATCATCCATACTGCTCACTTTGGGGCTTTAGGTGAGGAACCTTTTGGGGCACCCCTACATCTGTGGGAAGGGAGCAGACCCTGCAGCTGGACTTCTCTCTGGCAGCCTCTCATCTTCTGTGAGACTGGGGAAGGGAGTCTGCAGAAGAAGCTACTTCCACCTACATTTATCCCAGCTCCTTCCAGTTACCCATTCCTAGATAAATTCTTTCAAACGTGCTGCCAAAACTGCAAGCTGCTGGTCAACTTTTGCAAAGCTGCCTGAATGGCTCACCTCATTTCTCAGATTACAGATAAAACAGGGGGAAAATTTAAAAAAAGTCTGGTGGGATTGAAAGCTCTTGGCAAGCCTGAGCTGTCATTTTGTAGGCACAATTGTTTCTGGCTGAGGTGGGTCTATGAAAGATGCAGCTGAACTCGTGCTGGAAGTGTCTTGCGTTGAATTAGAGGGATTCAGGTTGATGAACAAAGCCCTGCCTATAGACATGAATGAAAAACCTGGCCTCAAGCTCCCCTATTTCTGACTGCAGTAGTTCTTTCCTGTGAATGTGTGCAGTGGAGAGCACTAAAATGTCAATTTGCTGGAAAGCAAAACAAAGGACAAAAGGCCACTCTATTCTTCCAGTAAGTGTGCAAAATTTAGTAGTTATCAAGGATAAAATAATGGAGCTCATTCATCAGTTTGTAGCTTGTTGATATAATGAATTATCCTAACAGAAGTCCCAAAGCAGCAAATACTTCAGTCACAGCGCTTAGAAATCGTGTCAGAAAGGGAATTAGGAATATGATACAAAATAATGAAGAGTGTGGAAGTGGAGGAACCTAGAATTGTTCAAAAAATACATAGATGTGACACCTGGGAACAAGGTTTTATGGTGAACTTGATGATCTTGGAGGTCTTTTCCCACCCAAACAATTCCATGATTCTCTGATTCTCTGATACAGATCAGTGGTTCACATCCAGCCCAGTTCTTTTGGAGCTGGACTTTTAATTTCCTCATGATAGCTCTGGATCTTTCTGAAAGAGGGCTGCTAACCTTCTTTTGTTGTAAATATGTCCAGCTATCAGCAATTTTGTGACAAGCAGCACTTCCTACAAAGAAGGCAATGAGAAAATAGACTAATTAAAGTTCTTAATTAAAACCTCGGCAAGAACAGCATTGAAAAGAATTCAGAAACTCATCTCTTAAACAGATCCTTCTTGGCCACAATTGCAATACAGTGCTGATCTATGATAGGAAAACTCTGTCCCAGGGTATTGTTCATTGGTAAGAAATGAACAATAAATGATCTTTAAAAACAACACATATTAAGCTGGCACATTTTCCAGGCATTGGAATCAACTTAGTAAAGCTGGGGGAAACATTTAAGGTTGGCATTTGGTAAATTTATATGCAAAGAAATTATAAAGGGGACATCCTCCCAGCTGGGTTTTTCCAAACTCTCATCAGTTTTTTTGCTTTGTTTATTGAACATTTCAATATCTTTCTTTGTCTTCATAAATCCATTATATGCATTGAAGACAATTATAAGCACGGCAGCGGGGTTTTGGCAGAGATTAGGTTCAGAATTGGGAAACATTGTTTATTTTGTTTTTCTGCATCATGTTGTAGTATACTGGAGTACTTTGTTTCCCTTTTGTAGCAATGTTTGTCATGTGAAGAGGCACTAGTTTAAATTCCAGGGGGAGAGATCATTGCTTCAGCAAGGAATGATTAAGATCTTAGCTTCAGCACACACAATTCCAACTCAAATACGTGCTTTTAGCATTTCCTACCTCAGTGTGTGTGTCTTGACAGATATGTTCTCCTTTTCTCCATAACAGTCTAATACACTCTAATAATTCAGACTGAAAGAGGAATGATGAAAATCGATGGTCCAGATAACAGATGAGAAGAGACAAGGAATTTTCTTTCACACCACAACCAAGAAAGAGAAGATTGGCTCTCACTTTCATTCAAATCCTTTAAATTCAGCAGGTCACGTTTAAAACAATCTCAGGAAAAATGCTCACTGGGCAAAAAATTTGTCTTAATTTTACCTCACATTCTAGCAGATTCAACACAAAGGCTTTGTGTGTCTCCTCAGAAGGTGTCATTGCAGGCAGTGGTTCAGACAGGATCTACAGCTGAACAGCAGGAGTGGTACCAGAATTCCTCTTGAGCAGGAGTGGAAGAAGAATCTGAGTGAGGATCATGTCTTGGGGTGTGAAGTGTGAAGGAGGAAAGTGGATTTGTTCAAGTGGAAGTAATGACGAAAAGCCTGTCTTGCCCAGCTAAAGGCAAGAGGGTCATTTGGGGCCATTTTTTCTGGGCATTTTGAAAGAAAAGACCGTGTTTGAGAGACTTTAAAATCTGCTTTGAGGGTATGTTTAAAAAGAAGGTTGTTTTTGGAATCAAAGCTAAAATTTAGGAATCCAGAATTAAAGGAATAGCGGTGGAGTGCAGGGAGAAGTTAGGGAAATGTTCAGCCCTTTTCCTAGGGTCAGGTTGACTTTGTCAACACTTTGTTTTCACCACAACTACTAGTAATTTGAGTCATTTATACAATTAGTTCTTCATATGTTCATACTTTGGAAGGGAAAATCATTTCTGGTGGTTAAACTCTTTGGTTAACTGCTATTAGCTAATAATTTTTCCCTATGTATGGCCTGGTTAATTTCCTTTTCTATATTAGCTACAAACTTCCCCTTGAAATTTAAGTGCGAAACCCCAATAGAGATCATAGTAAGCATTGCACTGAGCTCTTACAGCACCAAAACCCCCAATGAAATAGAGGCAGTAAAGAAAGGGAACAGCATCATTTTGATCTGTGCTTCTTGTTTTTATGACTGACCAGCAGGACCACAAGAAAATCCTTTGACCTTTCTTGCTGCAGTGACAAGACAATCTTAATATTTCTACTGAGCTTCATTTGACTTAATAAATTTCTAAAAAGTGCTTTGATCAGTTTATTTAAATACAAGGCATGACTGAAGTAAGACCTGCTCTTAATGCTGTGTTTTCTAGTGCTGAGATGAACACTGATAGAACAAAAAAAAAAAAGAGGAATACAGAAGAAACCTGGAAAAATGTTTTGCGCATTCCCTGTACGCTTTATCTCCCTTATTTTTCCCCAAGGAAAGAAAAGTAAAGTGTAATGGCAAAAAGTAGGGTGTTTAGCCAATTTTTTTTACAGAGGGGAAAAGCAAAATTCCTTACAGAAAAGTAGGGCGATTCTACCAAAAGTAGGGCAGCTTACTGCACGTTAAGTACCTTTGGATTATGTGTGTTGTATCGTGCTTACTTTGCACACACAATCAGTTCAAAGCAGGACTTCCCACATGAGTTCACTGAGGAAGCTTTATCTCACCAGATAAAGCCACAGCACCACATCAAACGGGGTCAGAACACACCCGTCAAGAAAATAATCTGGAGAACAGCTATAACTGGCTGAGCTCATGTGAGAAATGAAAATGTCACTGGCGCTTAGGCTGGAGATCAAATCAGGTGGGAAAAACGGAGGAGATCAGTGACGCTGGAGCAGGTTACAGAGATTAAAATTCTAGGCCTGAGCAGCTAAATTTGTGCTTAGAATAACTGCACAACCTGCGAACTTTGTGGGCTTTTAAGGATGAGATCATTTCAATGTTGGCAAAGGGTGCAAAAGACAACACAATGGAGAACTTTTAAATGGATTTTTTTCATAAAGAGATAATGGCTAAATGACTTTTTGGGGTTCAGGTGGCACTTTGAGGACGGTACTTTCAGGAACCCTCATCCAGAAGCAATGGATCTACAAGTACATCATGTGTGCACTGATCATTCACATTCCATGAGAGAGGGTGTGGGAGCTGCTGGGCTGTGTCCTCTCAGAGGCTGTTAAGCACACAGTCCAGGTGAAGCATTCCTGGCTAGACCTAGAAAGGAGCCCTGCTCCAGAGGACAGCCTGGAGCTTTGAGTTAGGGCTACTTAGCCTCTTACACTGCACATGGAGAGTCAGCAGGGCCTCCCGAGGCTTGAAGCAGAGATAGAAAGCCAGCATGATCTGAAGACTGCTTTTCTGACACAACTTCTCAAACATTTCATCCTGTTCTGTTTGAAAATTAGCTTACACAGACATATCTGTGTTTATTTTTTTTTTTTTTTTGGGTGGTTTGGCAANGATCTGAAGACTGCTTTTCTGACACAACTTCTCAAACATTTCATCCTGTTCTGTTTGAAAATTAGCTTACACAGACATATCTGTGTTTATTTTTTTTTTTTTTAGGTGCTATGCTGAAATATGATCTGACAGTGCAAAAGGTGTGTGGGAGAGTGAAGGTGAGGGCATATTAGTATGAAGAAACTCAGTATAACTGCAGTGCACTACTGCTTTCCTTCAAAATAAATAGGTATATTTGCAAGCAGGGCCTGCTTGGCCTGTCTGTCTGAGCCAGTGACCTTCCAGTTTTGTTTGTGTATAGCCAAAATGATGCTTCTATTGGCAAGAAGGAGGAGCCAGTGCTCCTCTACAAGGTTATTTATAGACATAATTTTAAAGGAGACATTTCCCTCCATGTCAGAAACAAATGTCAGCTCCCAAAGTGCAGGAACCATTTTTTCCCTTTTTTTTTAAATCTGAAAGACTTCATAAAATAAGATAATAAAGGCAGTGGCTGTGAAGAGATGTCTCAGAGCATGGAGGTGGAAGTCAGTAAGATCTGAAACATAATTTACATTTGAGAAGTGGTGCAGCCAGAAATTAGGTTTCCCTTAGATTTTCTAAGAGATTGAAAAGAAGTGTGGGTGTTCTCTCTCAAATAAATCTGTGTCTGACCCACAAAGTGTCTAGTTGGGATTTAAGTGAAATAGGCAGAAGTTCAAACATCAGAATTTCCATGTTTCTAAGCTATGGAAGGATTTGCTGTGGGGAGTGCCAATGTGCAGCTGAATAACAAAAATTTTAAACTTTAATGTCTCTTCAAGGCATGAAGACTGATCCCAGACTCCCCATTGGCAGAGAGACATGAATAAGATGGCTCAAGGACTGAAAATACCCCTCTACAGACATCTCCAGTGACACTGAAATAGGAAATGACACCTCTTGACAATCCCCTGTGTACTGAGGGAAAACATCTTTGCCCAAGATGTAGGAAAATGGGGAGACCACATACAAAGTACTAAAACATCAGAGAGAAGCTAAATCAGAGTCATGATTTTCAGTTACTGCGTTCAAACTACACCCAGCTGCACAAAAAGTGAGGCAAAAGAGAACTGAAGTTTGCATCACAGACAACTCATGGGCAAAGTACATTTAATAGCTCAACTGGAGGGATGATCAAGTGCCCTTAGCAGGACAAAAAAGTGCTGAGGGGGTGGATTGATGGCCAAAAGCATTAGTCCAGAGCTTTATGGGCTGCTCCACTGCTTCTCAATTTACAGGGGAATATATGACACCTCTCCACTGGCTTAGATGAAATTGAGAAGCAGCATTATATGCCCTTTGTTTTGTTTTTGTTCCTTTATGTCTGAGTTCTTCATTTTTCAATCCTGAATATTGCATTACTCTATACATCTACAATGCTAAAGCTTAGAGAGATGCTGCTTTGAGAACAGGCACAATGTTTTGTAACATGGAAATGAATGGCCCTCTAGAACTCCTGGATGAATAAATCAAAAATTTTACCTTGAGAAAACAATTGAGGGAGATTAGGGAAGTGATTTGTTTGTTCATTTGTTTTTTGGGTTTTTTTGTTATGCAAAATGTCTTCTAAAAAGGCAAAGTTAGAAATTATCACAGGCTTCAAAGGAAAAGTGGGAGAATTGGAATCTCTCCAGAAAAGAAGGAATTATTTGTCATCTATCAGGATTAATCTTCTTCAAATGAAGAAGAAAATTTTTTGTTTGAGAAAATATGATCAAGATTATTCTTCTTCCTACCAGCTTTGTCTATTTATCTGG
The DNA here is from genome assembly GCA_013397815.1 of Aleadryas rufinucha. Lineage (NCBI taxonomy): Eukaryota > Metazoa > Chordata > Aves > Passeriformes > Aleadryas > Aleadryas rufinucha. The sequence continues at coordinate 33,789 of VZTH01014743.1, read as the reverse complement.
TGGGAAGGCTGCAAGGAGATTATCCCACACAAGGGAGAAGACTTATTGGTCCAAATATTTAAAGTCACAAAAAAAGCCAACGTTAGCTTAAATGAAATGCCTCTTTCTTCTGGTCCAAATACTGTGACTTCTGAGATGCTGGAGCAGCTTCATGAGGATGAGGATTTCAAAAACTCCAGGAACATGTTTGTGATCTCCAACGTGCTGTGATGACACTGAAAATACTTCCTCAGAATTAAGTTATGATAGATAAAATTTCTGGGGTTTCTTATATAGATGTACTTTTTTTTTACTTACAATTCTTTTTAAAAAAAAATTGATTCTGCAGCTTCTCATTTGAATATAACAAAAATTGAAAAATGGTTGGATTATATAATGCCTATCTGCATCCTTCTGCAAGTGAAAAATTATCACTATATTATTTTGGTTTTTTCAATTAACTTGTTCTAACCCTTATCCTGTTACTTTAAGGCTGATTTCTATTCACAGGACCTCCCTTGTGCAAAAAGTAACTTCCACTTCTTGTGATTTTGCAAACATGAATGCATTTATTATGTCTTGATTACATACTAGGAGGCCCAGCCACAACTATTTAGCAAGGCAGAATGAGCAACTCCATTTCTGTATCTGTGCAACTTCATCGGTGCTAAGTAATTTCACAAATGCATTGAAATCATCTCCAATTTGAGTGAAGGTTACATAAATTAAAGCTTATTTTAAAAAAAGGGCTTTTCTTTCTGGCCAGCCCAAATCTCTCAGTCCACAATGATATGAACTATCGTACATACAATATTTCTTCTGCTGAGCAAAATATAAATTAATTCTAATCATAGAATTAGTGATTCTTGCCTAACTACATTTAGTGCAGTGAGCAGAGATTCAGTTTTAAGGGAAGTTAATGGTGTGAGGAAATTAAAGAACCATGGACCGCAGCTCTGGTGAAGATTTGGGCTACAGTTATTAAAATATTCAGAGAAGTATGTAAATTTCTGCAAGCTGAAGAGTCAGGTATGTGTAAATAAATAAATACTTTAGACTAGGACACCTCAGACTTCAAATCAAACAGCATCCCGTAACGACTTTGTCTGTTTTGACCTTTGTATGAGGATTTTCAGGGGAAAGAAGGTAGTTCATCACACATTTGCTGAGTAAAGAACTTCCAGCCATCATTTCAGCAATCCCAGTGTCTGTTTAGACCCTTTTAATTAGGCAGTTAAGCCACGTTTTCTGTACGCACTGATTGTGATGACCATGGCTGAAGCAGTCTCCCCTGACTGAGAAGTTCCTGAGGCACTGAATGGGCACAGTCACTTCTCTGTAACCTTTGGAAATCTCAGCAAGTGCTCCCCACTCTTTCATGAGTGTCCATTCACCTTACAGTTCTTTCCTTCCACGTTTTTGGTCTCAAAGGGATTCCTTTCTCCAGTTCATAGGAGAGGTTTGCATGTTCCCATCACTGGAAGTGTTCAAGGCCATGTTGGATGGGGCTCTGAGCAACCTGGGACAGTGGAAGGTGTCCCTGCCCATGGCAGGGGACTGGAACAAGATGAACCTTAAGGTCCCTTTCAACCCAGACCATTCCATGATTCTATGATATGTCTAAGAATAAAAAACACTGCCAAACATGAGCATTTCAGACAGGTGTAAGGATGCTTTGCTTTTTCTCGGCATAAGGCAGAGGTTCCTAGCACAGTGAGGAAAGCTCATTATACAGAATAAAAGTGGGATCTGTTGACAGGAACTGCAGTCTGACTGCCATCAAACATACCTTTACTCCCTTTTCCTCCCAGTCTCTTTGCTTTCACATGACTGCTGTTCAGGATTTCACTTTCAAATAAATATTTGGCACTTGTCTCCAAAAAGACAAACAAATGCTCAGAGAAAAATTTGCCTGAGTAAGTGAACACTCCTATTCAAAATTCTGCGGCTAGATGAACGGATAAGTGACAACAGTGATGAATAAATAGTGCCTGGGCCTGCCAAAACCCAGCATTAGAAAGTATAAACAAAGCAGCACAGAAAACAGATGGATTCATTTTAAGTTTTATCCTTTTTCAGTCAAGAGATGCTAATGAGGCAACTTCACTTTGCACCGTGACCCCGAGGCAGCGCGCGCCAGCACCAGCGAGGGGATGGACTGGCGCAGGGTCTGAGTGCCAGCACGCAGCTGCCTTCCCCCAGGGCCAAGCCATTATTACCAAAACTACAAAAAACCCAGCGTGGATCTTCCTGCTGAATAGAGACTGAAGAGAACTGCAAGCGCCACCACAGCGATGTCACTCCGGTAATTAAATATTTGCGAGTGTTTGCGCTGGGTCCGTCACAGAAAGCAGAAACGCGGGGATTTGCTTGCTGGGGCTGGGGGTGGAGAGGAGGAGGGTTGGTGCTGAGATGAACTGAAATCTGGTGAGGTTTTGCAGGCATGGGAACTGCTCCATCAAATCAGCCCCGTTGCCTGTTTACTTTGAGGGTGGCCAAATCTCGGTGGGTATCGGAGGCAGGTGCAGTCTGTTCGGCAATTGGCACCAGTGCCATATGGCAACTTTTTCCTGAGGAAATCAGCCTCTTATCTGCTCCTCTTGGAACCCAAGGAACAAAGGGTGCTCTGAAAAATACAGCTTATGGGGGTTTCAATTTCAAATTGGTTGAAACAAATTTTAAATGTAATGAAGTTATGCTTGAAATAAAACTCTGGATTTGAAAATTATGTATATTTAGCAAGCTCTGGTCCAAATACCCAAAACATAATATGTCTGGACAAAAAGCCAAGAAAAAACATGGCTTTGCACATGTGGATTTGGATACTGTTTCTAGAAGGAAATTATAAGAGAAATAACATCTCCCAAGGACAATTGCCTATTCTTAAAGTTCTCAGGGGAAATTTCTAGCAGTGGGTCTCAACTTTCCTGTGGTCTCATCCCCCCTGAGCCTGCTGCTGCCTGCTGCTCTCCTGCAGACTCTCCTCCCTGTGCTGCACCTCTCTGTCTCTGTCTCCTTCTCCCCTGTGCCTTTGACACTGTTTCCTTTCCAAAGGAGAATTGTTCCCCCATTTTTCCTGACAGCTTTCTCCTTGCATCATTGGCAGCTCAAACATATTTATTTCTGTTTAAAAAAACCCATTATATAGCAGTGATGTATCCAGCCTGTGCTGCTAACAGATGAAATGTCTTTTGCTAGAACTATGTGAAGTCACTTTTCACACATATTTTTCCTGCCAGGCATTGTGAAAACTGCTTCTGGTGTTTGATCCTGTTCTGGGAAACTCACATGTGGCCCAGGTATAACTATGGCCTTCACAGCCAGCACTGGTGGGATCTGTGTTGGGACACCTGCGAGCTGGAATGTATCTCACCTGTAGGAATAAGTATTTCATAGCTACATGAAATACAGGAAATACATAGCTGTAAGATTATTTTAAAGAGAAGCCAAGAAAAACCAAGGCTGTGACTTCTCAGCAAGCAGGGAATTTAATTCATAAAACAAATGTGTTTGAAAGCAAAAACCATGATGCTCCCTGCTTTCTCTTCCATTTTTCGTGTCTTACAACTCACCTTCAGTACACCCAGTTACCTGACAAGAGTTTTCATAAAGTGAGGTATTCATAGGTACACACACAGTCAAATATATATATGAAGTATAATTTCCCTACAATAACTTTGTAGTCCTACATGAGGCTAAATGAAGAATTGACCCTAATTCTTTGACTGCACAAGAGCAAGGGGCCTAATGGCTCTTCTGTGCTTAGCTACATTTGCTGAAAGGAGTTTAATAACATAATAATATTGCTGCCTTCCGCTGTCATTTCTTAGGTTATCTATCATCTGGTCGATTGGAACAAATTCCCAAAAGAGTTCTGGCATTCTAGATCATTTCCTAATCAAATAGGAAAATTACTTATGCAATTTTCCTTGTCCTGTGTGGGAAGGACATGTATATTACTGTTCATTCCATGCAGATTTTGAAATCAAAATCATATCATAGCCCCATTTCCCATCCTCCCCTACCCTTGATTCCCTTTTACCTAGTCACTTGGAGGATGCCATCGTGCTTGTACTTTCTTACCAAGGAAGTTATGTTATCAAACAGAATAAATTTTTGACAAGCAGTGGGGGCTTTATGAGATTGCAGCAGAGCCATGTACCATATTCACCACCCCAGCTGCTGAGTTTTCTTGATTGCTGTTATAATTTTGCTGCACTAATCAGCCACAAGATGATAATAGTCACGTAAGGCAAGCAATTACTAGGTTTCCTGGGATAGTCCAACCACAGGAACTATTCCTAATTAAAGGAAGCCATAACTGCCAGTTTATATGTTTATATCTTTCTTAAACATTTCTAACTATAGTTATCAAGTGAAATAACAAATTGTATTCCCTCTTGTTCTCATGTGGGGGCTGTGCCTAATCCTGGAATTACTGACATCTGTATATCATTTCAGTGGTAAATTACAGCTGGGACATGCTAACCCCAAAGTGTGAGTAAGAGCTGTTCCTAAACGATTGGAAACTTCTTGGCAATTTATAGTTGAATTATAATAATTAGCTCAGTCTTCATTCTCTTTTGATAGTTGTGTAAAATTTGTGCTATTTTCTTAGCACCAGAGTTGATTGTTTAATCAGGAAGAAGAATGGTCTTTCTGGTGAAGATTGGATTTCTACTGAGCCTCATTTTGTGTTAATTGTCTCATTGACAACTTCCTCTCCTTCTCCCCTTCCCCCATATAAGCAGAGGAATGATGGAAACCTGGAATTAATATTTCCATGGAGATGATGTAATTTCCTGAGTTGCTCCAAAATAATCTGAATTTCAAAACTCTTTTAACTACTAATTTGAGGAAAAGGATAATAAATAATACAAATATATTAATGGCTAAAACATGATCTCATTTTAGATAGCTTATGCCCAGTTCTCTAATAATGCATTCTGTGCTTGCCTAACAAGAGCCTAAGCACAAGAAATACAACAGTGAAACTCAAAATTTGTGCTATTTATCTCTGTCACCAGTAAATAAGATCAGATTAACTGTTTATATATCTGATAAAAGCTACTCTCCTTGAAAACAATAATGAATATCAAGATTTTCATTTGTGAGATGGGGGGAAAATTGTAAGGAGGTTAGAAATTAACCTTATTTCTCAAAATGAATGGCTTCTAACCCTTGTATCCATGTTGTGACTATCCAAGGAAGAGTAAAATTAAAGCTTTTTTAGACAAGGGCTGAAAATTTAGATAACAATCTAAGATTCACATGCAGCAGTGAATTTGGCCTTTGACTGCCATACTTTGTATTGTTCAGCTGGTGTAATAGCAATTATGGGATAGCTTTGTTCACCATGAAAAACACATGTTTTAATAATTCTGTGCTGCTTACCAGGAACAAGATGAAATAAATGGGCCATGGGGCAGATGAATGTGACTTTTACTGGCTTCATTAAGACTATGAAATACTTAATTGAGAAACCATCATGAAATTAAAAAAAAAACCTTTCCCAATCATCATCCTCCTTGGAGATGCCTGAATTCTGGATTTGGAAAACTTCTGAAACTTCTCAGCAAATGAGATTGTGTAAGTGTGAATTAGAATTTGAGGTATAGCAGTTGGAAGAAACGGAAATGAGAAGCTATTTTTAGGAGATGATCCTTGTTGTATCTTTTCTATATAAAGATATATCATTCTAAATGTGCAAGACAGTGCTCAGGGACATGGTTCAGTGGTGGACTTGGTGGTTTAAGGTTTATGGTTGGACTTGATGATCTTAAGGGGCTTTACCAATCTGAACGATTCTGATTCTCTAAAATAAGTCTTGCTGAAATTTGGGTATATTTCCAAAAAGTGCTGGGAGTTTATACAGACAGTAGCTGGCTCTGTCTCCAGTGGTTTGAGATTATATTATACGTAGGTCAAAAACATTGTTTCTTCTTATGTTACTCATTCCTTTGAGTATTTATGTTCTACTTTACTCATCTTTAACTTTTTCTAAGTGGTTTTCAATAAGTTACATTGCAAGTTTCAGCTTCAAATAGTCTTTGACTCCTAACTGACAAATCTGTACCCTTTTTAGAGTAGAAGAAATAATGTTCTAAAAATTGTTTTTATTCTCAATACTCTAAAAAGTATTATTATTATTTCACAAACTATGTAAATTTGGTTCATAGTTCCTCTTTCCCTTTTCTCAGTCCTTTTGTTGAGGTTTTTTTTTTTCCTATGCTTCTAAATATTTTTTTGTAAGCTCCCAATTACATGTAACACTTCAGCATATGTGTCAGTTTAAGGACACTAATGATGTTGTCTCTGTGCAGAAAAATCAAATTTAGATGTGCTTAATTCTCATATTAATTAAAAATTTTCTTATTCTGTACATGCCTGTGTAGAAGAGAGAAAATTTAAGTTAATTCAGTAGGTCTGAGAACACTGATGGAGTCTTGATTTTAGTATAGATTTCTGGCTACATTATAATTGTAATTGTATAATTGCAGGTATTTTATCATAAGACACACCAGAAATAATTTTAGTACTTTCCTAGCACTGGTAATTATTCTGCTCTTACTTGCTTTTAATTTCACCATTTGTTCACTCCCTGGGAATAATCACAAACACCAAGATTTCTATAATTAAGAGTCCCTCCCTTCTATATAGTAAGTTTAAATATTAATGGAAAACTGTTTCAAAAACAACTTCTGGTTGTTTTTAAGAAGATCCCCTAGTGACATATGGAGCTTTATGAATGGTGGGCATAGGAAAAGAGTTTAATTAATGGTCTTTTAGGACTTCCCAGAAATTAAATTTTCATAGTGAATATTGAACTTGGATTTCCCCTTACAGAAAACATTAAAGGAACTAATGAACTTTAAAATGCATATAAACTGTCATGGAGCTTGATAGATTAGCACAAGAATTCTGTTCTAACTTAGAAGAAAACAACAATCCAGTGTCTTCTTCTTCTTCTTCTTCTGGAAGCAGCAATACAATTCTAAATCTATTCATATTCTCAGATATTCAGAAACTTTAATGAAAGTTGCACTAATCATTAAGTCAAATAGCACCAATTGTGAATGGAAGCCTAAATAATGTGAAAGGTGTGGCATAACCAAACCTGATCAGGAGTTCATACATTTATTAGCTCATTCCTCCTTAAAAACCCCTGGGTTTAAAATCAAAAATAAGGATGATGCAAACCATCAGTGTGGTTTGTTTTGTTTTCTGAGAGCCTTACAGTCCTTGCTGCTCCATTTCCAGTGAGGGAAAGGGTTTGCTGTAACTGGAACTGTGGCTGGAATGAGTTTCCATCCATAATCTCTCAAGACAAACATATGTTCACACGTTTCTATATGTGTGTGTACATACATCTCTTTAGCTATCCATCTATAGGTATGTAAATATTTTAATCATAATCACCCAAGCATGCAGTTCAATCAGCCTGCCCAGGCACCGAAGTGCTGTATTTGCAAGACAGGGAACTAAATATTGAGAGAATATGTTAAAAATTGAATGGTCTATATAAGTCTTGTTTTATGCTAGACTGGATCTGAAAAAATATCTGTTTCATATAAAATATTAAGAGGCAAAATGGCAACAGTGGCCATGTGACTGAATAGCTTGCTTTATTTCAAATACCCAGGAGCAGGATCTTTTTCTCCCACTTCTATCCATTCTTTCACTTTCAAAACTGATCCTAAAAATAGGTAGTGTCAGTGTTCAAAGCATTGTACAGTGAAGATATTTTTATATCACTGTTGTGTGCAAGATCATTTTTATTATTACCTTAACATCAATTTGTATGTGTATATTTTTAGTTAGTTATCAAACATGGAAAAAAAATTAATGGTACAATATTCTATTTAAGTGGGAATATATTTCAATTTTTCATGATCAGTGAATGATAACACCTGCTATTATAAGTAAACAGGTCATATGTGATTTGCTTCTGTGTCCAACAGATTCAGAATCATAACTCTTATCTTAATTTGAGGGGAAAAAAATTAGACACTGGATGAAAAATCCTTCACTTTTATTAATAGGTTAAGATTTAGACGTAGTCTGATGTAAAAATCTGTTGGGAATGTATGCTCCAAATATTGTGCTTAGAAACCTTTTGTTCATGAGAAGTGCAGGACGAGCAGGTGGGTTTGGTCAGCTATAACTGTATTACCTAAAGCTTTTTCTGAAAGAGTAATTGACTTCATATCTTCAGATGATTTATCTTAACTTAGAATATTCCTTTGCAATCATAGTCCAAGAGCAGAAATGTGTATGCAAGTAGTAACTGTACCCGTGACCACAAATGTAGGATGCAGCAAAATCTTGTTTTCCCTTTGTGCTACTGCAGTCTGGTTAATAAGGAAACTCAGAAATATTTCATGATGTGCTGTGATGTAAGAACTATTTTTACATCCTGAATGGATTTTAATGGCTTTGGAAGAAAAGTGCTCCTTCTCTATCTCTTGTGTACACAAAAATTCTGAATGTTGCCAGTCTGAGACAGGAATCCTTCTGAATATTTAATGAGGATGTGCTACTGACAACTTAAAAAAAAGCAAAAGAGGCTGCACAGGATTATTTTACCATTTTTCTCCATGCTGTTCAGTATTTCAGCTTACAACAGAACTTGTTCTCTAAACTTTTTAGATCGCCTTTCTTGTTTTAAAGTGAGCCGAACATGACTTCAGCCATGTTGGCATTAAATGCATAGCTGGGTTTTTCATGGGATTTTTTATTACTTTGTTTTTGGTTTGGGGTTTTGTTTTGTTTGGGATTTTTTAATCTTGAAATGCAAGTTTCATTCTGACAGTAAATTCCTTCCTGGTGGTTAAGTGAGGGTGAATTCTTCCACCATTCAAGACAGAGTTAGCTGGGTGATTTTTGGCTTGGTTGGTGGTTGTTGTTGTTTTGGTTGGTTGGGTTTGGGTTTATTGGGGGCTTTTGTTGTTTGGGTTTGGTTGTTTGGGCTTTGTTGGTTTTTTTTAATTTTCTTTGGTAATGATACTTCCGTATTTTCTGAAAGCAGTGCTGCTTTGTAGCCTGGATCTCTGCATGTTCATTTTTATTTTCACAGAGTTTCCTTATTTTCTTTTTCATTTGAAAGAAAATAGATGGCAGAGACCATCAAAGCTGTTACAGGTCTCCAGGACTACCTCTATTTCAGTCTCAGATGTGATGCTATCTAAGAAGTACTGGCTGGGAACCTCTGTTCTCATCAGTATATGCCACCAGGTGAATATTATCTTTTTTTCTTCTGGGGGAAAGTTGTTTGTTTGTTTTCCCCCCCTTTTTTTCACTTCCTGTGTCTTCAATTAAAGTTGATGAAGTGCTGTAAATCCCACTTTGTGTTTTAAAGCACTAAGCCAGACAATTTTAACAAGATGAACCAAGCCTGTCACAAAGAAATTAAGGAAATAGGAAAAAAAAAAGACACTTGAGAAGTTTTGCACTTTCTTTCCTAATCCTGACATCAGCAACAGAGGTCCTGTTAAAGCACCATAAAGCATTCTCTAAGCTAGAACTCATTCTCTTTTCTAATTAAAAATCTTTGACCCCATGTTCTTCCTACAACAATAATGTTCTATTCTATTACCTTTATATTTCCAAAGTTTGTGTTCTGAATAACAGAGTGAAGCATAAATTAGATGCAAACAAAGAAAGTCTGACTGAAAAGCCATCTCTGAAAGAAGTTAAGGTCTCTGGATGTTTAAGATGACAAACAAGTGCTCTTCACAAAGGAAGGCAGCAGTACCTGTCTCATGGAGGGTAATGAGACTTAGATGGTGTCCTACACATTTGTACATCTTCTTGGCTGAATCTCCTTCTGAAAAGTTAATAGTGAGGGGATTGTTCCTGTGCTTAGAGCCCCTCTTGAGACAAGCATAACTTTTAGCCTTGATTTGAGAAACTCTACTGCAAGAGCAGCCTGCCATAACTCCTGTGTGCTCTGCTCCATCAGGGTTGTACCTGATACCATCTATCAGCTAAAATAACATGGGACATATCAGCTTCAGGTGGGGAGGGGAGGGAGAGGGGAACAGTGATTTGACATGCAAATTGTAGCCTAGCTTTTATTAACCAAGCTCAGCGTTGCAGGCCTTTAGAGGGCCATTCAGAGCTGGCTCTGAACTAGTCACTGAATTGCTGCCTGGAGGAACATTGTCTCCTCTTCCCCGAGCTGGTTGGAGGATTCACTGGAGATGAGGCCCCCAGGATAAAGGTATCCTTGGAGAGACTGTCCCTTGGCATGTCCCCAGTGAGATGCACCCTCTCCTTCCATGCCATAGGATGCTTCCAAGCTGCAGGAGGCTCCGTGCAGCCCCCTTGGTCCCCAACCCACTGTGGGACCGTGTTCATGTGACAGCAGCCGTGTACAGTAACATGCTGTGTCTGTGTTTGATGAATGTTCCAAATCTGGGTCGAACAATATTTGCTCGGGCACGGAGAAAGTCTGGGAATTTGATCTTGGCATGCGCCCGGAGCCAAAAATATAGAGCAGCAAATGGGCATATGAAAGACCTGGCTGAAATTCACCCCTGTTATCCCAAATGTCACTCTGAACGTTCTCAGGGACTTTTAGGCTCCCAGTAGACTCAGTTGTGCCAGTGGTATCTGGATATAATGAGCTGGACCTGTCAGAGGCAAGTCCCAGTCAGCACATCAATTCACTAGCTTTACAAACGGGATTCTTTAAAAGATCTTTGTGGTATAGATTTTTTGTGATTTAAACTTTGAATTATCGCCTACTGCAGTACCTGTCTCGCAGTTCATGTCCCATTAAACATACCTGCAACATGCTTAGGAATGTAAGTATATTGCTGCTACTGGAGGGATACTTTATTGTCACTCAGGAAAACATATTCACAAGTGGAAACAGTGTCTGATTTCTCAGTGCGTCGGCGAAATCCCGTCAGTCGTTCTGTAAGATAACGTAACAAAGGTATCCAGGGTATGGGTGTAAACTTGCATTTTGTTTGTTCAAGGAACAAACTGCACTTAGGCTGGCCCTCAAACCCCAGTTATCTCTTCAAAGTTTTCCTTTGTATGTTCCACTCAAAGGAAATGATACATGAGAGCAGATGCCAAATTCAGCTTTATAAACCATACCCACAGTGAACAGTTAATGACTTCCTGATCCATCACTGCTGCATGTTTCAAGCTTTGCAGGTAACTTCTTTTACATCTACTGAAATTCCTCTTTCTTTTTACTTTTTTTTTTTTAATCAACTATGTTTAGGTCAGTATCTGCTGTCTATGAAACTTGTTTGGATTAAGATTTCTTTACGAATTTGAAATGGCCCAGATTCGTTTAAGAGATTGTCTTAAAATATCTCTGATAGACTTGGGCAATTTATGATTATATTTCAGAGCCAGCTCCTGGCTACAGAGTGAAATCAAAACCACCTCACAATTCACAGTTTTGTTTGGCTTAAGGTTTAAATCCAGTTCACGGAAAGGAAGGGCTGAACTCTCCACCCCAAGATTTGCTGGACTCTTTTGCAGCTGTAGAATACTGAAGTACAGTTATTATCAGCAATCTAACTGAAAATGTTGCTTTTCTCCTATACAGGGCCCTGTTTTAACTAAAAAGTCCTTCTGTAATTATTGTGGTGGTGCTGTACTGCTAAAATACTCTATTCAAATATGAATGACATTATAAGAAGTTCTCTAGGAGGAATGTGGAATCATGCTGCAATCATAAAGAGATCATAATTTAAAGCAACTAAATGCAGATACGTGGAAAGAGGGGAACTAAAATGTCTAGGATTTGTTCCAGTGTATGCCCAGATACTCTTCATGACATCAGTCTTTGTTGAGCAACTTCACAGTGGTTTCACATTCCCAAAGAGCAACCTAAACTTGATTCAATCAACCTGTATAAAACAGATCTCATTTAAAAAATATGTCTAATTTATTCTTTGACTCGAACAAAATGCAGCCTGGGTTGGCTTTTTCTTTTTTTTTCTTATTAATTAAGAGATAAACCATTATTTTTCCATGATGTATATAATTTTCACTTTCTAAAAAGATACACTGCATGAAAAATTTCACAAGCTCTAGTAGCACTGATGTTCTTGTGTCTTGCACCAGCACCATCATGTTCAAAATGTATGAAAGTTTAAGATGTGCTTAGTTTTCCTTTTATAATCTTAGAAGAATTTTTATTTGTTAAATCTGAGAGGCAAAATCAAGGTGTCTCTTTCAGCTTTTTGATGTGCAAGTTCTTGGCAAATGTCATTGCTATATTTTAGTTAATACAAATAATCATTATTAGCTAGAGGAAATAAGAAGCAAAAAGGAATGCTTATGCTCTAATTAGATTAATAAACCCATTATGAGTGAACCCTTGACAATTTAAAAAAAAATTTTTTTTCTTATTTGCGTTTCAGACCTCTGGAATAAATCCATGGTCAGAGCTCAACTTGGGTACTTGCTCTGGATGTTGAAGCTACAGAGATAAGAAACTGCCTGAAATGTCTTCATGTACCTGCATTATGGCTGTGGAAAGGTGAGGAAATTTGTGAAGGAGTGGATTCCCAGCCTTCTGACATTTGCTACATTCCCCTTGTGTGGATCCTGTGTACCTTAGCCCAGTATTGTGTTAAATCATGTTGGCAGCAAAATAAAAACTCTAGATTTATTTTCTGCTGTACGTGGGTTTGAAAATGCACTCAAGTTGTTGAGTAGACTGCATTTCACCCAGATTTAACATCAATCATAATGATTTAAGCAATCATTAAATGCTGCTGTGAGTGAGATTTATACAGCAGTGATAAACTTACAGTCCCCATCAGACTGAAGGTTCTCAACACAGTTCACAGACTCAAACTCTAAAGGCACAAAATAGAAATGAAAACATGAGCTACAAAAAATATCATGCCATGCAGTTATTAGTTATTCAGCATTTAACTGCCTTGCAAGAGTTTTGAAAACCAGCAAATGGTCAGATATTGACTATAGTTTTATCAGAAAATTACATTTCTATCAAAAGAATATCTAACATGACAAAGGAAAATCCACCTATTCTCCACTAGTAATATGAAAATATTGATATTATTTAATAAAAACAGAAATTAATGGAATCACTGGAATACTTTAGAACCATGCTCCACCCATGTGAAGGCCATCAAACATTGGTGGACATATCAATGTCCTATTTATCTATGCTGTTTTGGACTCTATTTGTGAATGAGGAACTGTTCTTAATTTTAAGCTCCAGTTCTCCTGTCTCAGTCCCCTGTTAGTGTACCTTCCCTCTGGGGCAACCACTCATTCTAAACTGATCCCTCTTGTCTCTCTGCAACCAGAACTGCCCCATGTGCTGATGGATTTCTTCCTTCTCTGGTTCACCTCTGCACATTCAGTACTCCAAAAACCATTCAAGCTCCTCCCTTCTTCATTAGCAAGATGAGCAGGGTTTTCCTGAAGTTCTGGGGTGAGTGGCAATGGTTTGACTCAAAAGTTCACTTGGCATGAAGGTTTACTTAGCCAGCAATGAACTGAAATGTGGCTGGAGCCCCTGCTTGTGTTCTAAATCAAGAAAAAATGATGCAGAATTTGAAAAGGATTATTAAGAGGAAAAAAAATTACTCTCTTAGGATGAGATATTCCTAATTAGAAGCGGTGCAAGTAAATTTTTAAAAAATATTGTGACAGACTCAAAGAAAGTCAAACATTTTTTGAAACTTGGCAAGTCTAGTTCAGGTTCGCTTCATTCTGGGTTATTTTCACACAGCACTGAGTACATTCAGAAGCTTCCAAAATTAATAGGGATTTTTAAATAATGCAACAGACTAAATCCTAAATTTGGGGCTGTCATTTCACATTTGTTTTAGTTACACAATGAAATCCGTAGGCTGCAGAAGGAGATCACGCAGTGCCCTGGATGTAGGCATCGCTCCTGCTGGCTGGGTAAGCGTGGGATAAACCTGGCATTGCTGCTGCCTGCCTGCCTCCTGTGGCTGTCACTTCTGCCCCTCCAGAAAGATTGGGTGTCACTTCTGCCCCTCCAGGATGCTACAGAGCCACAGGAGTCACAGGTACATCTCAACTCCCACGTTCAGTCTCCACAGTTCAGCATAATCTCCTGCACAGAGGCACCAGGAAGGAGACAAAACATATTACATCTTCTCATTAATTGTTCACATATTTGTTCAGAAATGGAGAATCACCCAATTCCTGAGCCCTTAAGAACCAGCTACCAGTGAGGTGAAACTGCTTACCTGCAAGGTACACTCTGCTGTGTGCAACAGAAACAAAGGGCAAACTAAGCAGTGTCACTTATCAAGTGTGTCTTACCAAGAACTTCCATAGAGGTGATGAACTTAAAATAAGGAAAGATATTTGAGTAATCTTCAGATGTTTAAATAAGGCTAGTCTACCCACTNTGGGTAAGCGTGGGATAAACCTGGCATTGCTGCTGCCTGCCTGCCTCCTGTGGCTGTCACTTCTGCCCCTCCAGAAAGATTGGGTGTCACTTCTGCCCCTCCAGGATGCTACAGAGCCACAGGGGTCACAGGTACATCCCAACTCCCACGTTCAGTCTCCACACGAGAACAACTAAGGGACACCAGGGAGGAGACAAAACATATTAAATCTTCTCATTAATTGCTCACATATTTGTTCAGAAATGGAGAATCACCCAAATCCTGAGCTCTTCAGAACCAGCTACCAGTGAGGTGAAACTGCTTACCTGCAAGGTACACTCTGCTGTGTGCAACAGAAACAAAGGGCAAACTAAGCAGTGTCACTTATCAAGTGTGTCTTACCAAGAACTTCCATAGAGGTGATGAACTTAAAATAAGGAAAGATATTTAAGTAATCTTCAGACTTTTAAATAAGGCTAGTCTACCCTCTAAATTTCTTTCAAAAATGATTGTTCAAGCAGTGCCAGCTAATGAAGCCTGATCCTGAGGGAAAGGACTTCAATCCATGGTGGTTATTTGTTGTTCCCTTATTTCACACAAAGTTTCTCTTAATCAATCATTCAGGCTTTTTTGGGTCCTTAATCCTTAAGCAATGAAATGGTCTTCATTGGCCTTTGCCAACTTCCCGAAATTGGCTCTTTTTTAACTGAAGCAAACAACAAAGACCTCTCAAAAAAACCTTAGCCTGCCATAGTTACTAACAGCAATGGTAGATACCCCTTTATTAATTTGGCTGAAATAAGCCTATGAACAATGCAAATGAGGTGTTTAGGGGATTGTCTCTCTTCGTGAGCTTTCATCTGCCCTTCTGGGCACTGCTGCCTTGCTGAAGGATCTGCAATTCAGCTGCTGACGAGAGCAGCTGCCCTCAGTAAATGGTTCAAGTTCTGCAAAGCGGCTCCTCAGCCTCCTCCTCGAGGAGTGGAATGATCTGGAAAAGGCACAAGAGGCATCAGCTTGTAAGGCCATCCACGAAACCTTCCTTCAAATGTCTGAGTGGGGCAAAGGTCTGAGGAGTGAAAGGGACACGTGGGCAGGGACGTGGTGCTGTCGAGAGCCCAGACACAGCTTCAGCATTGGGTGTCCTATGGCCCAAATTCAAAAGGCTGCCCCGATGGGATAGGAGGGGCTCTCTCCACCCAGAGGCTGGATGGTTCCATGTCACAGGACTTCCACTGGGATTGCCTGGTGACCAGTCGAGAGCAGAAAATAAAGAAGCCCTCGTTTTCCACATTAGAGGGAAAAGCTGTGTCAGAACACATGCCAACCAGACATGAACAGTCTCTGTGCCTGTCACTGCTGCGTCATCTAGGCATTTTCATTCATTCTGAGGATTCATTATTTAAATCTTAAAATGCCTCTCTGAAATTCAGTAGAGATATTCCTGCTTTCAATAATACATTTGCAATAATGCTTTCCTCCCTCCTTCAGACCTCTTTGAAATCAAGCACTGCAGTCCACTGACACAACGACAGTTTTGCATGAATTAATGAAAGAGAAGTTGGAAGTGGCTGATCAAGATTTATTTATTATTATTAAACTGACCATGTATCCATGTTGCTCTTCTGAAAAGAAAATTTAGAGAAGAAGGAACTGAAAGAAAGTATTTGAAATGTATGGTTTAGAATTTATTCTGTTCCTCAGCCTACAGCATATAATTTTAAGAAGCAAGGCTTCTAGTTTGAGGTGAAAATTCTTGCTCTAAATTGTAAGCAAGATTGTTTTCCTGGTATTGCTTAATATGCTGGGAGGAAGGGAAAATGGATGTTTCCAATACTGGGAAAAACATAAGTCCAAAGTTGGTCACTTAATAGATAAGGACTAACTATTATTTAGTCCCTTTTGTTTAAAAAGAAAAATATTAATCATCTTGGCAACAAAACACAAAGGCACAAAGCATTTACATTCCTGCTTCATGTTTTATTACATACTCATTCTGATAAAAATCTAAAATGCAAAACCTACGTGATCCAAGCACAGAAGTGACACCTAATCTTTCTGAAGCAATGCCCTGCACTCTGGAATGTGTTGAGTTGGAAATACGAGTCCTATGAGCCTTGCACTCCCTTCATTTGCATGCACTCCTATTTCACAGCCGTATTTCCTTTAACACCTCAGCCTTCCCCGTACATTCCGTGTTTGGCTCTGCCCGCTCTGTGGCAATAACCCCAGGCAAAGAGCACAGCAAGAAGGCTGCCAGCAGCACAGGGCTGGCACTGACCTGCCAAGGGCTTGCATGGCACATGCCAGCTCAAACACAGGCACTTCCTCTTGCTGTTTTCCTGCCTCCCGAGGCCAGCCAACCAAAGACGGAATTTCTCCATTCCTGGAACATCTGGTGTAGGCTCTCAATGCTCATAATTATCCTCCCAGGCCCAGCCCTCTGCAGGTGCAGGGAAGTGCAGGGCAGGTTCTCTGAGAACACAGCTCCATGGTGGATAAGTTCATCTATAAATCTTAGCGAAACACATGCCATAGGATTTAACATGCATTTATATTTTTATAATTTTTGCTGAGAAAGCAATACCAGTTGGAATAATGTTACATTATAAGGTTATGAAACCTCAGGCACAATCTTCAGTACTTAGTAAATGCAGGGCTTTCTATTGCAATAAAAATCTTCATGTCAGCATCTCAAGCTGCTGTATCACTTACGCCTTTACAATCTACCCCTACACCACTCAGTCAATTTTCACCCCTTCTCTCAACACAGGCTTTCCCTTCTCAGGCATTTGTCTTCACCTGCTACTCCTCCCTCACCAGCCGACCCCTTGCTGTCCTCATCCCTCATGGTAAGTCCAGGAAAACCTTCCCATGTGTGCCCTGGCAGCCAGTTGCTGTTGTAGTGCACGCTGGCTCTCAGACAGGCTCTGACCTGTGGATGCCGTGTGAGCCATGACCTGCTCCTCGTTCGGCTCAGCACGGCTTGCCTGGACAGATGGTGAGTAATGGCACGCACCACCCACTTGTCTTTCTGTGCCTTTCTCCATATGGTTCTCGTGTTAGACCTGGAAACAAATTGGAGGAGTTGGTGTGACTAGTAAATTACAATTTCATTAAGCTTAAGAGTGTTGCTGTTAAAAATTCTTGCGTTCTTGTACTGGTGTGAATGGCTGTGTGAGTCAGTTCAGACTGAGGTGGGAACATGCAGTTCCCTTGATTTTATTGGGGTCAAACCCACCTGTACTCTGCCTAAAGCATACTCTGTGGTGTGTGTCTGTAAGCCACTTTAGCATACGAGTGAGTTCCTCATTTTCCCAAGAAAATCATCTCATGGCAGGTGTGACGTCGTGCAGCATTAATATCTGTACATGTACACTGCATAATATCTGTAAATGTTCTGATACTGCACAGGATTACACCGTCTTGGAAATGGATAATGTCACTTGCTCCTTTTGGGGGTGGTAGGGGAGATGATAGTATTAAAGCAACCTGATATTAAAATGGATGGTTTTAGATGATAGATTTAGTTATATCCTCTCTGTGCTTAAAAGGAACTGATTAAAAATGTCAAGATTTCAGGATTTAGGATAACATCTCAAAAGGAGTCTGCAAAGGTTCACGAGTCCAACTGTCATTGTAAGATTTAGCTTCCACTGAGACTTCATGTCAATGCCTAGAATTATTTTACAGACATTTTTGACATATTTGTTTCTCAGTCAGTCACTTGGGACCAAATCCCCAAGAGGGAGCTACAGCATGAGGGAATTTCTGTTTTGTGGGGTGGAGCACGGTGGTCCAGCCTGCTGAAGGCGATGTAACATTGATTTAGGGCTCTACTGCATGGCTAATGCAGCCCGATCCAGAAACGGGCTGGTGGAATTCCTGAAGAGCCACAATCAGTTCCTGCTGAGAGCTTCTGCTTCCCAGCACATGGGGCAAGGATGTGTATTGTGGCTTCTAGCCATGTGAAGGTTTGGGTGTACAGCTCACAGAGGTATGGAATCTGGCAACCATGAAAAGTAGGGATATTCATGACGGAGACACCTGTCCCTGCTCCAGTGGTTATTTTACGTATTTAAAATGTTTTTTTTAAATCTTATTTTCAACACTTACATTATAAATCTTATATAAAGCAGCCTTTGGAACAGGGGCTGGGATCCAGGTGTCTCTGTCCCTCAGTGAATGTTCCCACCACAAGGCTGCGGTACCATACTCATTGCTTCTCCCTTTTTACCACAGATATTTTTTATTTATTTGTACAAAATCAAACAGATTCATCATCAGGGTTTGCAAGATTAACAAAATATTCCATGGGCAGGAATTTAAAGTATTGTGGAAGAATGAGAGGAATTTGCTACCCAGTGCTCCATACTTTGTGACTGGGGGTTTTGGGAAGCTGCTCCATGTGCTCACCACATGCCCCTGGGACAGAGTTTCTCAGGCGATACAGGTGGAGGAACTGTGCTTGAGAATCCTGCCAGGCATCAATTAGACACGGAGAAATCAGCTCTGCTGACACTGCAAGGCTCCTGGATAAGCCCAGAAGTGAAACATTAGCACCTGATTTAACACTGGAAGCAGAGGACTGTAGAGGTAGCTGAAGAACTTTTGGANCGCTTTAAGGCAAAAAATCTTTGAAAATCCCACTCAGTACTTATTTGCATCTTTAGATACTTGCCTAACTACAATAATTTGATTCCAAATCAATTCAAGACCTTGCATTTCTTGAATATTAAGACTTTGCATTACATTTTTTTTCACTCTAAAAGAAACTTCCTAGCATGGCTCAGAGGGGGACTGTCATCATCGAGTTATTAATAAGCCTGTACCTTTGATTGTGTGTGTTACATGTCAAGTGAGAATTGTTTCAATGAAATTAATTATTGTTTTGGCTAATCAGTAGAACAAGTATTCATTCTTAGTTTCCCTTTACTCTGAGATTTGGTCATTTTCCTTGGAAGACACTAGTTAAAACTTGTTTTCAGCCTACATTTCTGTTTCTCAGCTATTTAAACATAAACTCATTTTGTTAGTCCTACTAAGGAAAAGATGCTTTGAAAATACCTGTCCTATTTCCTATGGAAAAAAGTTGCACACATACACATACTTATAAATCACAAAACCAGGAAGCATAAAACTCAGTGTACTCACAGAACTACATAAAAATAAGAGTTGCTGCTGACATTTTTTGGTACTGTGAGCTCTGGAACACAAGATAAAATGGAACTGACACCAAAGATAGTATTCAGGTTAGTAAATACCTTGATTTTTCAGTGT
Source organism: Aleadryas rufinucha (assembly GCA_013397815.1). Lineage (NCBI taxonomy): Eukaryota > Metazoa > Chordata > Aves > Passeriformes > Aleadryas > Aleadryas rufinucha. Next base: position 14,161 of record VZTH01014743.1, on the reverse strand, counting down.
TGTCTCCCAGAACTGTAACAAAACAGGTTATATTAAAGAGCATTGAAATTCCTTTTGGAGGAACTTGTAACTTCCTTGTACCTTATGCAGAATATTTCTAAGAATTAGAAAAGAACCCCAACAAACCACCAGACGAAAAAAAAAAGACCTAGAGCATATTTGGTGTTTAGAGACCAAGGAGCTGGATAGTCCAGTCAAATGAAAGCTTATGAGAAATAGGGCCCCATCCTACAAACATTTATGTATCCACTCAAATTTTTTGAGTGAGAAGTTTGTTAAGTGCATATTCAAAAAAAAAAAAAAAGGAATAGTGGAAGAGTTAAACTTAACCCAGTGATCAGAAAAACTAAATACCATTTGAAGCACAAAATAAACAGAGGGTCCTGTGCAGGTTTGAACCAGCCAGTGTACTTGTAATTATTACTTTTACAAGAAGCTGAATATTCGCTTTCGAAACCAGTACTTCAGGTGACTTCAAAATTATAACATACAGAATCTTTAAAAGTTATTTTTTCCCGAACCTAAATTCATGAGAGAAAGAAAGTTACAGCATAATTATCTAATGTTAGCAAAAAGTAGAAAACCAAATTTCTGGGACAGTCATTCGAGGATTATGAATTCCGGTTGGCATCTTAAAAAAAAACCAAAACAGAGTGCTTGTGATCACGTTGCTATACGACACTTCTTTCAAAAATAACAGGACACTGCTAAAAAAACTCGTGTTCTACATCCCAAAGCAGGCAGTGCTCTCAGAAAAGGGCTTGCTGGAGAGCCAGCCCATGTGGATGAGGTTCAGTGAGTGTCAGTGGGAATGGATCACTTTCAGCAGATCCTCACAAGGAAGATGAGCTCTTTGAAGGAATTTTGCCTGCCTTGGTATTATACCTCATTTTCTTACAGCCCTACTTGCCCTGTGGCTTTCTTGGCTACAAAAGGGAAGCATGCCTTGTTCCAGGAGAGTGTTTAAGGTTTACACACAAAGGCATCAGCACAGGTGAGCAGTTTTCCACAGACCAGTATCACATTCAATATTGCAGTAAAAAACTCTGCATAATGCGAGCTCTCAGTTGTGATAAAATGGAATCACTCTTTGAAAATGAGATTGCCTCCGTGGGCATCATCAAAAAATATTCCATGCACATGTATTCACAAGAGCCTGGAGTGACAGAACAAAGAGAAATGGCACCAAACTAACAGAGAGTAGGTTTAGATTGGATATTAGGAAAAAATTCTTTACTGTGAGGGTGGTGAGGCCCTGGCATAGGCTGCCCAGAGAAGCTGTAGATGCCCCATCCCTGGAAGTGTTCAAGGCCAGGTTGGATGGGGCTCTGAGCAACCTGGTCTGGTGGAAAGTGTCGCTGCTCATGGCAGAGGGTTGGAACAAGATGATTTTAGGATTCCTTCCAACCCAAAACGTTCTATGATTCCATGATTCTACTGATGAAAGACACATAGACAAAAAAATAATGCATAAAAGTTACAAAAGATAACCTATACAAGGTTCCAGTCACACTCTTTCCTCTCCAGAATCAGAATTTTACTCTTTCATTATAGCATGATCATTCATGTAAGCTAAAAGTAATCCATTCATTTCTGAATAATTCTTATTTTGAAATATAAAGTTTGTACTTTCTTAAACGCCTCTAGTGGAAGTATAACAGACTTACAGAGACTGAAAAGCTCACTTCTGTTCTTGGAAAAAATCTGAATCAGCCTGTTCTTTACAGTGCATGAGGATTCTAATTGTTTTCCTAATGCAGTAATTGCAATTCTTTCTATGCACACCACAATGGAAGGCAATGGAAATTTTCATAAATTAGTAAATTTGATTTGTCATCAAGTGGATGTTCTCCACAATATGGGAGTTAATTTTTGTTCATTACATACCTCAGTCATCCCCTTATGAAGAAAACCTTGAAAATGTGAATTAAATGAAACAGATGCAGCGTGGGTGTTGTGAGTATGCCTGCACTCAACCCCAAAATAACATTATTTACTACTTCTTTGCTGAAAATGGTATAAAAAAGAATCTAATTCATATGGTAAATATGTTTCAATGCTACATTCACTATCAAAATCATTGAATCAGTGAGATAACACACACAAAAATTTTTACTACATACTACTCTGGATGCTTACTGAGTTACATGAAAAATTTGTAATTTTCAAAACTTTCAACTGAATTTCATGTGACAGTCTTTGTGAAATGCCACTGAAGTCAGAAAAATGCTCATATTTGTAAGTAAGCATTCTAATGACTTTAAAAGTTTGTCAAATAATTTGAGATCCTAACACAGAAAACTATCATCAAAGTCCAGAACATTACCACCATGTACAGGTTTTAATCACAGTACATTTCACAAATTACACAAATTTAAATTCACTCAGTCAATTAATATTCAGTAACATTATAAAAATTTAAATAGAATTATCCATATGTAAAGTCATAAGAAATTGAGAAAAGTTTAATGACAAGGAATAAGAGAAAAAAAATTAACAAAAATGTAAGAATCACCACCGTAAGTATAGACCAAGACCGATAAAGCTGCAAATATATGAATAGGACTGTCTCTACTCTTTTTCTCCTTCCCCCCCACCCATGGCACTCTTCAGTAGGACATGGTTCAGAATTTACTTCATTTTCACTATTGCTTCTTTACCCCCAGAAGAGCATCTCACTTCAGCTCAATCACAGCATTTCTGCAGGATTTGGGTCTTATGTTTTGTTGTGCTACTATTTTTGGGGGGCACAGACCATGTAACCTGTTATGGGAAGTGGCCCTGTACATGTTTCTTGTGGTTTCCCTGAGCAGCTGTGGCCCAGTCCCTGTGACCACAAACCAGCAGTGGTATGAGAAAAGACTGCAGGGAAGTGTGGACAAACCAAACAAATGCTGGTTGTCTGGTCTGGAGAGCTGGGCTAAACAGTTCCATTGTGAAATCTTTCCTCCTCTCCCTAGTGGGCAGGGAAAGCATCGTTTCTCCCTTTAGATGGAGAATAATGTGTTTGGTGTGGATGCTTCATGTAAAGTCCCTTGAGGGGATTAGGTAAAAGTATATTACTTATAACATGTAAAAATCACTTTATCTTCTTCACCAGTTACTAAGGATGAAGTGATTCTGAGACAGATTATTATGTCTTAGGGAACAGTCAGCTGTCCAAAAATTCTTTACATCTCCTTTTCTTCATTGTCCATCTCCTGCTCTTTGTCGTCCAGAGCAAACTGCTTTTTTTTCAGTTAAAGCCAGTTTAGCTTTTTTATCTAACTGGATGTTCACCTTTATTTTCTTACAGACCTTTCTGCGATGGTAACCCATGAAACTTCCTGGGTTTCTCTCCTTTGAAGTCTCCAAGAAGTCTTTACCATCACTATGGAAGATCACTCTCCAGACAGAAAATAGAAGGGTTTTTCTAGGTTTTCACTGCAGTGTGAACTGCTGCTGTTTCTTTGGTGAATGACTGATACCGCTCCAGCAAATTTACACAATGGCCTCATCATATGAGATGGTTCCTATTTTCTTTGGGTTATTGTAGACATCTATTCGTCAAAAGGAGGCTGATTCTGCAAGTGCCAAAAAGATGCATCACCAGAACTTCAGCGAAGTCTTGAGCTGTTGACTATTTGCAGCGGTGGAGTTCTGCCTTCCCAGAATTTCTCTTCTCTAGACAAGGAAAACAGAACTTTTAGGTGACTGTAACTATATGCTCAACATACTGTTTAAGATGCACCTATCAGCTGTAGACAGCCTAATCCAGTGGAATCACACCCTGAAGAATGAAATAACACCAATACCCTCCTGCCTTTCCCATTCTTTTTGTGTGTTCCTGCACAGGAAATCTCCTGAATGGTCATTATTTCTCATCCTCTGTGAAACCCGTGTTCTGTTTGGTTCATCACCTACCATGTTTTCCCACCTGGTATTGATTTTGATGGAGATGCTAAAATCAAATTACTACTGCCTTTTTGTGAAAGAACTTCACAACTTAAGTGCCTAAAACACTCTTAGATAATCAGTAGGCGAATAAGAGACAATTACATTGTTTCATTCAGAAACATGCAGAAATGCTTTTATCAAACCCCATGTGGCAGAGAGCACAGCAAAGTTCAGCTTCCCGTGTGCTGATCAATATATAAGAATTTGTGCCTTGGCTTTGTGAGCCTCGACTTTCATCACGCTACCTAATGCATGATGTGAGAATCAATATACAGGGAAAAAGGACTCTCAATTTGACTTTCTTGTGTCAATTTCAATGCAGAAAGTGGCAGATGCCTTGGGAGGATCTGGTCCATTTCATGTGCGACTGGAAAGATCTCAGGGTTGTCTAGACTGTCTTAGGGCTGCCAGCTTCAGGCAAGCTCAGCCACTGACTGCTTAAGCCTTTATCCTTGCTGGAGCCTAAACTCGTAAACCCTACTTTGCCAGCTAGACCCATGGTAGCCTCAGAGATCCTGGCAGACAGAGCTTAGAAATATGTTTCAATCATTTAATGAGTTTGAAACACTCCTGGGGAAAAAAAAAGCCTTTGTGTTTAGGCTAAAACCATATTACAGCAGTTGTTAAAAAGAATACATGTTTCTTTACACTAACCTAGAATCTGTCCAGCCAAAAAAAACTACCCCGCTGCTGCTTTTAATCAAAACAGAATAATTAATGTTTTAGCTTAAGGAATTAAAAGAATATAGTCACTTGTCTGCTTTGATCTATGTATTATAAATCTAAAGTGGGTGGCAGCAAAAAAAAAAAAAGGTAGGGAGTGTTTATTCCTCTAGTTCTACTTTTTGCTTCCATTATTATACTTAAAGTGCCAACATTTCTGGTATCAGGAGGTGTAATTGTAAAGTAACAAAGTGAAGATAAATTAAGATGTAAGCAAATGCTACTTGGTAGGGAGCATTAGGTCAAAGGTCTGATCTATCTGATTTGCAACTGTTGCAAGTGTGGTATCCAGTATTGCAAATCCATTTTTTTTTGCATTCTGTTTTGATGCATCTTGATTTAGAAATACCTGAAAGATGCATATCTTTATAAAAAACTGAAAAAGAGCCATGCAATTATTACTATCTGGGCACTTGTTCTGCCTCTGGGAGGTTGATGCTTAGGGTAGATGGAACCCAGCTATGTTTTTCTAGGTGTGTATGGCAACCTGCTGATTGCTGTCTCACCAGAATAAACTCTAAACCTTTCCAGCTGTTCTTAATCTGGCCCCTTAACCTTTAAAAAAACCAGAGGCTTTCCATTCCTCAGAGCCAAACTTTGCTAACAATATCTAGGTTGTTTTCAAACCAAGCTTCAAACATAAAAATGACTAATAAATCCATATTCCATAGTAGTTAGGCTGGAAAACTATCATTTTAAAACAGACTCGGTTTTTATGACCCATTTCTAATAAAAATCCCAAGTATGCTTCACTAATGCTACCATTTCAGATACTCAGATCCCAGATGATAGGCATAATATCAAGATAGATACACCAATAAATATGTAAAGGCTATAAATCTGTCTCAAATTAGTGATTTGTAGATGTGCGAGGGGGAAGAGGGCTGGGAAATTCTGTTTTCTAATCTGTTCGTTTCCTGACTCTTAATGCTCTGTCACTTCACAGCTGGTGATTGTATTTTTCTGTGGTTTGTATCAAGTGCTAAACACATTACTCCATGCTCTTCGGGGGGACCCGGGGTTTTGCACAGACTTTTAGTCTGCACCTGATTCCACTCGTGTGAAGACCAATTTTGGGCAGCCCAGGGTCAGGGCCACAGCCTGCCCCTAGCATGCTGCGGAGCCCTCCGGCGTGAGAGTGAAGCAGGTTTTGAGGAAGGAAACAGCGGCTTTTGGACGGAGCCACAGCCTGGAAATCCATAAGGCTTCGAAGGACTGTAGCCCGCTGGCTTCGGGATTCCAGTTCGGGCTTCCTGTTAAAACAACCACACAATCCGTAATAATCACTCATAAACATCCATCTTTCTGACTCTTTTACGGCCTCGTAATTGCCCCCACCCTGACCGGCGGATTTATGCCCCGGCTGCCAGCACCCGGTGCCAGGGAGCTCCTCCGCCCCTGTGGCACCGCCGGTTCCTCCGGAGGAGCGCGGGGCAGGGCCGGGGCTGCCCTTCCCCAGGAGTCGCTCCGGCCGCTTTGGAAGCGGCAAAGCCCCCGGTTCCCCGCAGCCTACTGCTTCGTTATCGCCTCCAACACCCCGCTCCGCTGCTCGGGTTCGGCCGCTTGTTCCGTGCAGGTTCACTTCTGAGCTTTGGGCAGCCTCCTCTCCCGGCCGGGGGGAGCGCTTTTCCCGTGTAAAACTCAAGGACTATCCCAGCAGCGTTCAGGGGGGAAATCCTTTTCGCTCATCCTCTTTTTCTCTTCTCAAGCAGGCTTACGTTCAAGTCTCTCCCGCAGATCCCTCTCTCGCCCTCCCGGCAGGACTTCGCAACTTCTGCCGCGGTTACGCTGGCCTTTTATTTGCCTTTTTTTTAGCCCTGGGCTTTTTTTTTNTTTTTTTTTTTTTTTTTTTCCTGTCACTTCTCATTCCCCGCAGTCCACAACGACCGGGAGGGTGCTTCCCCTTGCCCGCGGGGCACGGCCGGGACCCCCGCGGGCCGGGCACGGAGCCTCCGGTGGGCAGCGCTGTTCCGGCCCCTCCTTCCCCTCCCTGCCTCCGCCTGGAAGGCAAAAGATGGCCTAGAAATTAAGCAGCACTTCTGAGGTGGTACATCTGCCTCTCCCTTCGCCCGCCTGCCCACCCCCCTTCCCCATTTTCTTACACCGCTTAGGATTTCTCCGTGCCTCTCCCACTCCTGTACTTTTAAAAAGACATTTTAATTTACCGCCCCACCCCCCCGCCCCGAGCTCGAGGTGGTC
>VZTH01014742.1:46346-117643 GCA_013397815.1 Aleadryas rufinucha | reverse complement strand
GGGCGGGCAGCGGCGCCGCGGCCGCGGTCCCCATCGGCACCAGTCACACCGCACACACGCCCCGTCCGCGCCCCTCCTCGGCAGCGCCAGGGGCTCTTCCTCCGCCGATACAAAGCTGCTCGGGAAATGGCAGCAGTCAAAAGCAATTTTCCTTCTTTATTTTTATTTTCGTTTTTTAATTAATTTTTTTTGCGCTCTTTTTTGTGAAAAAGAATTTATTTCCTAAATACATACAATTTTTTTTTTAATTTTTAATTTTTTTGGTGTGTGCGTGCGTGTGTGTGGAAGCACCGGGTTCCTGCGATCGGTGTCTGAATGAAACTACGTAAATGCATATGTCTGTACGTTGCACTGGAGGGAAAAACAGAGCACTTCTGCGAGAGCTTGGATTCAAATGTGGTTCATCTGGTCTCCAGGATTTTCCGTCTCTTTGGGGTTGTTCGCCTTCCCGGGCTGCGAGGCGGGATTCTCTGAGCTTTGACACATCTTTGGAGATGTCTGTTAAACAGGAGTCTGGGAAAAAACATTTGAAATCGTAGAAATATTTTTTTTGCCCCTTTCCCGTCCCCTTGGTGACTTGAAGCATCAAAGCGACCAGAACTTAACGCTTCTGAAGACTTGTGATGTTTGGATTTTATTGTTGCTATTTTTCTTTTAGAGGAAACTTGACAGAGGAACATATTTATAGTCCAAGTAAGTACTTTACAGAGGAAATCTAGTTTGTGTAACTTAACAAAAAAACCCAAAACCTAGTATTGAGGTTTCTAGCATAAAGTGCATTGGATTAACATCCATCCAAGGCTGCTTAGCAAATCGTGTTGAATTGCAGTTTTTACAGTGTGTATTCGTCTGCTCCTTCGTGTCCATGGTAGTCCAGCACCTAGGGGAAAATGCACCTGATTTTGAGTCGGTATAATATTTTTTAAGATGTATTTCAACACCGAGGAGGAAATGGTCCTAAAGTAAATTTATAATAAGTAATAAATGTGCACCTGGAAGTAAAGTATTTACAGCATTTTAATCCCTATTTATGCCGTGCATCTCAAACCAAGGAGGAAACACTGAGAAGACAAAAGTACCTCCAAGACCCCGAGAACTCCCCCACACCAGCATGAATGAAACCGTGTCCAATACAGTAACTGGATTTTAATTTTTGGTGTTATTAATTTTATTATTATTGGCTGCTTTACTTTTTTGGGTTCATCCTGCTCCTCTTCTTCCTCTCTCCCTTCCTCTTGCTGCTTCCTCTTGGGAATTATGGCTCATCCGGGGAGAAGAGGCTACGATAACCGGGAGATAGTGCTGAAGTACATCCACTATAAACTCTCGCAGAGGGGATACGACTGGGCTGCCGGCGAGGACAGGGCACCCCTGCCTCCAGGTCTCTCTGCTCCTGCTGCTGCTGCGGTTGCTGCTGCTGCTGGGACTTCCTCTGATCACACTGGGCTGGTGTCTTCGCACCCCGAGCCCCCCGGCTCGGCTGCTGCTAGCCACGCGCCCCCGGCCGAGGGGCTGCGCCCCGCACCCCAGGTTGTCCACCTCGTCCTGCGCCAGGCGGGGGACGAGTTCTCCCGACGCTACCAGAGGGACTTTGCCCAAATGTCTGGCCAGCTGCACCTGACGCCCTTCACGGCCAGGAGCCGCTTCGTGGCAGTGGTGGAGGAGCTCTTCCGAGATGGGGTTAACTGGGGCAGAATTGTGGCCTTCTTCGAGTTCGGCGGTGTGATGTGTGTGGAGAGCGTCAACCGGGAGATGTCTCCCCTCGTAGACAGCATCGCCGCCTGGATGACCGAGTACCTGAACCGGCACCTGCACAACTGGATCCAGGACAACGGAGGCTGGGTACGTCCCCCGATCACTTGCTTCTTCTCCCAGCTCTGGCCCGTGGCTGGTGGGACCCTGGGTTGGGCAGTGCACAGGAGATTGCACTCATGGAAGCAAAAGGTTTGCCCAGGGGGTGTCTGCACTGGGATGTGCCAAAGCAGTGCGGGCCTTTTCCCAGTTGTCAAGTTTCACCTCGATGCCAGGTACAGTGGAGTGGTTTGGGATGGGGGGAACAGCTACAGCTCATGGGAGGAACACAGCTTGTGAGTGAAAGGGATGAACGAGGCACTGTCTTCATCAGTGGTCTCCACTTTCCTGTGGTCTCCACTTCTCGTGCCCACCCTTACCTGTTGGCAGAACCAAGGCAGGTTCCTAGCCAAGGCAGAGTCCTGCAGTGGGGTGGGAGGGGGCGGCGGAGATGCCCATCCAGCTGCCAGGGAGAGGCACATCGCAGCAGGTCCCTGGTGTTGGGACAGCAGGGGCCACCTGTATGTGTGTGCGTGCATTGTCCCAGCCTGTGAGGGGTGATGCACCAGACTGGTGTGCAACAAACATGGGATCCTGATGTTACCAGCGAGCAGGTGGCCATTGGTGACAGCATCTGCAGCTGTGGCTGTCACTGGAGTGGGGTTTTATGGTATAAGATACGTCTAGTGAGAAAAATCTTTGTCTTGAGATGAAACAAAGGTGCTGGGAGCCGTGTCTGTGGGATTGTTCTGGAAAATGAATATTTGTTGTGATCTGATGGGTGACTGTGTTTCTGGGGTAGAGATCACCTCTGTCTGGGGCAGGCTTCAGCACCAACTAGAAAGGGAAGATTTCCACTTGTGGAAAATGGACAGCTTTTTCACTTGTAGTCAGTCAAAAGCCTTTCCTTTTTCTCTCTCCCTCTCTTTCCAGAATAAGTAACTGCATTGAATTAGAAGGGTATTCCCTTCCTTTTTTCCTTCATTAGTTGATGTACTGGAACAAAATGTGGTCCCAGCCACTCTCCCACAAACCAAACCTGTTGTATTTGTAAAGCTTATGATATTAATGTTTTGGAGGGAGAAATGGCACAAGTTATACTGAAGAAGAAACCTAACATCTGGGCTGAGAGCTGGCATAAGTCACCTAGAAATGGAGGTCAGCTAGATAGGACACTGGCAGTTTCAGGTTCGGTCTCCTGTGAAATACAGAAAGCTGATCAATTACACAGCACACCTTTAAGAGGTGTGTGTAAAAAAAAATATAAATTACAGTGTATGTTTCCCAGTTAACATGTTTTTCAAGCCTGGTGTTTGTTAGCACTGGGTCTCCTGGTAAATCAGTGTTAGGCTAAATAATGTGCTGCCTGCACTGACCACCTCTGTTAAAAAATGAAGGTGTTGCCTTTCCCTGCTGCTGAACCCACCTGACTAAAGGGGATACATGTCCAGGGATCCAGAGGACATCTCTTGCTGCTGTAACAGAGGGAGCAAGGCTTTGGGGCCTCTTTCTCTGCAGGAATCCACATTGTGCACCTCCCAAAGGAGGGCTGCTGATCCCTGGCTACAAGTCACACTGGAGGCAGGATTGTTCTCCTGCTCTCCTCTGCTTCCATCAAGAAGAAAAAAATTCTAGATTCGTGGGGCCAGAAGGGGGAGCAAAAAATGTGTGTGTGTGTGTGTGTGTGTGTGTGTGTGTGTGTGTGTGCGCGCGCGCGCGTGTGTCTGTGTATTATATACAAATACGCACACATATACAGACACACACTTAGGTATATACACACATACACACAGAGTGACTCCAGCACTTGGTTGATGGGACCACGCTTGGGAGAGGGAGGTCTATCCCCTGGTCCCCTAGTTCATGTATCACTACAGAGGGTTTGTTAGTGTCGTGGGGGTCTTTTTTCACAAAACAGATAACCGAGGCGGGGAAAAAAATCTGCGAACAGTTCAGGATTTTGGAGACCTTGGCTTGTTCAGCGACGAGCAGCTAAAGGGTTAGGGATTTTGCGATTGCACTTTTGGGCTGGGATGCCTAACTTGTGCGTAAGTCCCTCCTCAGGCTGGAAGCCCGTCTGCGGAGCTGGGGCCCTCGGTTCGCTCCAGAGCCAGTGAAGTCATTCTGTTGACTCCAGTGAGCTTTGGATCAAATTGTAAGCATGCTGGAGATGTATTGTCCTGTGGGTGTATTGTGTAAAGAGAAACATAAATAATGAATAAAACCGAGAATGTGAAAAGACAGGTGTTACCAGGCGTGATTGGCCAGAGGAGGCGAGTGCTGGAGCTGTTGCTCGACAGTTAGAAGTACAAGAAACTCAGACTGTAAACAAAGACTGCCTTTAAAAGGAAAGGATACTTCTTATCGATAGCCATTTAATTGTTTGTTGAGGTTTCCTATCAACAAAAGCGCCAGAATTTGGATGCATGTGATACCACTTACTGCCACGTGTTATTTGTAATGTACACATGGAAGATGTGCAAAATACTACCTGAAGGTGGCTTTTGGCTGTCTCTCTGGTACATGGCTGGTACCTCTGAGCCATAGCATTATTAAACACAGGCAAAGCCTTCTAGCTGGTTACAAAGAACAAAAGACGAACGTGAAGTTGCAAACACAGCTTTTGGGATCCTCTCTTTGGGCAGAAGAAATCAAGGAGGGCATGGGGCAATGGATTTTTCTTTTTTTTTTTCTCTTTCTAGATTTCAGGATCTGTCAGTGTAAAAGGATGCTTTAATATATGCACTCGGTCTTCAACTTGCCTCTTGCACCATACCCCATGCATGAACCTTTTTCATAAGTAGCTCTTCCAGCCTTGTAGGTGGTCATGCTTGGTAGGACTTCAGCATAGCCTCTTGCAAGATCTCCCTGTCATGCAGGGTGCTGCAACAGGAAGGAGCCCTGGCTGCTGTAGCCCTATCCTCCTTTATATTGTGGCTCCCTGGTATTTTGTGGAGTGGTAAGTTTATTAGAGGCTGTGTAGTACCAGAGAAGAGCGCGTCACAGTCATGAGAGTATGTTTTACACAGTGGGTAAGTTGGGCAGCACAGGCCTTGTGTCTCATGGATGGGCCTGTGTCTTACGATCAGGTCTGAAATTTGGTTGACGTGTTTTTCTTATTTGTCTGTTTGGTTTGAATCTATTCTATAAGTTGGCAGTGTGTTTTCAGGACGTAAATTCTTTATATTGCAAGGGAAACAAAGAAGGAAAGCATATCGAAGGGCAGGGTGGGAGGGGGATATAGCTGGTGGAGTATAAATTTTAGGCACTAGACATCGATGATAATGGTGTCTGGGGGTTGTTAATGCCCTTACAATACACGGCCTCATGGGTTTGTTCAGAACTTTGAAAAAGCAACAGATGGGGACTGCACGTAATCTGCATTATTAGCTTGTGGTTCTGGTGGCAAATAAATGCCACTTTCAAAGATTTTCACTTTGGCCAGGATGCCACAATATTGTACTTTGGCCTGATAACATCTTAATTGTATTAGAAAAGAAAAAAGAGGAGAACTAGCTCATCTCTGCAACTTCGTGGTACTTGGTATAATGTATGCTTTCCAATTAAAAACTTAATGGCTTCATTTTGATTTCCAGAGCTGCAGAAGGACTGGCTTGGCAGTGGCCTATGGCACTTGGCAACTTTTTTGACATTGACGTGGGGAACATTGAAGGGATGCAGTCGGTGTGGGAGAAAACTGTGTTTGTCTTGCACTGATGGGGTCCCTCTTTGGGCACACAACCTAACAGACGTGGGAGCCATGCTTAGCTCTGGGCGCTTCTAGTCCAACATATGGCTTTCTCCCCAAGCTGTTCAAGAAAAACAAGAGCATGAGAACTACAGAAGGAGACACAGGCACCGTCATATTTACACAGACATGTACATTTTTGATGTAAAGAATGCAAAAAAGCCCAGGTGAGAGAACCAGAGAGAAAATTCAGCCAAGAATGCTTAAATTACTGTATTTACATTCAAACCAGGAATGCAATGGTCCTATGTTTTCATTTGATTCTGTTCCTTTATTGTGATTCTTTATATTCTGCTTGAGAGTTAAGGCCACATACGGGGAAGGATTTAGAAGTCTGACGTGGACCTTAGGTGGAACATAAGCACTTGCATCCTCAGAGTGCCTGCCTAGCCAGAGTGGCGACAGAAATCCTTGGCTTCTCACTGTCCCTCACTCAGGCTAGTCAGGAGCTGCTCCTGCAGTGAGAGAAGGGAGCCACTTCTGGGCTGTGTGGGACACTGTCCCCAGGGACCTCCAAGTCCTGAAGCTGGCAGGCACCTTCTGGCCCAGCTGGTGTCTCTTAGGTGCCATCCTCACCTGCAAACACGTCTGAGGAGAAGCCTCCACTTTTCCTGGTGGTTCCTTAGTTTAGGCCTCTCCTGAGCTTTGGCAATGAGACTTTCTCCAGCCTGGCAATGGGGTGTACACTCACATCTCCAGCGTCTCAGGAGGTGTCACTTTCCAGATGGCTGCTGATTTTGCTGAGGTTTCCTCCCCTCTGGCAGCAGGGCTCCTTCTAATTCTGCAGGGGTGAGATTTCGTTTGGTGGAGGAGGAAGATCTAGGGTGTCTAATTCCTGCAGTCTGATGTGTTTTCTCAGGTGGCTGTCCACAGCCAAGTGAATAAATGCTTCTTGGATGAGCAATGAGACCCCAGATTTCCCTTCTCCTGAGCTGACTGTCCTTAATCACTGAGCTTTCTCTTTTTTATTTTGTGCCTAGTAAATCATTAATTCTCTTTGCTTGGTGGCACACCTTGGAAAGGAAGCTTGGAGGATTGCTGTGCTCTGCAGTGGTCCATGGCTGCGTCATGAAGGTGAGGGATGGCAGATGCATCTGCCTCCAGGACAGAGCTAGAGATCATGGATATCAGTGTGGCACAGGGCCCCTCCTGAGCTTGTCTGTAGGGCACTGACCAAAATCCCATCCCTTTCGGGCTCTGGAGCTGCTCTCCCAGCAGCTCTGCCAGGCACCCACCTGCACAACACATTGCTTCTTGTGCAAGTTCCAAGCAAAAGCCTCTTGCTTGTTCAGCACAGGGCTTCACCTTGCTTGGAGAGGGATACCACGTGCTTGGCCAAGGAGAGCATGGAGCAGAGATGCTTTGACTTTCTTCAGCGGCGACGTGCGGCCTTGTAACGACTCAATCCCCAGTGGGGCTAACCCCAAGTCACTGTTTGACTGGTAAAAGGAAACTATCTGAAATCCACTCAGTTAAATAAATGAATTGGCAGTTTCAAGTGTTGCACCTTCTATAGGTCCTTTGCCAGTTTTTGTGGCTTTGTGGGTTTAAAATTGAATTCTCAAAATATTATCAAAATATTTTTCTTTTTGCTGTTGCTGAAGAGCAAGAAATTCATTCTGTGGTGAACTCGTGCCGAAGCAAGGAGGAGAAGAGCTAGGGCAGAAAGAGAAAATGATTGTGGTTCTCTAGTCCCTTTCTTTTATAATAGCTTTCTGTGTAACTTGCAACAACATTAGGCTGCGTATTTTCTCAGAAGTCTGTTTTCTTTCTAAAAAAACAAAAAGAAAATGTATTGACTGTGACCTTTAAAATTTCAGAACCAGGGGTCTCACTTATGGAGATGATGTCATTTGCCTTGATCTTGCAAAGAACTGTAAAGTTCAAACAGCAATCCTATTAAAAAGTTTTACTTTACTTTCAATATTGAGAAAGAAGTTTGTTCTGTGCCTGCACTAACACAGGCATCTCCTGAGCTGCTGTGTTAGCTCTGCTGGACAGTAAGGAGCTTAGTTTTTTGAGTATGTAGCTTGAAATTCAGAATCGGTAATCCATGAAGAAAATCCAGTTGAATTTTTCTGCTGAGGCACAAGCGTTCCTCCGATGGCAGAGCACGGCTCTAGCAGGAGAATCACAAGACCTATGCAATGATGTGTGAAATTGCATGTGGAGCAGAAGCATTTTCCCAGCGGCCAGATCCCAGGGCCTGGGCTTCCTAAGGCAGCACGGGAACTTTGTACTGCATCGCCAGCAAACATTAAGCCTCTGTGCTCAATACAGGTGTCCTTGATGAGAGGGTCATCTCTCAGCGGGCTGGACCTGACATGGTGGAGGGAGGTGGGTGTGGAAACAGGAGAGGTGCTCAGGTGTTGCTCTGAAACCTCTGCTGTGGTTTTGGTCTCGTGTGGTGGTTTGTGCCTGGCGCACGGAAAGCCAGCCTTGTGCTCTGCCATTGCCACCAAGGGATGCTGGGGCCGGGATTCGGGGCGAGGGTGGCTGAAGTGGTGGCTCTCTGCTGGTACCAGCTGCCAGCAATTGTGTTGTGTCCTTGTCTCCCATCTTGCTGTGCAGCCCTCTCGTTGAGCCAGCCCAAAGCCTTTTAGCACCACGGTCCTGCCCCAGGTCTGCTGATAAGGCAGTGGCCACTGGCTTCTGACCTGAGGTCTGGGTAGCCCCAAACTGGGTCAGCAGTCAGGGAGCTAAGAAGCAGTGTGAAAAGTCTGACTGAATAATGACCATCCTGTAGCAAAGAGGATTTTATTTTTTGCCTAATTCATTTCCATCCCTTTTGGTGATCAGGGTTATGGTGAGAGGTTCTCGTTCTTTGCCTGTTTTCTCTTTCTGCTTCAAGGTGGACTGGCAGTCCTCAGCTTCCTGACTGCCCCCTTCCATCCCTGCTGCTGGTGCTGGGCACTGGGCGCTGGGCACTGCCACCTGGCCATCAGGAACTGTGTGTGCCAGGTCTGGCCTTGCCCTGCCCACCTCCATCCCTGTTTTATTTTCCTTCACACCCTTGGGAGGGTGGAGCCCAGCCCTGTTTGGTTTGTTGGTTTTTTAAAAATAATTTATTTATGAGCACCTCGTGGCTGCCCTCCTGCTGATTTAGTAATAATAATAACAACATTTGTTTCTCAGTGGCAGCAAAATACTGATTATTTCTAAGGGCAGTACCGGCCTGTTTTATTTTCCATTTCATATATAATAATAGGATGGATGAAGGTGTGTGATGCCATAAATGTTCTCTTCCCCAGCAGGATAACATCCAGGCCTTCTTGGCAAACATGAATGCTGATGACAGATTTGAGGGATTTTTATTTTACTCTGGCTTTCAGTCTCATTAACAATCTGATGGCTTTTTTTTTTGCCTTTTTTTTTTCTTTTGGCTCCCAAAAGACTATGAAACCAGATAACTTTTCCAAATGCATCTGAAAGTCTGGAATTTATTTTCTGTTATTTTATCTTAATGTTAGTTTGCTGTCATAATTATTGTATATTGATAGACTTTGCAAAATTCCCCCTTGCTGGGAAGTTCCTTGCCAGTTTCTGGATTTTACAGTTAATGAGTAAGAAAACAAATCTGATGTTAGAAAGTGTTGCCGTTGACTTCAATAGGAACAGGAAGAGGCACTTAATTGGACAATTGTAGTTATGTTTACTTTGTATATGCGGCAAGAAAAATAAGATCAAATGAAAAAGCCACAGGTTTTCAGCTAATAGAGAAAACCAGCCTTTTCTGCAACACATGATTAACCTTTGGAAGTTGTTTTCATGGGAAAGCTGTGAGTGGAAGTACTGAGCTGCATTCAGGAAGGGTTTAGATATTTCTAAGGGTAATGAAAACATCTATGCTTCTGTTTGAGTCAAATTGCTTGAAAGGGCAGTCATACACCTTGGGGTAAATTTAACATCAGCTGCTGAAACCAGATCACCAGGTGCTGAGGGTAGAGCTTTCTCCAGCTCTTTCAAAATTATCTATTCCATTGCTTCTCCCCCAGAGCACCTGGTGTTGGTCAGTGACTGGGGATACTGGGATGGATGTGCTGCTGGTCTCATCCATCCAGGGAAAACTTCTTGCTCCTGCATATGTTTTGTTAAGGTAATTTTAAATGCACTTGATATGTTTCTAAGAGTACCCACATGACAGAATTTACTCCTGTGCTGACTGGAGCTCTGTCACGAATTGCCACACGAGTACCTAACTTCGCATTTGAAATTGCAAGCCCATCCTCCTTGTATTTGTCATCGAAGTTCTGCAAAAAGAACCAGGTGCCGGGTTAGTGGTTTGATTCGATGATCTTAAAAGTCTTTTCCAACCTAAATGATTCTGTGATTCTATGATTTTGAGTTAGTTGAAAGAAATAGTCAGCATCCTTCAGTGCATATATAATTTTATTGGTATTTTATTTAGGAAGCATAAAAAGAATGATTCCGTTTTGTTGATTGAAAAGGCAACTCAGTGGGTTTCAGGGTACTTCAGTGAGTAATTTAAGAATGTGGGCCAGGTACAATGAAAAAGAAAAGGCCTCATTTTCCCCCACATAGTGACTGAAAGAGGCTCTCGCGCAGTTGTTCAAGAAAGTAACTAAGTCAAAACTTAACTTCCTCTTCTTGGCTCTAGTACTGAATACACCATAGGATATGGGGCAAATCACTAATATCTCTCTTTTTCAGTTAACCCATATATGAAATAGGTATTCTTGCTAGCTATACAGCACATAAGGTATGGGAAATTTCTTGTTGCCCATCATGCTATCATGAGTTGGGCTGATGTTCTGTAATAAAAAAAAAGGAGTACAAGGTACAATTTTGAACAAAATGTCCATTTTAGTAATTTGGGGCTTAGAATAAAGCTCAAATCTGCAGCATTTTTGTCATTGCTGGAGTTTGCTAGCCTGGGAAAGAGCAAGGTGAGTCAGATTGTGAAACTATCTTGGGTGAGATTTGAGTGGAGAGGAGGTAAAAGAAAAAAAAGTTAAATGGAAATTAGGCTTAAACCTTTTCAGCTCCACTGTTTGGATATGTTTAGCAATGCTTGTGATGGAAACAGATTAAAAAGATCAGTTTCAGGTGTTGATTTCTAGTTTTTATGTAGAGGAAGGGTGAGCAGTGTGAGAAGTGGCAAGTGACAGTATTTGTGTTTTCCTTAAAGTATCAGCACAGTTCACTGGGTGTTTCAAGAAGGAATTTGTCTTCCCTTTTCTATTCCCACCATATGTAAAAGCTATCTGTGGCACTTCAGGGAAGGAGCAGTATAGGTGTATCGTGCACCTGTAAGAAGTATCTTCATACACTTGCATTCTTGTGTTTCCATTCACAAGCTTCATTAAATGTTCAGATGCAAGCAGCAAAAGCAGCTTTAAAACACTTAAAAAAAAAGTGAGTAGTAATCAAACCTTTTGGCTTAACCATGAGCTTGAAGTTGCTCTTAACTATCTTGTTGAACTGAGGCTGAGGAGACAAAATTCTTGTTGCGTGCCTTGGAGAGACTTGCATGAGTCACTAGAAAGATGGGATAAGACCACGGACAGCAGGCCAGTTGAAATCTATGGGACAGTCCTGTAGCCTGTTCTTGTGATGGAATAACTAATGCAAGCTTTGTCTCTAAGGGAATTAACTCCTTTCTTAAGAATGTTCTTCACATGTTCATAATGTGTATTATAAAACGTAGTAGAGGATCCTATTTCTAATCTCTTATTTTTAATAGAGAAAAAAGAGTTAGAAGTAAATCAAAGAGAAATACCCTTTAGCAGAATTAGCAGAATAAGGTGGTCGGTGCTGTAGATAGATAAAACCTGTTTAAATTCTCACGAATGAACTCACAGCTTAAGTAAAAAAAAAAAAAGACACTAAAAAACCTGAAGTAACGACTCCCTCGTTCATAACAGAAGCAAATTCTACATTGTGCTCCAAGTATCTGCAAATTTTTGCTCAGGTCAGACATATCCAAAGCCCCTCTCCTGAAGTGATCTGGCACATCACATTATATCACTCTGTCCAAGTATCTAATCCTCAGTCTGCAGCTGGATGCACAAGGTCCCGAATATAACTGAGAAGGAATCCTAATGCCTGTGTTATTTCCAGGTTCCAGCTTGACCTGTTCCTTTCTCTGTTTTCCAGATCTGCAGTAATTAGCAGCACTGCTGTGGAGCTTGGCTGAGGGAAAGGCTTTGCTCCTCACGGGGCCGGAGTGCCACAGCAGGGCACCCTGATGAGGGAGAAAATAAACCAGTCTCGTCAAATGTCAGGTGGCAATCAAGGCTGCAAGTAAACGAGCTGGCCTGGAGTCTGTTCAGGCTTCTGCAGTAGCTAATGGCTGTCTGCTAAAAATCCCTGCAGTAGAAAATCCGCATATTTGGCTCTGGACTGAAGGTGTGGAGTCCTTGCCCGTTTTGAGTCAATAGCTATTTTTTTTCACTGTGGGTGCTAGAACCAGTGGTATCTAGCCTTGCATAGCAGTGAGCATGTGGACAGACCCAGAAAGGGATCAGTGAAGTGTTGTACAGAGCCTTGGTTACAGTGGATGGTTGGGCACGGCTGTGCGGTGGTGGAAAACTGGAGCAAGGCTGCCTCAGCCGTTGCCTTGAGAGTGCTTTTCAGCCCCCCCAGGCATCCTCACTGTAAGGGGAGCCCAAGGATGCCACACATATCCTTCTGACTGTGCCTGTGTGGGACAGGGGTGGGAGTGTCCCACCAGGGCCACAGCAGTTTTCTAGAAAGTGGTCCTGCTCAGCTTTGGCCAGTAAAGCTGTTCCTCAACCCCAGGGGCAAGCTGGGGAGCCTCCCTGGGGCTTTAGGACCATGAAAGGGGGGCCTTTCCACTCTGCTCTCAGCCTGGGTGGCACAAGTGGTGGGGAAACCTGCCAAGGCATACCTTTGTACCTTTTTTCGTACCAATTGAAGTGGGTTGTTTCACAAGGGAATAGTGTATTTATTTTACAAGCAACTGGATTTTTCCTGCCTTTTAAAAAAAGAATATTTTATTTTCCGCAACACAGTGAGAAGGATGCTTGTGACATGGCAGTACATCCTGCAGGCTGGGACTTCTGTGGGAGTTCAATGGACCGAGGGAAGAGGCAGCACTGGCACACTGCTAGGCTGTGTAAACTGGCCTAGGGTTTGTTTTAGAAAACTTGCTTGCTTTTTTTTCCCTCTCTCTGCTCCCTTCTCTTCTCCCCTGCAGACACAATACATCATTCTTGCAAATGCAACTGTTTAATTTTAATAACTGGCCTAGAGCAAAAACTGACAGTGGGAGAGGAGCTGTTTGGTTTGCAGTTGCTGACAGCTGGAATAAACTACCTGTTCTTTTGGAAGGGATGGACAGGCAGCTTGTTTGGTTTTCAGGACACTTTGATCCCTAAAGAAACTCCTCTCAACAAAAGAAATAATGACTAGAACTGTGGCAGCTCAGTGTTACTGACTGCTCTTTGTATGTAAGGCTCCAAGTTCGATGAGGAAGCGCTGTGTGCAGACCTTCCCTGTCTCTGTACTTCAGACCTTTCTGCTGAGAGCAGCTTCTCATCCTGAAAGGTCACTGTCACCAGTGCCTTGGGAGAGACCCAGAGTCCCGCTAAAATCAGTTTCCTATGATCAAGGTCCCTATCAGGCTGGTTTGACAGGAGCTCTTCAATATAGCTAAATGGCTTGGGTTCTCAAAACCCTGCCTTGAAGCAATGAAGGCTGAATGATTAAGTTAGAGATTAAATAATTTTGCAACGAATGGTTTTACCTCTGGCTCCTTAAGAAAGTCAGCCTTCTTACTTTGCCAGTTCTCAGAAGAAAATGGCAGCAGTCCCCTTTCCTCTTCTCTTCCCTCAGGGCCTGCCACCCTTTTTTTTTTTTTTTTTTCCTCCCAAGGCCATTAGACAACATGCAAATTATTGTTAATAGGGCCAGAACAATACTGCATTCCCAGTGGGATCGTTAGGGTCAAAGCCATCGCGTGCCAGCCCTCAGTGTGATACTAATTTTGGCCGTGTCTGCCCCAGGGTTTGGAGGTCAAGCAGAAGGGGGCTGTGAAGCACAAACCCAAGCAGGACCTGTCCCTGCAGCCCCCTGCCCACAGCAGGCTCTGGCCAGCCTGTGCCTGGGGGTTTTCCTGACCCCCTGGCAAGGCTGGTGTGCTGCAAGGCACCGGCTCCTTCCTCTGCCTCTCCTGCAGCCTCATCTAAGGTCCCCCAGAGGGGACAAGCCCTCCCTGCAAAGGGACCTTGCCAGCCTCTTTCCAGCCTCCCTTTCCCTGCTGCTCCACAGGGGCGTCTTGGTGCTTGAGAATTAAGAAAGCACTGCATGGCTCATTTTGGTGTGGGCTTCCACTTCAGATAAGGGGATGCCTGGCAGCAAAAGGGTGGCCATGGGACTGGGCTCACCCAAGGGCAGCCTGCAGCCCACATCCACCCTGAGCTTTGGTGCAGAGTCTCCAGAGGATAGGGACAGGTTGGGGGAGCTGAGGAGAGGATGCTCTACCCCCACATCTCCTTCCTCTGCCAGTCCCTTGCTCCCAGGAACCCTGAGAGTCCTCCCATGGAGGAACATGTTGGCAATGAATCTTTTAACATTGGCTTTAGAAACTACATGGACTGTGTGCCACAGCTCAGAGGGAAAGGAAGGGCAGCTGCCTCCAGGCTTTAGCCTTGGGCTAGGTTCTGTCTCTTGCCTTTGCTTTAAAGTAATGGGATTTTGCCACTAGAGCTGTTGGCAGGGGTATTAGGGCACTTGCAAGACTCCTTTTGTAACACATTTTACAGGGATGTGGTTGTAACTATATTTGAAAGTGAATGTGAGGGACAAAAGAGAAATGTATATCTGACATCACTGACTGAAGTAAAAGTCAAGTGAATTGGATGTCTCTGTCCAGACTGGGATTGCAAGTTCCCTTTCTCCTACAAGAGTTGCTGAGGGGTGGTTATGCCTACACCCCACCTTGGTTGCACTTTGGGAAATGGCAAGACCGTGACATCATATCTTCACCCTAGGTTTTGGTGGATGAACAAAATTGAACAGGAATGAATTTAGATTTTTTAAAATACTTCCAAGTAGTAGTTAGACTGGGCTTTCCCCCCTCCTCTTTTTGACCTTGCCAAGGATTCTGTGCACTCCCCACTGTTGTGAATTCAGATGTGCATACCTTTAAAAGGTAGCAAAAGACTCGATGAAGTCTCTGACTTCCAGGGAAGCAGAATGAGAGGGCTCAAGCAGAAAGTGAAACTCTTTAAAAACACAAATGCAACAGAGCAGCCTTCTTTCATTTTCCCAACTAAGCATAATGCAAAAAGTAAACAGTTGGCACAAATTACTAATACAGGTTTGCCAGAAGGCTGATCACAACCACGCCAAATTCAGCAGTATGTTTTGCATGAAGTTAACAGGTTTTTTGCACCAGACTCGTTGCAAGGTAGAGAAGGATATTTTTTGAAAGAAAAATGCCATTTGAAAAAATGTGGAAAATTCTCCTGCTCTACCTCCTACATGTTTCTATTGTCAAACAGTCACTGATCTTATTTTAGACTTGACCTTCGTGTTCTTTCCACAGCACACAGGCTGAATGACATGTTATTCAAGTTCTCAGACAATATTATGATATATCTGCTTTTATATTTAGCTGTAACTTTTATTCTCCTAATAAACAAACCCACCTAATGCAACCACCACCTATCCAGGGAAAGTATTTCCATTCCCCTCGGCTTAATTTGGACAAATTTGGCATGAAAACATTCAATAGTTCCATAATAACCTTTGCAACAGGATGCCTGCTGTGCTGACATGCAGGTCTAGAGCGACTTGTACCATGTGCCAGGAAATTGCATTCTTAAGAAAAATCTAGACATAAATTCTGAACAATCAACACTTAAATTTTGAGAAGTCTGGCAGCAAACTGTTATCTGCCTCATGGGTTTTCACTTTAATGACTTTTTACTTTCTGAGCACTACCTCTCTATCCTTTATGCAGACTGTATGCTCCTGGCCCAAGCAAGCTGAGCTCTGGAGAGTGGAGAGAGGGGGCAATTCTCTCTTGTTGCTGTTGTGTGCTCCAGCATTGCACCTTGACAGGGCAAGATGTCTTTTCTTACCAAAAGAAAGCAGAAGTTACCAAATGGGCATTCTTACCAAAACTTAGCTGGAAGTTACACAAATGAGCATATAGCTCTCAGTGGGCATTCACACAACTCCTGGGCTGCTGTGCAGTTCAGCTTTGACTTCCCACCTGGTGAGCTGGAAAGGATGGGAAGAGATGGAAGTACCATCAGATCCATCTATCCTAAATCAGCTAGGAGCATCCTTACCCTGGTACAGGCCAGTTTGTTGAAGATGGGGAAGAAAAGGCTTTCCCTGCCTTGAGGTCTCTGAACTCTTCATTATTTTTTGCTCATCTCACTGAATGGGGAGCAAGCAAACAGCATCACATGGATGCTCGTCTTCCACAACTGCTGCCCTGCTGCCAGCTTGGACAAAGGCTCCATGATTCTCAAACATTCCCCAGACTTCCATTGTTCCTACTTAAGGGAGCAATAGCATGGCTGGAAGACCTTTATGTGCCTCTCTGCCAGGACCTCCTAGGTGTGCATCAAATGTGCATCAGCAAGAAAAGGGTGGTTGTAGACAGGAGTTATTGGACCCCTGAGCTTTGCCACCAGGAGATTGCAAGAAAAATTGTCAAGACACACACAGCTCCTTAGGAAAGAAAAAACCCACTGTTCTTTGTGATGAGTTCAGGAAAGCAAAGGGCCAGTTTAATCAACAAAACACTAAATGGGGTTCTAGGAGGAGGCAGGGTCGGGGAGGGGCATTCCCTGGATACGAACTTAAAGCAAAATGAAGGGCTGAGAAACCGTGTGAACTGAACCCCATCAGGGAAGGCTTACTAAAACTTGAGCCAGGAAAAATTATCGAGTTCTATAAATAGCTAAATTGAAAATTGAATGCATTCATGTGTGTGGATGCACACATCTATCTATGAGGTCATGTGTGTAAAAGAAACACAGTAGTACTTCATGTGTCGGGTTTTTTTTAAGTAGTGGAAAATGTTTTAATGATTTTTTCTTTTTTAAATTTTTTTCCTAGAAACAGTACATCATGTTCTGTCCTTAGGGCCAAAAACACAAAGTGCCTATTTTCATGAGGAATCCTACAGTAGGAGGAAGGGAAAGTATTATGCAGTGTAGCAAGAGTATAGTAGCCATTCCACAGTGATTACACATCCAAGCAAAGCCTGCACTAGAAAACTCAAAAATATATTGGAAGCGGAAAACAAGATGTGTGAAGTGTTTCCTATTCCCTCCCCACGCTTAATGACAACCAAGCAAGCAGGGAGGTGGTCATGGAGTTTAAATTTAACCCCTTGTATTTGATAATACTGTATTTCAGTGGCAGGCAGCAAGCATGTTATGTACACACTAGATTGAGAACTTCCTCTGCTTATTAATTTTGCTCCCTCAGAACTTTCAGTTATTTTCAGTATGTTAAAATAGTCCAGACACAAACCAGAAATGACTGGAAGCACTAAATAATGCAGCAGACTTTGAAGAACTAAGGTAGTTTAAATGAATCCCAGCCTGAGCAGCTCCTTAATTAAAGTACAAAACTGTTTTTAGTTTTACACCAATCATTTGTAATTCCAAGTGTGACCCCCCACTTTACCTTTTAATACCTTTCATTCATCCTGTGATGGTCAAATGATGAATGAAATCAGTCTTCTGAAAAAAAAGAGCACTTTTCCATACAGAATTCAAATGAATTAAAGAATCTGTGCAGTTGTTCAATTTGATTTAAGAGCAAGACAGTCTGGAGTGGTAATGCCCTCATACCACGAGGGAATCAAATTTGTATTCGAGTCCCCTTTGCCGGCTTGTTTAATCGTTTATGATAACATCAGTAGCTTGGTAAATGATGTAATGGGAGTTAAATCAGGATGACCAACATAAACATCTGTCAGTGCATGTGAACATTTGATGTATGACCCCAGGGCCCAGTGCAGCAGTCAGTATCTTGGCAAACAGTGCTTGGACATCCGCGTCAGTTGAGGTTTCAGGATTGCACGCTGGAGAGGATGCATGTCCTGTGCTCCGTGCTGGTAACGGGGTATGTGATCTGGCTGCTCGGTGTCGGGTGTAGCACTTGGCAGCAGGTCCCCTCCTTGCTGTGGGCACAGCTCACCCCAGTGCTGAGGGACAGGGCAAGGCATCAGCATGGCAGCGCTTCTCCCAGTGAGCCTCAGCTGGCACTTGGTGTTGGGTAGGCTCGTGCTGGTCCTCTGAATGCAGGAGAGTTATACAGAGGTAACTGATGTAGCTCTGAGTAGCCACATAGTTTGAGATTCATAGTCCAATCTGCACCCAAAAAAATCAGCCTTAGTGTTTTGTGAACATAATTTCAGAGGAATGATTTCCCAGGCTTGGATTATGCTGGTGTTATTTTCATTCAAAATCATCTTGTCATCATGTTCTTGCTTAGATTTGTAATTTTCTGAAAGCAAGCTGGCTAGTATGTTCATGCTGCTCATTAATCTTTTTTCTTTTTAATGAAAGTCATGTGGGAAGCTAAAAGTATCTAATACAGACAAACACGTAAGTTACTGGATGTGTATGCCCTCTGCCCACCCACTCTGAGAGCAGCTTTGTTTTAACATGTGGAGATAGGGGAAAACTCTTCACATTTATGCTATGTCCTTGCTGTTATAAAAGTGTTTGCTTTCACACAAAAAATAGTCATATTTAGCTCTTTTACTCCATTTAAATCTCTTCAAGGTACGGCATGCTTATAATTGACTTCAAAAAGAGCCTTTTATCAGTCAAGAGTAAGTATATGAAGCTGCAGAACATAGACTTCCTATTGCCATGAGTTTTCAAAAGAGAGCTGGCAGCATCCCTTGGTTTTTATTATGGATGTAATATATAGAGTCTGTTTACAAAGAGAAGGAATAAGTTATATATTCTGAAGTTATTAGGATTTTTTTTCAGATGAAATGCAAGCCATTCAGGAATGCAACTTAAGCTCCATTACTTCAAAATAAAGCTATAGGAATAAACATAATTGCAAGCTAAAATATTGTATCTCTTTAAAGATGCACTGCCAGCTTTAAAAATGATCATAATTAGCAGAATATGTTAAAATTAAAAGTGCCAGAATAGCACACATTTATTCTAAATGAGAAGGAAGACTGGAAAAAGAAACCACCCTTCCTTGCCAGCAGTTGTGCACACATGCACCACACATGCCCAATTTGGTTTTTACAAAGTATGCTGTCAAGTGAATACTGTCATGTTCCCTGTTTAATCAGTTTCCTCTTTTATTTGTGCGCTGTTGTATATAAAAGGAAATCTGCTTGTAAAGTCAGGCTGTTTAATAATTCATTCAAAAATGATTAGAGTTCAAGGGGAAAGTTGTTCCTTTAAATGACTGAACCAAACAGGAAAAAAACACGGGTAACAGAGGCTGAAATTCACTTCTCCCTGGATTATGTAGGGTATATTTAAATTCCATGTTCAGATCTAAAAATTCGGCTTAAAGTAGAATGTCAGTAGTTATCATCTTTATTTGGGTCCTCCTTTATTCCCCTTTTGGGTAAATTTTGTTTGTTCTGGTTCTTCAAAGGTGCTTTCTTAGACAGTAAGATAAGAAAGATGATTTTTTTCTTTTGGTCTTTACATGTACTGCATCTTCCCAAAACAGGATGAAAAATCCCAGTTGGAATTACTTTTGCCAGCGGAAGTTTTCATCTTCTCTTCAGACTGTGCTCTACAAAGTAACCCAGTAACCATCCCTGGGAAGTGTCCCCAGTTTTGAGCTGGGTGCTGGGGTGGCAGGGGGTGCGGTAGGAGTGGTAGGGTGGTGTGAAGGAGTTGGTGGGTGGGGTGGCAGGGCACAGGACTGGCCAGGCTTCAGCCCTTGGGGTGATTGCGCCTGTGCCCTGGGAAAAGTGCTTGCAGTGGGGTTTTTATTCAATGTTTTCCCTCCTTTCTCTTGTGCAACAAAACAACTACCAAGGGCCTGAATTCAACAATGTGTTTAGACCAGAAACTTCCCTTTGAAATCCCTGTCGGCACTTTCCCAACATTAGCTAAAGCAGTGAAACAACAGAGCATGGGGACAGTGAAGAAGAGATGAGAGCCTGTGCATTGTACTGACTCTGGTCTCCAGAACTGTCCACGTGGCCCCAGAAAGCCTCTTTCTATTAATGGGAATATTTTCTTCAACTGCTTTGCTTTCCAGAAGCTGCCTAACCAGCTGCGACCTGCACTTGCAGTATTTGCTGGGGGCTGTTTTCATGAGTGCTGCTCAGAGCTTGCATGGTGAGACACAAACCTTTCCAGTCAGGGGAGGCTCAGCTGGGGTGGTCTGCACTTCCTTCGTGCAAGTCCAGTCTGTTTGCCTGTGATTATCGTGGGCACCATCCCTGGGGGTGCTTCTGTGCCTTGCACTTGGACTCTTGTCCTCCTGAAGCCACTCTTGAATGAGTGGTGCAGTGGCATCCAAGTCACTTGAGTGTGATGATGCCACTTAGGTGTGACTGAAGGCCAAAAGGTGATAAAGGTGTGAAGAGGAAGAGAGATAGCACTTGTCAGATAGCACTCTGCTCAGCAGAACCAAGGATATTTATAGGTCAATGTCACACATATGGTCAGGAACACCCTGGTCATGAGAATACATCATCTCATTTCTTGAGCCGGAACAGCCTTTATCCAGGCCCCTGGTATCACATAAGATGGTTCAAGTCTAAGCTTGAGATGTCTCGGCATGGGGGAAGGAGTTTGGTAAGTTCCAGAAGTGTCATTGGAATGTATCCATTTTGTTGTTAGTGACAGAGGGACCCTGGACCTAGTGGGGTCCATGGTTGTCTTGAAGGAATGGGCAAGTGGCAGCTGGCCGTGGCCTGCAGGCAGATAACTAGTTTGATGCTAGATACGGTACCAGCAGATGGTGCTGAAGAATGGATAGCACAGTTCCCAGGTTTTGTGAGGACCCCTTAAGTCTTCTTGTCTGGGGGCGTTTTGGGAGCTCCTTGCACACCGGCCTTTGTGTGGAGGTGATATCGTCAGCTGGGCGCAACCTGGGCCCTGAGCTCTGAGCCAGACAGGTTATTGAGTATATCACAACTTTGGTTTCTCCTGCTGCATCAAAGATGCTGCATGTTTCAGAGTTGTGCGTGTTGCCACTATGACGCTTTCTCTACCAAGCATGCCCTGAAACTGCTTACTCACTGGCGGTAAACAGCGATATTTAGCAGCTTACCCTGACACCCAACAGCTGCTCGTTTTCATCGAAAGGCCAGTGGTTATTGTCCTCCTGCTATTGCCTCTGCACTCTTCTGCACTCATGCCTTTGTCTCAGAAGATCTGATGTCCTTGTGGGTGTTATGCCAGTCCCAGCAGGCTCTCACTTGTCCTTGGTACAATTTGAGTCAGATTCGAAGCCATCTTTTTTCACCTCGGGTTGTGTCCTACTTGCTACAGATCAGAAATGCTGGAGTTCATAACTGAGTAGGTCATTGCTATAATGTTTTCCATTTGAAGTAGGAAACTGTCTGAATGAGGGGGGAAAAAAGTAGAATTTGAGATTGTTTCATAAAAAATAGATTCTATATTTTACAAGTTTAATTATGACTGATTTTCCAGTTTTAGCTTTATATGCTTTCATTGTTGAGTCTAAATTAGGCCACAGGAAAAGGATGGTCTATCTTCAAAGAAACATTTAAGCTGATTGTGTTCTTCAGATTCACGGAAAACAGCTGTGGGTGTAGCAGTAGCTCTCAAGCTCTCTTCCATGCTAGCATACAAGATGTGGATGCAAGCTGGATACTTCTGCTGTGTGGGAGTTTGGAGGAAAGGCTCAATAAAACTGGTTGGCAAAATTACCACCAGAGCTGTGGGGAAAAAAGTCCTTTTAAGAGGTCCTACAGCTCTACAGGGGAAGCCAGGGGAAGTGGACAAGAGGAAAGGCATCCCACATCCTCCTCATACAACTATGAAGCCTCTGATTTTCATGGGCAGAGGCCACGTTGCATAGATGGATTAATATATTCTTTTTCATTGCTGCCTGCCCATTTAGAAAAGCTTCCTTAAGTACATAATTATCATTGCTTTGACTGAAATGCAACCCTTTACAGATATATATATATACACACACCACCACAGATAGATGGTGATACCGCAGGGAGATCTCCACAGAAACCCGTGGAAAACACGTGGTGGTTCTGCCAGCAGAGACTCTGATCTTTAAGGTTTTGTAGTGACTAATTTCTTAACAGTTTTTTATGCAGCTCGTCCAGGAGTGTTAGTTAACCTGAGCTGGTCATATTTGTACCCAGTGATCTGTGCATAGGTGACTAACATATCTCACTAGTCTATAGCCTGACATTTTTGATGACACAAATGTCCCATAATTTCTCTACTCATGTGTTATTCAGAAATAGGTATGGAAGAGCAGCTGCTCCAGAATGAGTCCATGAACCAGTAGTCTTTTTTTTTTTTGAAAGAAGCCACATTGCTCCTAAGCAGTCTTTCAGGTATTGCAGCACTGGTTTTCACTGGAGAGGAACAGAGCACTCTTACTGCAGAGCAAAGGGTGGCAACTCATGGAAGAATTCATAAATAGCTGCTCTTCAGTAATGCCACATGAAGCTGAGCTTTCAGTGGATTCTGTGGCTATGCTGCAGGGCTTGGTTTGGGCCTGCTGAAGACCTGTCTTCACAGTTTATGTTACGTAGTGGTTGTCTGAATGGTGACTTCAGCTTGGCAGGCAAACTGAACAAGCTTTGTTTAAATAACCAAACAGGTACAGAAGGCTAGTTGATGTTGGAATTGTCAGTAAATGATGGTGAATAGATATTTTCAGCAAAATCGTTGTATGTTTCCTACTGCTTCAAAGTACAAATTCAGAGATTGGGAGTGGTTTGAGAGTATTAAAAGTGCAGAGGTACAAGTTTTTGTATGTGAGGTGCTGCAGTTTTGTTTGGGCAGGCAGCTATTTACTGCTTTGCCAGTGGTAATAGAAGCAATAGCTGGGCCTTGCAAAAACATGTATTTCTCTTCTTTTGAGAAGCTCCAGCTCTTTCAGCAAATACAAAAAAAAAAAATTAGAAAACATCTTAATTGTTTTGGTGTTATGGGTTTCATCAGCACCTGGAAAAGGAATGCAGTTTATAATTTAAAACCTTTCCAGTCTCCCTTCCAGCACAGCATGGTTGGTGTTTCTGAGAGGCTCTCTTCATGTGGATGTCTGGACAGGTTCTGCAGCCCATTTGCTTGTTTTAAAGCTGAAAAATACAAGAAGTCATTTTGAGTGGTATTCATTCTACCTAATTTTCATAAGACCTTCCCTCTGGGCAGGCTGCAGTGCCTTTGCTGACATGGAGGACTGGGGCTATGGCAGAGTGACTTCTGAGCCTCCCGAAAGCTGAGCCTCCCCAAAGCTGCTTGCCCTGGCCCTGGGCTGCAGCAACGATCAGGCCTCGTGGGCTGCAGTTCTGCCCCAAAAGCCAAGAGTTTTTATGTGACTTTTTCTGCAGCAAATGACAGTATTTCAGTACTTTGAATTACTCTTTGTGTCTTTGGACTTGCAAGTTACTGAGACGTAGGAAGCTTTCTTGTTTATTGTTCCCTCTCTCACTTTCACATGACTTTTTATTGAAGACCCAAGCACTTCTTCGGCAGAGTGTTAGGTTCAACATTCTTTTAAATTAAATGTGCTGAGGTGACCTAATCAGATGGTAGCTGGTTGACCACAGGAATGGGAACTACGACACTGTGTAATCTAGTTTAATGTTAATTCACTCTGTGACCTTAGGCAAACAGCTCAGTTGCTGCAAAATGGGAATGATAATTCCTTTTAAATGTTGACAGAAAGTTGAGTAAATAAGCAAGTTCTACTCTCTGTGGGCCAGGCAGTCTTATTCTCAGAGGGACTTCAGAGCTTCCATTATTTCAAATTACTTTGGAGTAAAGGGATGTAGCACAGGCTTCTGGATCACTGAGGACTTACTATGTTTTCCAGTACTGATCCCCATACCTCAGCTTTCTGTTGTGTGTGTGTGGTTGTGTTTCAGGATGGAGTGAGGGATTCCTGGTGGTTGGGCTGGGTGATCTTGGGGGTCTTTTCCAGCCTGCACTTCGTAAATCCTGGCCTTATCTCCAACAGCAGTGTCATTCACCATCTTACACCTTGTGGCATGTAAACACAAGACGGATGGACATCTTACTTCCCCTTCAGGCAGGAATGTGGCATTCAGTTCCATGGTGGTTTTAGTTTTGAAGTAGTGCATCTTTATACTAAATAATGACGTAAATGAACTCAGCTCCATAGGGTTAAGAGCAGGAGTGGCTTCATTTGCCACCAGTGAGTTTGCCTGAAATTTCCCGAGTAGCCTAAAGCAGACTACTCACTGTTTAACATCCTGGTGACAAAACACCTCATGACAGGAGAGCAACCTTTACAGTTTTTCATTTCTCAATTGCGTTTCTTAAACTTTGAAGTGCCATTTATTTTGATACCTGGTATTTTTCAGGGCCATGCTTTTATTTGGTGGGAATAGCATTAACGTGTATTAAAGGCAGAAAAGCCTGAGGAAATGGTTGGAAGTTATTCCCAGAATGTAAATAATTTCC
The DNA here is from genome assembly GCA_013397815.1 of Aleadryas rufinucha. Classification (NCBI taxonomy): domain Eukaryota; kingdom Metazoa; phylum Chordata; class Aves; order Passeriformes; genus Aleadryas; species Aleadryas rufinucha. Next base: position 93,505 of record VZTH01014742.1, on the reverse strand, counting down.
TAAATTTTGAGCTCTACAAGTCTAATGTGTTTTAAATGGCCTTTCAGAGAGCAAAATGAAACTCAGTGTGGCATTTAACCAACAGTTTACAGAGGTGCTAGTTATTCCACTTGGCTATATTTAGGAGTCCAGGAAACAACAATGACAAAAAAAATAGTGAAACACTCTTGCAAAAAAATTAAAGGAACAGTTTCAGCTATAAAACTGATGTCTGCAGCAAAAAACCACAGCTGCTAAATGTTACCAAATCATAATAATTGTGACAGAGTTACATCCCGATCTTTCTTTAAGACATCTTCACCCATGTGAAGGCCTCTTGATTTAAACAGGGCTCAGCAGCAGCAGGGAGGTTTGTGTTAGACGATCCTGGTAAAATTGGACTGCTCATGTAAATCAAGGCTTATTTTTGCATTCCAAAGGGTGAAAAAGTCACATGAGGGGAGTGAGATGCAAGATGTGTGAAGAAAACTTTATACAGTGACTCCACGCTGGGGAAGTCTCAGCTGGATGCTGTGCCCCCGCTTCAAACAAAAAAGCAGTTGACCACTGTGAGAGGGAGTCTTGGGGACTGCCCCGTGGCTTGGGGAGCATCATCTGCAAGGAAAGTCAGAGCAAACCTGCTTGTTTGCTCTGTGAAAAAGTGCAGAAGGCTAAAGAATGGAAGGATAAGTCCTCACATGAGTGAGAAGCAGACACAGGGCAAAGGGACAAGAATAGAAGTGACAAAAACCACATAGGTGAGGGATCACCACTAGCCTAATGAAACCCTACTTAGTAAAGATGAAACAGTACAATTAATGTGTTTTAAGTGGACATAATTAGTCCCTCTCCAGAAAATAAAGTAGGTGAAGTACTTAAGCTGATTTTTTGCACTCTGCCTTATGAAGTGATGTAACTTTTACCAATCTTTGAAATACTGATTGTGAATGAGTCAGTGTTTCTCAAGGGCTTTGGTCAGCTGTTCCCATTTACTGGTCTGGAATCTCACTTTTATCATCCAGTCTCTCTGAACTTCTCCTCGTGTTCAAAACCAAAGTTAATGTCAATATACTGAGATACCGTTACAGTATCATCAAGGTTGGAAATGCTCTGTGATAGATGCTACTCAAATATGTGGGGAGACAGAGTTACCTGCTTTTGCAGGTCTGCAGTTGAATTGTTTCCCTGCTTTAGTACGGTTCATTAGGGCTGTGATTTCTTGTCACAGCACTTTTACAACCCTAGTATAAATGCAGATTTATCATCAAAAGGGTGTTTTCTGCTGCAAGAAAGTGATAGGGAGCACATTGATGCAAGCTTCCTTCCTTAATCTGCACTGTTCCCCAGGATAAGTGGTGTTTGCACCACCTGAGCTCACCTGTGCAATGAAGCTGCCTGTTACCCTGGTCAGCTCTTCCTCATGCCAACCCAGCCTCAGCACAGCTTTGTGAACCCAAGAGGTGCTGCAGTCTAGAGGGCACCTGCTTGAAAAGGAGCATCAGCAGGCCGGCCAGACACAGACACCGTATTGTTAGGAAGGGGAGGGAATTCATCTCACAGGACTGGTCTCAACATCCTCCAGCTGTGCCAGAGGAAGAGCCTGGGAACGACTGTGTGGATTGACATTTAGCTCTCCTGTTTCTCCTCTACGAGTTTCACCGCTGTCCAATGGTGATGGGCAGAGCACCTGCTTTGCTCTGCTCTTGGGCAGGTAGGAAGTCATTCCATAAGCAAGCACCCTCTTTTGCCCATCCTCCCTCCCACCCCCAGCCCCTTGCCATGAGCAGGTCGGCAGCAGTGGTCAGAGGCATCCTTAATGAGGTCCCTAGCTGCTCACAGGGCTGATTTGGTTGTAGTTTTTAATAATGCGAGGTTATTTTGTTAGCGGCTTTACTTTCCAAGTCTTTTCCCCCTTCCAGCACCCCTAGGTACAGCTCTACTGGATCAGTTACCATCTGCTCCAGTGTTTGCATTTAGCCTGCAGGGCCTGTGATCTCAGAAATATTTCCTGTAAATGGGATCTCTCATGCCAGGCCTGTCACACAATAGATATATAATTGGATAAAACCTAAACTGAAAACAACAAACAAAAAGAAGAAAACTACATGTTGTGCCATACACAGCATGTGAGCCAGTCCAGAATGGGATACGCTCCTTGTTTATGTCTGAAGCTGCTCTCATATGTCTTTTTTATTCCCTTTTGCTGTTTAACAAAATCAAATTAATGTAACAATTAAATTCCATGGTGCATTTTTTTCCCCACTTACTCTGGAGCAGCTTGCAGTGTGCAAGCAGAACAACAGTAGTGCCACAGCAAATGCAGTTGCTGGGTTTTAAGTCTTGATCCTGGTGTTGGATACCAGGTAGAGTCCACACTGAGGTCACAAATCTTTCTCCTCCATGGTTTGGCCGCGTGCAGCATTTCTTGTTGGCTGGGAGGCAGGATGATGCACAGCCTGGGAGCAAGGCTGGGCTCTGGGGGAAAGAGTGGGCAAACCACAGGCAGCCAATCCCCTGGTCACTGAGGGCGAGGGTGAAGATGGCATCACTGATCCTTGCAAAGGAGAAAGAAATGCAAAATTTCCTTGAATTCTTTACACCCATTTTGAAGGCCTCCTGAGGAGGAGTAAAAGTTTGTGTAAGATGCACGCTGCCCTCTGGGACAGCTTGCCTTTTGGATTTGCCAACCTTTCTGCAAGAAGATGGAGATGATAGAAAACATCTGATGCAATGAATCCACACCTAAACTAAGAAAAACCCTAACTGATGGCATAAATCAGAAATTGTTCACTGTGATTTTCCCCTTGCTCATACTGTGAATTTTCTTCTTCATTGCTGCAAGAACAAACTGTGTGAGTTGTATTCGTGCTGTTATTCTGGTAGTAATGAGCTTACAAATACTTCTGTTTTGTTGGAGGGACTGCAAATGCTCTACTCTAGTCATAGCTTGCAAAAGCTGCTCAGAAGTGCACTGCAGAACATCAAAAAAAGAATTGAATTCAGCTTCAGTCAAGACTAGTAATTGGTTTTCATACAAAATAAAAAAATCCCCAACCAAAAGCTGTTCATCTGTCTCTGGAAGATTAAAAAAAAGCCCAGAGTTTGGATTTGATTGCTCTCCCCCTAAAGTAATAACAGTAATCCTAATAAACGGGCAGATTTATAAATTTTCACCAACAGACAGTGCCGCGATGTTATACTAACTTTGGTTTATTTATGACAAATGTAGTCTAAAGCACCAGAAATATAAACCTTGAATCCTTTTTAATTCCAACATAAAAGGATTACATTTTATCAATATGGCTTATCTCATAGCACTGTGCCTTTTTTATGAACCCACAAAACATGTGTTTTGTCTTCTTTTCTGCTTTTTTTTTAAACACAGCCAGCAATTTCTAAATCAAGAATACAATCCTAGTGCTAGTGCCATTTTTGGCGATAGGCTGTTCTATTGATTTCCACAATGCTGGCATTTCATCAATAAAGGTAAAATACAGGCCCATAAATTCACCCTTCCCAAAAGAAAGTGGCCTGATCTTTCATAGCAGCTTCCATTTGCCTTTGAGTTCAACTGTAGGTTTAGTGGCTCGGGAAAAAAATCAGGTTTGATGAGCCTTAAAGAAACAAATAAACCAAGCCAGAAGCAATCAAAAGTACATGCGAGTTCATAAAAAGTGAGCCTCGGTTTCTTTGTCTAGAAGATTAACACTTCCTCAGGAGGGCTGTAATAGGATTGAGCCTTCCCCGTGGTACTTCAAAGACATGTGCTCCTGAAGACTTTTACTGAGTAACTTACAGTATTGTTGGAAGCTTTGCCTCTGCTTTCCTTCTGGTTTCTTTCAATACTTCGAGGAAGATCTGAACTGAGGATCATGTTACTCCTCCTTTTTATCCCCCAAACATTTTCCCTCTTCTGTATGCAATTTTTTTATCCTTAAAGAAAAAAGAAGATCTAAGTTGTGTAACAGTTGGAGATTTTAAAACATAAATATCCATCTCCTTCGTGTTACTACTTCAGTACTTTCACATGTCATATTTTTGCATTTAATGCTGTATAGTGAAATACTGTTCTTTCTTTTAATTCAAAGAGACCCAGAGCATGTATTTTTGTTACATTCGCAGCACTGTTCTTTCTCCAGAACACGCTGTAAGCTTTGATTTCCCAGGCACTTTGTACAGGGTGATGAGTTCAGCTCTTGGTGTTCATCTGTGGCTCTAATGTGCTGTCTCCTTTTTTCCATACTTGAGCTCTTTCCCCCACCCTGGTTCAGATGGTTAGGCTGCTTTCCATGGTAGTGGAAACTTTGAATTCCATCAGACTGGAGGGAGAAAAAACCACTCCCTAGGTAAATGTTAACTGCTGGCCTGGAGACGGCTGCCGCTCTGTGCTTAGAGGAAAGAAAGGAGCGGTGTTCAGTGGGAGAAGCTGGTCCTGTGCGTGGGTAGGGATGCTCTACTGGTTTGTCTCCATAGCTAATAGGTCTGACCTCCTTGGGTTGGGCTGCTTTGAAAAGTGAAGTTGTGGTGACCTAGCAAGTTCCCTGGCTCCAGGGCTACGCGGTGCTGAGCTGGGCTCTCTGGTTCTCACTGTGGGTCTTACAGACACATGCAGAGCCCTTCTCCTGCTTAAGTGCTTGCAATTGCTGTTTCTGGATCAGACCATAAGTTGATGTGCCTTAAGTAAGGCAAGGAACAGAGAGTCAGGCCCAGGTATGTGTACTCTTTGGCCAGTTGGCTGAATCAAAGGATGAAACTCCCTCTTGATGCCTCTAGGAGACATCGAGGAAAGAACCAGAAAGTTCACAAGCATCATGATAGTTTACTTCTTGTTCTTTCTACGACAAGTTTTGCTCTTGTACTGATTGAAATGAATAGGATTAGACAGGGAACACCATTTATGATTTAATTTCTCACTTCGAATGTGCTGTCAACCTCAGTAATTCTATTGCCAGGATTTCTCATAAAGCATCTTGGTATGCTAGTTAATACATTTAAATCTACTTAAAAAGCCTCTCTCTCTGAAGAGCAAATGGAGCCCTGCTTAACATTCCTTATTAGCTTGCTTAGGGGGAAAAAACCAGTTGTCCTTGCTGTATTGGCTAGCAAAGGGAGTTGCATTCTTACTCCATGTACTTTACTAATTTGTAGTCTTTCACTCTAACTAGCTTGTTTCCGTGTTCTAGAGATGGAGTTGTTTTAGTATCAGCCTTGACTAATAATGTAGTGCAGCAGCTCAATTTCGATGACCACAAATAATCAAGCAAAAGTTGTAGACTAATTCTGGTAGTCAGACGTACCCAAACAGAAGTTTCCTGCCCACATTCGTGTAAGCCCCAGTGAAGCAGTCCCCTCTGCCCAGCCTCTGGGCCTGCTTGTCACCTAAGCCATTACCAGGAAACATTAAACAAGCCATGGAAAGTCCCCTTTGCTGGTACTTCTCACATTACTAAGCAGCACACAGGGGCTCCAGATACAGGATGAATAATCCCACAGTTTCCCAGTATGGCTGCAGGGTGGTGGGACTTGTCACTGGGAGGGCATTGAGGGCTTTTTGGAGCAGCTAGGTGGGGTGGAACACTCTCCTTGTCCTCACCCAAGGGGGAAGGGGTGGTGGGTGCCTGGGGTGGCCCAGTGCTGCAGCTGGTGACACTGTCCAGGTGTGACCCAGCGTGCAGCTATGGCCTGTGCGATGGAGGGGGAATGGACGGTGTGTCACTGACTTCTTTTAGGTCAGGAATGGGCTCCTGGTTTATTGCAGTCCTGTAAATTCTGCCTTTGCTTGCTATAAATTAACTGCCGTATTAAGTGCAAAGTCCAGAAATAAAAGGGCATAAATAGTTGCATTTGAAAGCTGTATCATCGTCTGTAGACGTTTAAGTGGGGATTTTATCCGTTAGATTAGAAATACCACTTATCTCATCCTTCTGGATATTTTCACTACCCTTCTAACTTGGAGATAAATATCCCTTAATGGTTTTTTTATGTGTTTTATTTCTTTTTCCATGATGATCAGATCAGTTCTGACTGAAAATGAAGCCAATTATCAAGAACAATAAATAAAAAAGTGTGTGTTTCTCCTTCTGCACTGAAAGAAAGAACAGTAAGTTGAGACAAAACAAATTTGGTTGCCAAGTCCAAGTACCAAAGGCAGCAAGGAGAACTCGGGCCCCATCCTAATTAAAGAGATCTAAACACAATGAAAACATATTGTACTGATGTCATATGTTAAAATATTTATAATTGCACAAAAAGGAATTGCAGCCTATTGAAAACATTTACAGAGCTCGCCATTTCTGCAAGCTAAAGAGAAAAGGGACTAAAAGGGACTGGTTTTGCTCAGCTGTGAAAGTTTTGCTCTTCAGGTTTTTCCTGTGAGGTCCAACATTACCTTGCCACTTCCTCTTATCAGTCACTAAGATAAGTGAAGAGCACTGCTGACATTGTATCTGAAGACAGGAGATGGTATCTGTCAGGAATTGCTGTTTCCCCGGGCATTGCATTGCAGTTGGCTCTGCTGGAATAATTTCAGCTGCTGGGAAGCCACTTGTAACACGGGGGCCCTTCATATCGATCCAGCATGCCAGGTCGGGTGTGGGAGGGCCAGGGGCTCCCAAAAGGAGAGGGGTGGTGGAGGAGAGCAAGGCAGGCACTCTCCTCAGATACGTTCGCCAGACTCAAGATGTGGCAAAAAGACATACCTTTGCCTGCTTGCCACAGGGAAGTAGTGGGGGGAAACTTACGTGCAGGAAATCAGGGTCCCTTTCAGCAAAACCAGAGAGGCAATAGGAAAAGCCACAGCCGTGTGTGTAGAAATCTTGAAAATGCTGGGAATTCAGGCTGAACCAGTTTTCTGTAGCTGTGTGTGGCAGGGGTGGTGGGCAGAAGCCGCTTGCAGTGCTCTGCAGCCTGCTGTCTAAACGTGAATCCACCTGAGTGCGTTGTGTGAACAAGATTCCCCTGTATATGTTCCCACAGAAGCCTATTGCAGATGTGCTCACTTAAATACTTTCTGTAGTATAAAAATAGGCTTTTGGCTGCACATCATGTACTCATTGGAGAAGGAACTTTTCAACTGTGGCTTAATTTAATATCTTCCTTGTTTGTGTTTATGTTCCTTGATATTGATTTCCATGTTTTTCTTCCTCAAATACTGGCGAGATCCTTTTAAAAGTAAATAATGCAAGCATCTTTCTAAGTATCTCTAGTATTAAAGAGCTTTATGGCAACATATGGGCATATTGAGGCTTCTTACTAACATATCAAAGAGGAGCATTTATTAGTTAATGGTTTTATTAGGAATTTGTGTTGCACCAGAAAGGTGATTGGAACTTGAAATATTTAAAGCATCATTTTAAGGAAATAAGAGTATCTTTGTTTAGCTAGTTAATGTCTACCTATGGTATTTAATAGGAAATGAAAAACCAGCTTGTCAATCATACAAAAGAGGAAAAATGTTGCTACCTCTCTGGAATTATTAATGAGCCAAGAAATGCAATTGCATTTCTGTATGACTGTGCTGTAGTTGGAAAAATTGACACTTTTGTCAGAGAGAGATTGATAGCTCTGCAGGGGTTCAGCGAAGAACAAAAGCAGGTTAGTGGGGGAGTGCTAAAAAGGACATGTATGAGGAAAGATGCCTTTTGCTTTTCGTAGTGGCTGTGGGTCACGGTGTGGGGATGCAGACAACCCTACACTTGACCAGGGTTACCCACTAAGGGCAGCTTGAAGGTTAAGTCAATTCCAGGCCAAAATCAATGTCTGTGGGTGATTGTGGGGCTGTCCCCAAGGTAACACACCTGCTGGGGAGTGGAGACAGTGGCTGGAGCATGGTGCCACACAAAGGTGGCTGCATGGCTTTCCAGTGGTGTGGAGGCAGTTCAGCCATGGGTGGCTGGAGCCACTGACTCTTGGTAAGCACAACTCACATAGTGAGGGCTGACAGTGAGAGCACAGCAGGGGCAGAATGACACTGAAAAAGCCAAAATTTAGCTTAAGTGCCAAGGAAATCTTGCTACATTAAGGGCTTTGAGCGTTTAGTGTTGCCTCCTCAGGGAAGTGAAAGGTGGCAAACAGTTTGCAAAACATAGATGTAGATTGCTCACCTAAAGCCAAACCAAGAAGTGGTGACCACAAAAAGGGATGGATGATGGCTTAAGCCTCTGAAGTTCACTCTCTCTACCCCTCACAGCAGTGGTTCTGTGCCTGTGGCACAGACATGGCAATGTTACCCCAGTCTAGGTAGTACCTGATCCTTTAGTGGTTAGAAGCAGACAGAAGATTTGGGCATTAATTGATGGCTGTTGTCTTTTTCTCTCAAAACAGTGCGCAGCCAAAGCCATGTGATGGTTTGTTTCTCAGTCCTTCCTGACCCAGATTTTCTGTCCATGCTCATGACAGGGTGGTGCTGGTGCCTGCTTTCCAGGAGGCCAGCCCAGGGCCCCAGCACGGCTCTTGGCTGGAGTAACGTGGCTGCTTGCCCTGCCCATTGAAGCAGACCTTAGCTTGCCCTTCTGCTGCAGAAGTCCCGGGCTCTGTTCTCTATTTACTCCTACAACAACTCAATTAGTTTGAGGGAAATGAGATGTCAAAATGCCCCAGGCTTCAGCGACTTACCCAATGTCACTCAGAAAGCTTTGGCAGGGCGGCTGCCTCCTGAAATCTATGTGCCCTCCAGCAATGGGCCATTTCTCCTCCTCACCTTCAGAGACAGCTCGGGCAAGTGGAAGTCTGAGGCATTCAAAGGACAATTATAAAAAATCACTTGTTTATTTAACTTTCTAACAATTTAATCAACATCCTATTATTCTAAGGAAGTTTAGATATGGCTCTATTTTTTTTCCTCTTCCTTAATTCAGCTTGACATATGCACTCCTGGGGTCAGTCCTTTTATACAAAGCTTCAGCCTTGGCAAGATAAATCTAGACTAACAGAGAATAAACATATTTGTATGCTTTGTTTAATAGTGTATAGACATATTCCTGCATATCCCAAATTCAGTGTTTGGCAATTAAGGCTTACTAGAAATGTAATTTGACTATAGGACAAAAACTCCCTCACTTACCTTCAAATACTGCATGTGAGACCTGCCTGGCTGACAGATTACAGAGCAGGTTTTAAAGTGGACATGAAAAGAATGCCAAATTCAGCTTTCCTGGCAATAATTGCCATGGAAAGAAGCTGGATTAGAGCAGCTGGAATAAAAAGTCAAGCACTAAAAGAAAAATGCTAATTACCAGTTTCTCTAATCATGTAAAATGAATGTTTTATGACATTTTAATATGATGCTTTTAGCCTTTCCTACTTTGTCAGTGCCAGCATCCTCTGAGCAGCTCATGGATGCTATAATTATGTGCTCTAAGCGATCAGCTGCATTGTGCCTTACCTGGCTGATTCAAACTGAGCTGGAGACATCATAATCTGACTCAGTACTGTACTAGCCTCCACTCAATGGGAGGCAGAAATGAGGACACCAAAACAGAACCTCCTAGCATGTACTGTAAGCTTTTGGAAGGGGATTTTTAATGGAAATCGAGGCTTGGTATCTATAGACGAGCTTTTTGCATCTGAGATGTTTCATCTTGATAAGGTATCTGAATGCAGGCTCTTGATATAGCTTATTAAAGATATATGGGCTAGTCATAATGTCTGGATATAAATTTAGACTTCCACAAAGTTTAGGAGCAATAGGATCCCAGCTTTAGGGCCAACCCTGTCCCTTCAGTAAGATGAAAACTCCTTAGATACTTCTAAAATTAAATTTGCCTGCCATCAGCCCCTAACTGGTTTTGAGAGGGTTGATCATAGATTTGTATTTGAAAAGGGTGCACTCATCTACCCTTTCCTTTTCTTAAGGCTTAAAATTTTCCTAAGGTCAGCATTAATTCTCTATTGATGCCTAATTTAGGTGGTGAGATTGGCTTATTTACAGGCTGACTTGGGTGTGCTACTATTGAAATTAAATCTGCACTTTAATTGCCCTCTTAAATCTGTTTCTTCATCAGACAGGATCATTATTTCTTGACAATACTCTGTAGGAAGAGAAGGCTGATGTTCCTCTTTTAGAATTGCACCTCAGAGGTGCAGGATTTAGACAATGCATCTCTGTGAATTGCTAATTTCCTGTATTTATTCAGGTATATGATTTTTAATAGTATGGGAAAGTAAGGGGGAAATATTCTGATTTTAAGTGGACGGTGCAGACTGTATACAACTGTTTTCCACCCTACCCCCATCAGGACGTGAAACAGCTGGTATGTCTCTCCAGAGACTAATGTGCTGTCTCTAGCTCCATTTTGCCTTCATAAGCCTCAGGCATTACTCTATAAGTGCACTGCAGGAATTAAATTAATTTACAAGCTGAGAAATACGCTGTTTCTCCTTACTTACAGGTCTCAGATAGGACTGCTACTGTATGGTTGGGAGGATTATGTGCATATTGCTGTTGAGACTAACTAGCATCTTCCCAGGGCAGTTATCACGTTGGGCAGGGCAAAGGCAGTCCTGCAGCCTGCATCCCATCTGCCCATGTTGTGCCTGCTCTCAGCACCATTAGCTCACTAGTGAGGTTATCAGGAGATAGTTCAGATAAGCTGTGCCTCCCCTTGTCTTAGCCTTTATCCCTGCCATGCACAAGTTTCTTGATATACCAGTTTGGTTCTTCTAAATCATATCCATCCATACTTAAAACCAAGTAATTTTAAACTGTCTCCCTGGAAGATGATTACTTCTGGGACCTAGCTTGTGTTTTCCTGGATAGAAAATGCAGTCAGTGTCTGTCTTTGAACCAGTTCAAGGTCCAACTCCAAATATGTGCTAGCTGGCCATAACCAGCTAATGAGAGCAATCTATGCTTTTTTGTTCATGTCAGTAATAGCCTTGTCGTTTGTAATTGCTGCAGTGGAGCAGTGGTTTCTCTTTCTCCCCTTTTTCCCAAGCCCCCATTGCCAGGGTGTATGTTTTGGTGGGCTGCTGCAGCACTTCATTCCTGATGTCCCTGGCATCCTTGTCTGCCTTCCTGCACTGAGGTCCATCAACATATGCATTTAGTGCCCACCCTCATTAGCACTGAAATAAACCAGGACTTTCCTCCCGCCTTCAGCTGGGATGGGATTCGACTTTGCAGTGAGACCAAGATAAAATCTGGTCTTCAAAGCTCTCCCAAGGGTCTGCACAATAGAGTCCTTGGAAAGTAGAGAAGTATCTTGCTTCATACTGTATTATTCTATTAAAATAAGATTTTTGACACAATTGGACCCTTATGTTTCTAAGTGCTGGGTACCTTTAATCTGGCTGGCATCCCCTCTTGGCGGGCTCAGCTGTCCTCCCATTGCTTTCCATCACACAGCCAGCCCAGCAACTTGTGTAATCAATTGAATGCTGTGCATCCAAAGTTTATTTTTCTGTTTCTGTGTTTGTTGCTAGGGAGATTTGCTATACCTTGCCTCACGCCCCGTCCCAGTGAAATGCCAGTCACAGACGTGCTGTGGATTATAAAGCAAAGCTGCACACCTACACGGAGAGCAAGGGCACCGGCCCTGCTGCACGCCGCTGCTGGAAACCCAGCGGTCAAACAGCAGCATTCAAATTACAAAAGCAATTTTTAAACTGCTGCAGAGCATAATTCATGTCATGGTGCAGGAATGCTGAAGGCTTTTTGATCTTTGTCATCATGGACCTAAAGGTGAAGGGCTTTTTTTCGGGGGGGTAGTTTCTTAAATCCCCTGAGAAAAGGTAACTATAACAATAAGGGAGCAGATGTGTGGGAGTAAATGCAGCTGTAACTGAATCCAGACACTCTTCTGTATGTAGGGACATGAAGGGAATGTTCCAATAAAATTCACGTAATAAAAATCTGAGCCCCCTTTTTTTTTTTTTCTTGCTTAAACTTGGATTCACATGTGTAGAATTCCTGTGGACTTTGATGTGGATTGACATTAGCACCATACAAAACCGGGCTGGGAGAAAGATTTTTAACAGGCATGGGGTACTGGAAGGTAAATGATCTACGGAGACCTGCAAATTTTAATAGAAAAACACTTTCCCAATTAAAAAGAGTTTAACAAACCAGATATTTAAGTGATGTAATCACCCTAGTAGGATGAACTAACTGGTCTAGTAAAGAGTTCCTCAAACTTTCTGAAAGCAGGACTGCCTTTTGTCTCACCTGTTTTTGTGCCACCCTGAGAGGCATGCAGAAGCAGTTCAGCTCCTGGGGGAAAGTAGAGCAGAGGGAGGGGGAGCTGTAGTCGCTGGCTGGAGGTGCCTCCCCCCGGCCCAGGGAGCAGAGCTGCTGCCAGCGACTACAGGAGGTGAGCAGTGCTCTGCCGAAGGTAAAGGCTTCCTGTTTGTGGCTGCCCCCTGCTCACTCTCCTCTGCTCTCTAAACTCCAAATTTAAACTCAAACTCAACTAAGTGAAGTTTCTCGTGGTTGTTGCTGCCCTCTGACACTTGCCGTCCCCTCACCTGTCTTTGAGTTGCCTGGGTTCACGGTCAGCAGTGTGAGCAGCTCTCTTTCTTCTAAGAGAAAGGAATGGGCAGAGCGGCAGGGTAAGCCACCCACTCCTCCTTGTTTTCCTGTAGTTCAGATAGCTCTGTGCTGAATTAATTTTTTACCAGACAACTTACATTGCACAGTAGTGTATTTTGTTCTTGCCCCGTGCATGCTTCCGAACGCAGACTGTACCAGACATTTCAGCGCGGCCAAAAGCGCCTTCCATCTGCCTCACAGCAGCTGAAATCCTCTTTGTATACAAAAACAATTTCATTGAATGCACACAAGCCACGTTTGCGCTCGGGATGCAGCGGGAACACTGTGTCGTTGTCGCGGCGGGACATCTGTAGTGCCTCGTTCTTCCTTCACGTGATGTTGTTCCCTGTGCCCCCTGCACCCACCTCCCTCCCTCGCTGGGGAGGGCAGCAGCCTCGCACCACGGAACTTGGCCGGCTGTTTCTGATTAGCCTGCTCGGCCATTACTCGCGACATGTGCGCTTGTGAGGGTGCCAGCGGTCACGGATTGTCTGCAGGGCACAGCACCAGTCGAGCGGGCAGGACTGGGAGCATTTGCTGAGATGCTGGGTACCCATATAAGGCTCTTCTATGAGTCTGACTCTGACACAAGACTATTTAGTTAGTCCAAACTCCATCAAGCATCAGTTTGCATAACAATTTATCAGAGAAGTGTTTGATGATTGCTACATGAAAAAATGGTGAGGTCTCTGAAGCACTGGCTTTTTGTAGATTTTCTGAGAGAAGTATACATACTTCTTCTCCATATAGCTGTTGGTTGGTTTAACAACATTATTCGGTTGGTTTAACAACATTCTTCTTCTTCTTCTTCTTCTTCTTCTTCTTCTTCTTCTTCTTATTCTTAGGAGGAGGAGGAGGAGGAGGAGGAGCGGGAAGAGGAGGAGGATGTTCAGTTTAAAGGAATAACTTGGGGCTTACTCAGGTCCTGTCTTACAGCTGTCCTTAGTGAGCAATGTCAGGAACTGAGAGAAATACGGTTGTTACTGACTTGTTTGCAATTGCTTGGCCTTCTAACCATTTAAATATTTAGTTGTTACGCTACTTGCAGAGGAAAATTCCAGTTCTTGTCCAAAGCTACTTTGGAAGTATATGTACATAGATTATCTCCCTGGTGTCTTAACCGTAAATACGTAGCTATATGTATCTCACTGTAGCTGGAAAAACTTTGCTGAAAGACTTCATGTAGCAGACTACAAAGTACTCTTTCTTATTTCTTTGGAAGATGTAACCTGGAATTGCTGATGTATCATAATGCTCCTCCTCTGCTTTTGTTCTGCTGTGCCAAGTGCTTGGTGCCCCTCACTACTCTGTGACAGGGAGATGCATCTCTCCAGTGGAAACAAGACACAGCAAAGACTGTTTTGCATAGAACTGCTACATTCAAAACCATCCTGCTGGGCACATCCCCCTTGAGCACCCATAGGTGTTGCCCTGCAATGCTGAGCATCCTTTGCACCCTTTTTTTAGGCACTGGGTGCTGCAGCTGAGGATGGTCTAAAACTCAGCATTCAAGGATGCTCTAAACGTGTTGCTCTCTCTGCTCTATGCACCAGGCCAGGAAACCCAAGTCTTTCTGTGGCGTGTTTCGATCGCAGACTTTGCCTGCCTTTAGGAAATTTTTTTACTATGCACAGCCTGATTCTGCCATTGAAAATTTACTCAGTGTGGTTGGTGGAAATGTCGAGGCTTCTCTGGGCAGACAATGCCAACTCTTACCCGGCAGGGGCTGGCACATGCCCACAGTCGGGCTCCGTTTCCCCTGTGCCCAGTGCACAAAGGCTGCGATTCAGCCGCCTCCTGAGGCGCAGACGCGGCTTTTATGTACCTAAGGAGGCCCAGGAACCCAGAACGATTCAAATCCCACAGTTCAATGTCTAGCTGGCAAGGGGTGAAGTTGTTTTACATGCACTTTGCACAGATGGAAATGAGTATGGAATCGGTAGGAGGGTGCCAAAGGGGAGGCAGTAGACACAGTGTGTTAGTCTCTCTTCTTTTATCTCGCCAACCTTAGTGTGGTTACAGCTTTACACTGGAGACAAATGACGAGGAGATGTTAGGGCCTGCTTTTTCAAGCCTAGGATTGAGTTCAAAATCCTCTCCACCTATGGCTCCTTCTAAGTTCTGGGTCATTTGCCAGATACCTCAGGGAAACATGGTGACCCCATCTCAGTCTGCATCCTGGGGTGGGGATGTCACTGCTCTCCTGTTGAGTGTGGCAGCACAGTGCTGGCAGCAAAGCTGTGGTTCCCACTCTCCCTATGGATACAGGCAGGCAGAGGGATGCAGTCCGTCAGCTCAGGGGACTTCAGGAAGCAGCTGCCCACCTCAGCAGCCTGTGTCCCACCAGAGGGGACAATGCCAGTGGGTCAAAGGGAGGGCGGATTGCCCCACAGGTGTATCCCAAGAGCACCCTGTGCTACCAAGGTGGCCTCATGGGCTGTCACTGCTGCAGCCTGAGCAGTGCCAAAAAAAAAAAAAAAAAGAAGAGGATATTCAGAGATCATCCGTAGATGTTCTTGTGCCCTCCATGGACTGTACTGAAAAAAGGAAATGTTTTTTCTTAAAGAATGAAAGAAAAGGGGAAGATTGGGCTATTGAAATCTAATCTGTGCAGATCTTATTTAATAATAACAATATAATTCATTATGGTTTTATAACCTTAATGACTAATGAAGGCTGACAGGAAAGCATCACGATTGCATCAGGATTTCCTTGCTAACCAACCTTGCTGTACCTGAGACACAAAGAAACTGAATGCTGAGTGGGGAGAGAAAGGAGGGAGAAAAGGAAAAGGAGGAGAAAGTAGAAAGTAAAGGGAAGATAAAGCATGAGATAAAGACACTGAGAAAGAGACGAGATTAGTCCCATGGTCTGTAGCGACATAACTTTAGCAATGTTTCCACAACTCTGTGTTTTAGCAATATAAAGCCAGACAGTTTAGTTTTTTGGTTTAGTGTTTGTAGCCACAAGAATGTGTATTATTTCCTTCTTACCCACAGTGTACTCAGAGTCATCCATCCAATACAGAAGTTAATCCCGAATAATCTTGTCACCCAGAATAGGGAAAGTGCCTTCAGTTTTACCACCCTTTATTCACTTTTTACTTACATACATGCTTCAATAAAACTTGTGTTACAATATTTTGGAGTTTATCACCCTCTCATTGCTGCATTTTTAGAGAAATATCTTCCTTAGCAGTAAGTTATGCGTACTGACAGTTTTTCTGTCATGGCATAGTTCACAAACCTGGCATTGGAATGGACATGCTGAGAAGGAGTTAATTCATTGAAAGGTAAAATGTAATATAATCTCTTTCCTAGATTTCAGGACTTAAGCAGAGGAAGATTCAAGGGGTTCTGTATTTTTTGTCAGCTGTTTATACAGAGAAGGCATTATAAGGTTAGGAGTTAGTAGAAAGATGCATAGCTATATTCAGGCTCACCCATAACTACTGGCCCTGCCCGTACACCTGGCGAGGGAGTTGTTCCATTATTATTATCAGCAGTGCAATAATTTGATGCTGTTATCAATAAAGTTGTCCATATAGCTCAACAGGAGCAGTTCAAAGAGCTTTGATCTTTTTCTGACTGTACGTGTCACATCAGGTCACATTCGGAAGCTTTGCTTTGCAACTGAACAGTGTAACACTTGACTGCTTAAAGCAGGGAAACTGCACTTTGGGGCAAAGGGCAGAAGTCCCTCTATGACCTCTGCACATCCGCTGAGTCCATTTTGGCTCAGAGATGTTAAAATATATTTTTTAGAGAAAGAGACTTAGGAAAGAAAACCACCTCTGTTCCTCCTGCCTATGAAATCAGAGAAGGAACAGTGGTGTTGTGCAAGTGCACGAATTACTTGCAACTTCACAGGCAGGAGGTCATAATTTCCCAGTTGCCAGCCCTAAAACCCTGACGTTTTCTCTGGCAAAGCAGTAACATATGGTGCAGAATGCCCAGGCTTTCAGTTTTAGTCACTGTGTTTTTCATCATGTAGGCTTTAAAACACTTGAATAAAAATCCCCAAGCTATGCAGAACCTCCCTAAAACCTGTTGGTAGCAGTTTGGCATGAAACAGGGAGAATTTTTTACCCTGGGGATTGCCCATAAGAGTGAAATCAGTCATGAAATAGAAACTCACTAGTTTGAATTTGAGGCAGTCTATCTGTTGGCTTGCCTGAGGCACTTGTCACTGTGGAAGCAAAGATGCTTTTCATCTGTCTGTAGGTCTGCTCAGATAGGCCTCTTGGGTTTCGGAGGCCTTTTGGGCTGCCACGTACATCAGCAGCATTGCCAAGCCTTCCTGACAAGGGCTGAGTCTCACCCTGACTGATGTCCTTAAGGCCTCCGCTTCTGGAGCTGGCTGCTGAGAAGTTTCTCGGTTGTGGAGGAGTCTTCAGAAAGCTCAACACCAGTGCTGCCTAAAAGAGTCAAAACCAGAGGCTCCACAAACCCCCCAGAGTTACATTTTTTCCAAAACCCAACATGTTATTTTTAAGTTGATGGCTTGGAAGGGGTTTGGTCACATGGGAATTCACTGGGGAGTTTTCCCGAGAGGGGAAACTCTCTGTCATCTCTGCAAATAATTCTTGCAGCTAGATCTGTACTGAGCTCCGCTATCTTCTTTGGGACTGGACACTAAAAGTAGAGTGAGCAACAGGTACAGGAGCAGCAGAGATTTGTGTCCAGCTGTAACATCAAAGTGGGCTTGACCCAGGAGCTCAATGTTGTTTCAGGCAAGATTGGGTCTTACAACAGCACACATTTGAGAAGGAACCCATCTGGCACATGACTGGCAAGAAAACACAAATGTAACTTCAGCCCCTCCTAAAACATATGTACAAAGCTAGAACTGCAGAAAAAGGCATGCTGGCTGCAAAGTTTGATTATGTGTTTACATTGTCTTTCTCACCATCTCAACTGAGAGACTTTATTTCAATTGTGTGATGTGCCTGATGAAGTAGTAGTTTCTTCTTGAAGCATTTTCTGTTGAAGCATAGTGGCTCTTTTGTTTGTTTTCTGTCAGGAGAAGTTGGTGAGATGATGAAAATTAAGCATTCGGCATTTTTGTAATTTCTGTCAAAGAGTACTAGATAAAACTCTTCTGTTCCTAGCCTTAGAGTGATGCATTATGGAGTTTATTAAGTATTTAGTGGAGATGATGATGCTTTGCTGCATAGGATGGATTTGAGGTATCTGAAAGTTAGGCATCCAACAGACAGACGCTTTCAAAAGGTGATTCATCTGGTCCTAAAATAAGTGGTGCGAAATGAGATGAATCATCCAGGGAACAAATCTACATGAAGGCTTTGTTTAGACTTGCAGTTTTAAGGCAACTCAAGCTAGGTAAAATGCATCCCACCCTCCTTTTCTTGACTTCTCTGAGTGGCTTCACGGTCTGAGCAGAGACCTGACTGCATGGGCTCAGCCAGTGTCATGCTTTGGCACTGACAGAGCTGTGTTTATCCCTGCCTGCAAAATAGGCCCAATTCTATTTCCATAACCAGCAGATGACGTATGAGTGACAGAATCCACAAGCACTTAAAAAATATCTTTGTATCCTCGGGCTAAATAGATAATATAAAAAGCCAAGGAGGATTACCATGACCTGGAAGACTCCCCGTTTATCTAATGGCAGCAAAAATTATAATGATGGCATTTTTCATTTCTTTCTCCATTGTGGGAGAAAAGGGCTGTAAGATTTTCCTATTTCTCATTCCACTGCTATATTTAAGAATAATTAAAGCCATTCTGGCTAAGGGTGATATAATGCATATATTCAGAAGCAGGCTTTCAGTTTAATTTTTCCAGCTGGTGGGCCTGTTAGCCCATTTATTTGACTATTCTTCACACGTTGACTGAAATAGGTAATTGCTCTGTTCCCCCTGAGATTTCACGTCCATTTTTTTTCAGGCATGAAAGATATTAGGCTGTGTGTATTTTAAATTCAAATACACTGTAGGATAGATTTATGTCCTTAAACACTATGCAGATCTAGCTATAATTCATTTCATATAGAACTGGAAAATGGATTAAAACAAGAGTGCTAGACAAGAAAATCCAGAGTCTTATCTGATGAGGCTGGAGTCCTTTAATCCTCACTCCTTGAAGTGACAGCAGTATCTCCCTTCATTTTATGTTCATTTCACATTTTTATCTTAATGGGGATGCAGGGTTGATTTGTTTGTTTGTTCTTAGATTTTTCACTGTTTCTTTAATGGATTGCTGTGGGATTGTGGATAAGATACCGAAGGAGTGTAGGTCAGGATGTCTCTGCTGAACGTGGTGGGGTTGTATTAGGCCTCATGAGTCCAGCAGTCAGCCTTGCAGGGTGGGTTGGGCAGACCCTCACCTCAACATGAACAGGCACCAAATATTTTTAATAGTCAAAGGCTGTGGACTGGTTTTATTCAGAGCTGGACTTGTGCCAGTGAAAGGTTGCTAAAGGAAAGAAGCAGCAAGAGTTTTAAGGTCCAATAGCTCATAAATCACCGGGGATAGAACCACATGCTGTATCCCACGGGAACGCTGGGATTATACTGTTGCACCAGTATCCAAACAATGTTCTAGCTCCATACTATCTGAGGATACTAACCTTACATAAATAAAGAGTCTTTATTCATGTATATATAGATAATATTTGTCATCTTAATTCAAATTTCAATGTGCTTTTGCCGTCAATTGTGTCAGGAACTATTAGACATAACAACCCCTCCTGTTCATACAGTTCAGAAACTCAGCATTCAGAATCTGAAAAGCAGGGGTGGCTAATCCAAGGACATTTTAGCTACTGGGCTGGTAAAATAATTTTGGATTTAAACAGCAGGGAGGAGATAGGAGAAGAGGATTCAAGGTGCTATTAGGTATCAAACATGACTGAAGTACATGATTTTCTCAGATAAAACTGCTTGCAAGGATGTGTTATGTTTCCTGAAATGAAATTGAAGAAAGCATCCGATGTGGCAAGAATTTCTGAATTGATATGCAGATGGTTTCCTAGGTTTGTTTGGTTTTCACCAGCTGTTCTTGGATTACTAGTGTTGTATTTTTCATTGCCTAACAAGAGAGAATGGCATTTTCAGGTAAGAGGAAATCTTAATGGCCAAGCTTTGCACAGTGTATAATATATATTTATATATATATATGTGTGTGTGTATTTCCCCTAAGGCAAGTTTAATGTCTTCTCTGTTTTTGACAAGCTGCAAATTCCATGACTTCTCTTCAGTTTATTCTGGTGGAGTGTAGTTTTCTGGTAATAAAATAGGGTTGCACTTACATTAAGTCCTTTGTTACAGATTGTGTATCTTGAACTTTGGAAATGATTGAACTAAACCCCAGTCTTTGCACTGCCTTTAAATGTGTGGGTGTTGCTCAGAAGCCTATTTCTTATTATTACTGCTTAGGTAGTTTGCTCTGCTATTAGTAAAAATACAATCCAGAAGAATGGTATGTCACAGTGTATTACAGCTGTCTTTCACAAGTACCTTAAAATTGTTTGATATTTTTTAGCTTTTTGAGGAACTGGGTTAAAGTTTTCTTACCTATTTGCAGCTGCAAAAACCCCAGTTTGGCTTCTTGCTGTTTGGGAAAACATTCCAATATGTCACCATCTGGGAAAAGCATGAAATGCTGGCTGAGGCCTGGAACCCATTGATTTCATAGATATCTTGTCCTCCAAATATTTTTCCCATAAACATGAAGTTGCATCACACTTTCTGTTTTTTCCTTCTCCATCCCCCTCCCCTCCCATCCAAACACTTGCAACAGGGCAATGGAAAGAAAACCTTAATTAAACCCCCTTCTCCCACAGACACTTTGTTTGGGTTACAGAGCTTGATTGGAGCATTTTTTTATCTTTTAAGGCCACTATTGTCATTGATAATGAACAGATGAAATAGATATGAGAAATTATGAACTACATCTTTTCCAGTGCACTTAATAGTAGAGGTTGTCTTAATCCTGTACCCTTCTGGGGTAAGACTTTAGAACTTAATACCAGGAGAAATCATAATCCACAATTTAATATGGCTATTATCTGGTTTTAGCTGTCTGTGGAGAAGATTAAGTTCCAGATGGTAGAAGTTATAATCCAAGCCTGTTATGATCACCAAAATGAACCAAATAACCAAATGCAAAATGGTCTCACCAGAATTATTTGTTCAGGAGCTTATCTGCTGTAGCCACCATAAGATATGCAAAATATCAGAAGTATATTGGAAAGGATTCGCACAATGCTGCCCCTCAGCAAAGAGACAGCTGCTGTCAGGCAACATACTGGATAAGATGAAAGCATGTC
Source organism: Aleadryas rufinucha (assembly GCA_013397815.1). Classification (NCBI taxonomy): domain Eukaryota; kingdom Metazoa; phylum Chordata; class Aves; order Passeriformes; genus Aleadryas; species Aleadryas rufinucha. Next base: position 72,708 of record VZTH01014742.1, on the reverse strand, counting down.
CTAGGTCATCACTGCAGACCAGCTTTTCAATCACCTTTCTATTGTCTATGAGCCATACCTTCCTTCCTCATGTACATCGGCCTTCGGAGAGGAGGAGGGAAGGAATGGTGAGAGTAGTACGGGAGGGGATGTGAAATAAATGCAATGAAGAAGCATCCTGCAGTGATGCTTGCCTGGTCACACTTAAAGAACTTGTTACTTAATGGTCAGGTTCTACTGGAGGCTCCCAAAAAAACATCAGAAGCAGGGGAGAACTCAATTTCCAGCCCTGGTGAGGTATGGAGCTCATCTGGCTGCATCACCCTGAGATGAAAGTGGGGATGGTCGAAATGCCGTCCATGCCTATAGGCACCTTTGGGCTCCATCCCAAAGGCCTTGCCGTCAGACAGAGATTTGGCAGATGCGGTTTTAGGTTGTGCTAAGGTTTAAGAGTTAACAAAAGCTGCCATCTAATCAGTGGTTCTTACTTGCCTAGAAAATTGGGCTGTGACATCCCTCTGAAATTGCATAGGTCAATTGTGAAAAGTAGGTAAGAGGAGCAGTTTACATTTTAATGGGCACTACCAGCAGAATTCATGCTGAATTATTCATTTAAAAACGATCTATGAAATGGGTAACACAGCACACTTCTTTGGGGTCATTCAGGGAAAGATTTCCTAAAACATAGCTCAGAAGCTGCATTTCAGAGAGACGTCAAAAACGATGCAGGATGCTCACATATGTGTCAAATACATGATAATACCTCCCATTAACAGTGGCTTCCCCCCACAGAAAAAAGCATAGCGTGTCTTCATGTAGATAAGCAGACCTATTTCCATTTTTATTGAGGAAGAAATTGAGTTGCACAGACGCAAAACGACTTATCTTTGGTTGCCCTTAATGGGAACTGGACAGGGCACAAAAGCAGGTTCCCCACTTCCCAGCTTATCTCCTGCATGCCCCAGTTTCTCTAATCATTCCAAAACATTGCCTCCCAATCAGCTGCAGAGATTTCCCAGTAAACAAAGTTACTTCATGTAGTCACATGCAGGATCCCTAAAGGATTTATTTCTTTAAAGGCTATGATTTATAATAGCCCCTTTTCAAGGACTAGCTGTGCTTAGGTGAGGTTAAATCAACGATTATTCCGAAGTCCTGTTTTCAGTGCAGGCTCTCTGGATGGTTGCTGATTTTGTTCCATTTAAAGCATTTTGTGGCATGAACTCACTTTGTTTCTGCCCACATCACTGCATTCCTGGGATGTTTTTCACAGGCCTTAGCAAGATCATCTGACAGCAACTAGTGAGGTCAATGAACTTTATACACAATTAAACACTTGAAGCTGGGAGAATTAATTGTTATTTTTTTCCCCTGCAAAGTTAGGGAAGGATACACGGTACGTTATAGTCTGTAACAGAGTCAATGTTATGTGTGGTAATCAAGCTAGTTTCACATGATTTAATGCTGAACAGAGTCAGAAAATGATTGCATCCTTTACATGGGCCTCACAGAGCAGTCACCACCCACACTGTTTATTCAGACTCGGAGCTCTGCCATTCACTGTTTAAGCCAGAGGAGGAAAAAAATCCCTTCGTGAATGCTCTTGAAGCCATGTATTCTCAGCGCAAAGTGGAGCTGGGGGGAGGAATCCAAATAAGGTCCTTCCAATTGCCGCAGTTGTACAGAGGTGAGATTTTCTTCGATCCTCCAGTGCCACAGTAAAGGAAGGATTATTTGGAGCTCGTGATATTGGGGCGAATCAAACTAAGCATTTGTTGCTGCCACTAAAATTTCCAGAGACAGCTGGGTAGCTTTTCTTCTCCCAGGTTTCCCATCTGTTACTACCTGAACAAAGAGGTAAAGTTACCTCCTCTGCTCTGTGCAAAATTGGTAGGGTTTGCTGAAAAGTCATGTGGTGGTGTGGATTTTGTTCAGCTTGTTTCTTTCAGGAGTGGAAAGCTTTTCTGCTGTCTTGTGCCTTAACTTTTTTGGTAAGAGAAGTGTTTGGGAAACAGTTTGCTCCCTCATGCCTACCCATCTGTTACAAAGGAAGCTCTAACCAGAAAAGGTTGTGAGTGAGTATGCAAGACATCTATGACAGCCTAGTAAAATTTTATATGCATCCAGTGATAGTGGTTTTACTCCTTCTATAGCTAAACTGATCTCATCAGGAAGGCTTTTGCTACTCTTCCATTGATATTTTCGCTTTTACAGTTCTTCACGTTTCTTCTGCGTAATCCTGTTCCTTTTAAAAAGGGATTCCTCACTTCCCCAGGCACTTATATTTTAAAGTTTCTACAGATCTAAGCTATTCTTTTAAATTTATATCTGCAAGTTTCTGAGGTTACAGAAATGCCAAGAGCGTATCATCAGTTAGTCTAGAAACATAAACTAGAACACCACCAACACCACCACCCGCATTAATTTTATGCAGCATTTAAACTTTTCATGTTAAGTGCTGGCTAATCTGAGTGGCAAGCATGAACTCTTTGGTTCCTCATCTGAGACCGGTTCTGTGGTGTGCTCTATCCAACGCGTAATTTTGGGTCCCTGGGCAGGAGATTTTGTTAGTCCTCTCCCCATCCTTCACTTGCTCCTCTGTTAGGTGGCTTTTTATTCCACTCTGATTTGTTTTTAATAAAAGAAACAAGTATTCTCTTGCTCAGTAAACTCCACCTGATTATAATAATTGTGTAATATATAGTGATATAGCGTTAGACTGGTATCCTCATGTTTTCTTACTGCCTTGAAATGTTTCAAGACCCACTCGGTTTGTGTATTCCCTTGGCTGGAATAATTTTATTCCAAGCTCAGGTATCTCATCCGTTTTTCCATTTAAAAACTGATCATGAGATGTGCAAGAGCCATGTCCACATGCTTTTGTTCTTCTTGCCAAACTCTTGCTTCATAAATTAGAGCTTAGCCACGGTAAACCCAGGGATCTGGAGCGTCCTCCAGGTTGCCGTCTAAAAATACCTAGGGCATTTTTCCAGTCCACCAATATCTAATAAGATGGATTTGCTCATTGTAGTTAAACATTATGGTGAAATTCTTCTTGGAGGAGCATAAACGGAGCTCTCACTGACTTTAGTTGGTGCGGATCAGGGAATAAAACTTGTCCAAAAGTGTTTCCCATTGGGAACTTATGGGGCACTGTGAGCTTACAGAGAGCACAGTGACTATTTTAGTCATTGTTTTCCTCGTTACTCAAAGCACTTACTTAAGGCAGTGTCTGGAGGGAAAGAAAGATAATTATCCCCAAACAGAAACCCCTTTAGATATAGTAAGGGTTATTGAAGCAGTATTTATATTGCCAGCATAAGGCTGCTTTCCCACTTGCCTTTGAGATGTGACAGAAATGTTCCTCTCCTCCCGCCAGTGAATACGTTGCTAATACAGAATTCACCGGTACCAGAATTATACTTCTATTTCCACACTGGGTCAGTTGAGTACTTTTAACCCATGTTTGCCTCATTCCTCTGCAGCCTGAAAATTGCAGTATGTAATATTTTGGCTTGGTCAGCCTAGGTCAAACAGCCCATTGCACCTTCATTCCAGCCCCATGTACTCTGATAACAGGTGCCCCTTCAAATCAGCTGGCTTGAGAGGAGGAAAATTGTTATTTGCTTTGTGAAGTGAGTGAACTTGATGTAGGAGTCTCTGTGGGATTAAATATCTTTATAGATACAAAATAATCATGTTTGATATGGAAAAGTGAGTCACCCAATGGTTTTGGTTTTTTCCTAGTCATCGCTGGAGTCTTTCCACTTTCTTCCCAGAGCTGTCAGCATTATGGGGTCAGAGAGGAGTGCATGAAATCTTTGCCCAACTCAAGCCAATGAGGGTAGTAATTAGTAACTGCGCAGTTCAGTGGTGCCCAGAGCCTATTTAGATCAGGGCACAAACTACTGAATAGCTCCTCAAGGCTGTTCCTTGAGCCAGTTCTGTCCCTGGGCCCTGGTCAGGCACTGCCAGGCTGAGCTTGCACGTCCTGCTTCTACACAGCCCCTGTCCTGCCTATCACTGCGTTTTAGTTTCTGTCCTCTGTGATCACAGCTCTCTTAACTCTCTTGAGGGCTCAGGGAGCTGGGAAACTGATTTTTCTGTTGCTCACTGCTTATCACAGGCCTTGCCCCACTGGTATTTGCATGCCCTGCACTACTCTGTACCACTAAGATGTAGGCAGTTACCATTTTACAGCTAATACTGCCCAAAATGGCAAACAAATTCAAGGAAAATCTCAGCAGTTGCTGGCTGTACCAAAGCAGAGGCTTTGGTACAGCCAGTGGCCACCTTACTCTGTAAAAATTATCTTACTTAATACTTTTGAAGTATTGAGACAGCTTTCAATTCTGCTGGATTTATTGCTGAATTCTGGCACTCACCTAACAATGAAGGGCGGAAACTGTCTGACTGTGGTCACCTGAAGCCTCTTCTGACAGACAGGGCTTATTTGAGTTCCCTTTGTCAGCTGGAGAACAAAGTCCTTGCAAGCTGGGATTGAGAGTGGCGCTCGTTCGTGGTAACTCACAGCCCCCTGACTCCTGAAAAGCACTGCCCCTAAGTGCTGCAGCAAAGGTGCTCTTTGCCTTCAGCTACGTGACAGCAGGATTAAACCTAGACTGAATAGAAGTCTCCAAAGTTGCCTAGAAAGCTCTGTGTTGCTCTTAAAATGTTATAATGTGCTAACGGAGCTTCAGCTGAGTCTCTCTACCTTCTGATTCCCACCTTCACGCAGATGCCTTCAAGAAGACTGTGCTGGGACAAGACCTGTGTGCCCCTTGCCTCCTCCCCCAGTTTCTTTAGAAAGGGACAGACACATGTAAGCCTGGAGAAGTGCAGGATGTGCCCTACAAGTCTCTCCTGACGACAGTCTGTGTTTCTGGAAATCAGATTTGGGTTGCACTGTGCAAGGTGCAGCACTGTTAACTCCTATTTCTTCTTGGCTATCTGAAATTGTGAAAAAAATCCCTCAAATGTAATGTTGCTGGCAATTTATCACGTAGAATTATACAATCATAGAATGTTAGGGGTTGGAATGGACCTTAAAAATCATCTAGTCCCAACCCCCTGCCATGAGCAGGGATACCCCCCACCAGACCAGGTCCAACCTGTCTTTTAACACTGCCAGGGTTGGAGCATCCACAACCTCCTGGGCAACCTGTTCCAGTGACTCACCACCCTCACAGCCAATTATTTCTTCCTACTTTCCAACCTAAATTTCCCCTCTTTCAATTTGTGCCCATTACTCCTTGTCCTATCACTACAGTTCCTGACGAAGGGTCCCCTCCAGCTTCCCTGTAGGCCCCTTCAGATACTGGAAGTTTGTCATGAGGTCTCCATGGAACCTTCTCTTCTCCAGGCTGAACAGCCCCAACTTAGATTGTCTTTGTAGGGGAGGTGCTCCAGTCCTCTAATCAGCTTTGTGTCCCTCCCAACACTTCCATGTCCCTTTTATGCTGGGGACCCCAGGGCTGGATGCAGCACTCCGGGTGGGGTCTCAGCAGAGCAGAGTAGAGGGGGAGAATCCCCTCCTCTGACCTGCTGGCCTTGCCCCTTTGGATGCAGCCCAGGGTTCCATTGGCATTCTGGGCTGTGAACCCACACTGCCAGCTCATATTGAGCCATCAGCCCCAAGTCCTTCTCCACAGGGCTGCTCTCAAAATTTCTCTGCCCAGGCTGTGGGTGTTCCTGGGATTGCCCTGACCCATGTGCAGGGCCCTGCACTTGGCTTTGTTGAACCTCAGGAGGTTCGCACAGTCCCACCTCTCCAGCCTGTCCAGTCCCTCTGGATGCCATCCCTTCCCTCCAGCCTGTCAACCACCCCACACAGCTCGGTGTCATCAGTGAACTCTCCAAGGGTGCCCTCGATCCCACTGTCCATGTCACCAGCAGGATGCTGAACAGCATCAGCCCCAGGACCAACCCCTGAGGGACACCACTGGTCACTGGTCTCCCTGCGGACAATGAGCCGATGACCACAACTCTTTGTGTGCAGCCATCCAGCCAGTTCTTTATCCCCAAGAGGTCCATCCATCAAATCCATATCTCCAGTTTGGAGGCAAGGATAACATGTAGGACAGTGTCAAATGCTTTGCATAGGCCAAGACAGACGATGTCAGTTCCTTTGCCCCATCCACCAGTGCTGTAGCCCCGTCAGAGAAGGTCACCAGATTTGTCAGGCATGATTCCCCCTTTGTGAAGCCACGTTGGCTGTTAACAACCACGTTTTTATTTTCCATCTGCCTCAGCCTAGTTTCCAGGAGAATCTGCTCCATGATCAGGCATAGGAAAACATCTCCACGGTCTGTCTTGTTGTCCCATTCCATGAGTTTTGCCTTCTCTCCTTCAGGACAGAAGCTGCTTCGCCAAATACTTTTTTGTAGCTGCACAGCTATGGATACCAGCTTTGGATGCCAACACATTGTAATGGCTGTTCATGCTTCTCCACTGGAAAAATGAAGTGAGTCTGAGGTGTCCCTGCCAACCTGGCAGTGCTGGTGGTAGCACTGGTTGAGCCTGGGACGTATCATGAAGCCCAGACAAGCATTAGCTTGTGGAGTTCACTGGTCGCACAGGTCCCTGCCAAGGGTTAAGTGTGGGCATTTTTGAAGTGTGTTTTTGAATTGAGATGCTTGCTTGTTTTGGAGACTGATTTATTTCCTCCTGTACGTGTTTGGGATCAGAGCACTTGTTTCCTCTGACTCCTGATGTCTCTGTGGTCTCTTTGGACTGCGGCTCTGTGAGGAAGGGACTCTTAGTTTGCTGAGAAGCTGGCACAGTAAGGCTTCTTGGCATCACCATAGCCCAGAAGATCAATAATAAATAGTGGAGACATTTCAGATGCCTTAAATCAAACATTCATATGGAAAAAGAGTTTGTGTTCCCCATGGCTATAATGTGGATGCCTGACGTGGGTCAGGAGATTGTGTTAGGAGTCAAAATACTAAATGTGCATCTGAAAATCCTTGCTTTTGGATGACAGAAGCTGGGGAGTGGGGGTGGGATTTAAGCCCCTTAATTCTATATAAATATAGCTCTGTGGTTTAATGTGCACAGCAGTAGCTCTGTGGTTTATCATTTACTGAGAACTATGCTTTTCTAAGAAAATGCTCTCTTCCTGGTGCATATCTAAGCCAAGGCCTCCGCTGTCATTTCGCAAACTGTAAGGATTACTCTTTAAAATAGCTGTTTGGTAGCAATGAGGCCAAACAATTGCCCGATTCACGCTGCAGGTGAGTTTAACAGAAATCATATTGACTAAAGCTAGTCTGAGCAAGACAGCAGTGTTGCATTTGAGTATTTGCCAAGAAAAACCTGTAAGTTCCTAAAACTAGCTACAAGGACAAGGGATTAGCCTGTCCTTCCAAGTCTGTAAATAAGGTCCTCAGACACTTTTTCCACTTGGGAACATGAACACTGACTGTTTATATTTTTCAAAGAAAAAATTGAAAAATCTCATGATTTTGTAGATAGCAAAGAGTCAGCTTTGCAGTTGCTCAGCTACCAGCATGTGGGTAATTTGATGTTCTTTTCTAATCAGGAATGCATTGTGAAACTGCTGTTCCTTGCAGTGAAAGGTCACTGCATTTTTAATTTCTCTTCGCTGTTTGTATTTTTCTAATAAATCACACCCTCTGATAAACCAAATGACTGGAACCACGGAGCAAATGAAACTTTGAAACAAACCCTTTCCTGTCACACATGTATGGATCCTGAATTTCCAAAAAAAAGATGCCTTTTCAGTGAAGAAGCCTTTTCAGCTTTGGAAGGCAGTCCAGATTAAGAAAATAAAGGGTGCACACTGTATAGCTGAGTTTGAGCTGCCAGACTATTTTGTGGTGCTTGTTTGTAAGCACGGATATTTAGTTTCAGAATTAGTACAGGGCCTGAGTAGTTGACAACCCAAGCTGTTATGACTACATCCACAACGCAGAAATATATCCGAGTGCAAGTTCCAAAAAGTATAGCTTGATATTTATGATACTGATAAGAAGCATCATCTGGTCTATCTGTTCAGGAAAGACCAAAACCACTGCTTTGTTGCTGGGTTTCGTGCAATGCAACTCCCATTAAATGCTTCCATATAATGTATTATCGGTAGAGGGTCCTTTATTCTCTTTTCTTTCCTCTGTCCCTTCCTTAAAAAGAAAAGCAATCTGATTTTCAGATAATGGGTGTTGAACTGGTGGAAAACTGGAACAAGGTGAGATTGAATCAGACTTGGAACTTGGTTTTGTCTCTGCTGGGTCGCGCAGTGGGACAGAGCTTGGGTGCGGGAGGGACTGCATCCAGGCTGGAGCTCCCTGGCTCTGAGCTGCTTGGCTTCACCTCTCCCTGTCATTCCCCTGCCGCTTAAGAAAATATTTCCATTTGTTCTCTCCAGGTACTTTATGGCAGTGCAACGTGGCCAGAAAATGCAGTCCTCCTTCTGTGAGAGGGGCAGGACGTATGTCCTTTATTTCAATCGCTCGCTGCTTCTGGTGTTGAGCAGGCAGTCTCAGTTCTGGCATCTCTGGAGTCCTTGCCTTTGCAAGTTTAGGGTTTGTTTGGTTGGAGAAGGCTTTTTTGGATGTCCTGTTGCTGTAACTTACGGATCATTTTTTCCCTTCATGAAAAGAAGAGGAAAAGAGAAGACATACGCTTTGTTTTGCAGATTCAGCTGAGACACAAAGGGTGCGTTGTTCTGACCTTCCCAGCATGCTGGTAAATTTTTTATATTGGCAAAAAGGGCCTGGACCTCAGAAGTCCTGAACACTTCTGGTTTCCCGTACAAGAGCTGGGGCCTGCAGTGTGAGCCAGAACAAAGTCTGGGAGCTGTGGTTGGCTGAGTGAGCGTGCGCTGGCAGCCTGCGGGACAGGGAATTTTCTGGGGTGGCAGGGGAGCTTCCCAGCATCGCTTCCCCTCTCCCCTCAGCATTGCTGCCCACTAGGCAGTTGAATAGAGCTCTATAGGAAATATTTGAGGCTCTGCAAGTGCCATTTTCAGGCATCTGACTTGCCCTGCTGTGCTCTATGTGTCCCCAGCAAGCTGCCTGCCTCACCTCATGTGCTGCAGCACTAGGCATGGTGCTGCCAAGCGCTGGCTCTAAAGCTGTCAGGAAGATGCCTGGCTCTGTTATTGTCCTGGACCACTTGCATATGTCACAAGCAAGTTTGGTGCAGCAGAGAGCTGCCTCCATGAGTCGGTGGGAAACCTGCCTTGCAGCCAGAAATCCTGGTAACTTTGGGGGGTCCCAGGAGGTCTGGAAGGATCCAAGCAGCTGAGCACAGCTGTGCTCAGGGTAGTGGGGGTTGAGCTCCTTTGCAGCACTGACCCTCAGCTAATAAGGCCTAAGACAGGAGGATCGGACAAAGGTGGCCCAAATATTACATTCATTTTCTCCTTGCAGTTGTTTTCTGGCAGCCAGAATGATTCCCTGAAGCAAGAGGTGTCATTTAAAACAGAGCAATGGTGAGTGCACAGATGCATCACTGGAGTTCAGAGGCAGCCTCCTACGTCTGACGGGCAAAAGATTGTAACTACAGTTCCCTTACAGGAGGGAAGGGCCCCATCCTCACTCATGGGGTTTGTTTCCTTGATCAGAGGCATCTGGTTAAACTGCTGCTTTGCACTTTGCCTGTTCTTCGAAGTTTCATAGGGAAGAAAACTTCTCTGCAGAAGATGCGCAGCAGAGCTCGCTGGTTTTTAACCCTGTGTGTCAGGTCTTGCAAGAGAAGAGCAAAGGATATACTTTCCTTCCTCTGGTGGGTGTTTTCATACACCTTGTGCTCATTCAGAGGAACAACTTGCTTTTTAGTTTTATGTGGAACCAACTTTTACCATGAAATGTTTCGCCTACATCCTTCTTCCCTTCTTCTGAGGTACACCCCTGCAGACCCAGGATTAGGGCTTTGGCTGCAGCAGCAGGAATGGTGCAGGCTTGCCCTGGGGCCTGTCCTGTCTCTGCTTTCTGCAGGAGCCTCTGAGAGGAGAGCCCCACTTTTGCCTTCCATGGGAAATGCTGACAGGGCCATTGGAGCTAGTAAAGCCTGGGATGCCTCTGCCTGGCCCCCTCTGTTTCCCCAGGGCCTCTGTGATGCCTGGTCCCTACCCACCGCCCCAGGAGGGATGACATAGGTGCTTCTGGTCCCCTCCTGCCCCATCTCAGTGGTGAACAGAGCATGAACCCAAACAGAGGTATCTCCATCAAGGCACAGGTACCGCCAAGAGCCTGGTAAGGGCTGGGACGGAGCTAACCATAGATGGCTCTGATTCATTTGGCTTCCTGTCTCTCTCTAAGAAAAGGATGTAAATAGCCGAAAGCAGGGGATTCCAGTGAAAAGAGCAGGCGGGTGCCATGCGGTGCCGTGCTGTGCCAGCTGTGGCACTCGGCCTCACGGAAAGCCGGTAGTGGTGAAAGCTGGGGTTCTCAGAAGTGGGGGAGGCGCGGGCTGCTGCTGCGCCGCATCGCCCCATCGCATCGGAGAGGCTTCCTGCACGCGGAGGAGATCGTGGAAGGAAGAACCTCTGCAGCGCCGGCGGCCTCGCCCCTGCCTGCAGAAGGGGTGCGCCCTCGCCTCTGCGCCCTGAGCACTGGGGGTGCTGCTGGTGCCCTCGCAGCCAGGCAGGCATCCCTGTGTTATGGCCAGCCCCCTGAGCGGGGGAGGTCCCAAAGGATTGACGGCTGGAACTGCAGTGACGTTTTTTCATGGGAACTTCATGTCTTGGGGCCACTGGCAGGGTAACGTGGGCAAGCTTTGTGTCCATACTTGGTGCTCATACCCATGCCCATGAGTGTTGAACAACTGCCTCCTTATAGAAGCACAGACTGTCATCACCAGTGTTTTCTGTGTTCCCAAGGCAGTAGCAAATTGCAATGACCCTACAAAGAGAGGCTCACTGACCAGCATCCTGCTACCATAGGAAGGCTGGTATCACTCTGGTCTTGAGGGTATTGTCTGGGTCCAGCTGTGCTGGAGATACTTGGCAGCGAGGCTGTGAGCTCCATTCCCCCAGCTCATGTCACACATCACCCTCATGGTCATCAGCTGGCTAAAGACACACCAGCAGTAGTGCCTTCACCTATCCGGCTCCATAGCCCTTCTTCCTATTGCTGTTTCTTTGCACTCAGAAGGAGAATGCTGAGGAGGCAATCCAAGCAAAGATGGCACAAAGGGGTTTCAGTTTTGTAGCACCAGCAAGTGTCTGCCTTGAACTGATGTAACACTGTCAAGTCAAGAGACTTGAGGGGCATCAGGTGCCCACTGCCCACTGGCAGCCAACAGACTTGGGTATTCACCTGCCTGGCTTGCCTGTGGTGGTAATCTCTGTATAAATCCAGCACCTCAGTACCATTTGGATGAGGAAACAGGGAGGATGGTTCACAACATGGTGCTGGAATTGCCTATTTGGTGTCCAGCTCCATGCTCTGGTACCAGGGAAAGCATCACCTCTTTAATCAGTTGTCTTTAAGGCTGTTACATATATGTTCCTCTTCTACGAAGACAGGCTGAGAGAGGTGGGATTGCTCCATCTAGAAAAGAGAAGGCTCTGGGGAGACCTTATAGCACCCTTCCAGTACCTAAAAGGGGCCTGCAAGAAAACTGGAGAGAGACTTTTTATAAGCACATGTAGGGATAGGACAAAGGGTGATGGATAGATATGAGGAAGAAATTCTTTACTGTAAGGGTGGTGAGACACTGGCACAGGTTGCCCAGGGAAGCTATGAATGCCCCATCCCTGGAAGTGTTAAGGTCAGGCTGGATGCAGCTTTGAAAAATCTGATCTAGTGGAAGGTGCTCCTGCTTGTGACAGGAGCGTTGGAACTGGGTGATCTTTAAGGTCTCTCTCTACCAACTGAAACCATTCTATGATTCTGATTCCATATGTAAAAGATGCAAAAAATACAAGAGCTGGGGGCAGAACTGAGGCCCAAGGCAGTAATCTGGTGCAGGATTTGAGATCTTTTTTGGAATGCAGCTTTCTGAGACAAGGTTGCAGTGACAAAGTTTGTGTCACTTTTGGGACCAGAGTATGGTTCATAGGGGACAGCGTTGTTAATACAGCTCTTCTTGTTTAGAAGTAGCTGCATGTATAAGTGGAACTCAAAGAATTCATTTCTTTTCTCTTTTCTATACCATAAGCTTAAATATTTTCTTTGTCAATGGTGAAGTTGAAGGCAGGAGAAGGTGAGAAACACAGTGCTTTTTACAGGGAGCAGTAACCTAATACAAAATATGTTCAAGGCACAGAAAAAAAGCAGGGGCAGGTAAGGGCGAACTAGCTACATATTCTGAGTGCTGTGGGGATGCTTCAAGGTTACAAATAAACCTGTTCACCCATAATGAAATAATCAATGCAACAGATACTAGCAAGCCCCCCACCCCCCCAAATTTCACATACTGATTGGTTATTTAGGAATATATTTGCTAGTAGCAAAATTAATCAAGGTGATCTCCTTTCCCCACCATCTTATCTTCACTTCCCTGCCAATGCACTCCTTTCCCTTTTCAGATTGCTCAAAATGGATTCTGCTGTCTTCCTGTAAGAAATTCAAGCTCCACCTGTGTTTAATTAGATACTGGATAACCTGGGTTGTTGTATGACGAACGTCTAGGACAAAAGTCTAGAAAAACTAATCAGTCCTAGGTCAAAGAGCAACAGTTCCAATTTTAAGCCAAGTGAAGTGATAAGAGGTATAAAGAAAGACACCTGAAAAATCCAGGACAATTGTTTAAAAAAACCCTAAATTAATTAAACCCTGTTGCTTGTATCTACTGGCTTGTAACATATTTGTGATTACATAAAGTAACAAACATATAAAATGATCTTTCTCAAAGACACATGAAAATTAATAATTTTTACAAGAGGCTCTTTTACATTCCCTTCTTGCTGTTCTACAGGACATTTTAGATACACAAGGTAAATCCTACTTGCAAAAGCAAAGGATAAAGAAATTATTTTCCTTTAAATACTCCTGCTGGTGTTTGAATAAAGGAAAGAAGGAACGGTGTGCACACCTGCAAAGGGACTGCTCCAGTGATAATACAGCATTTCTATGGCCTAAGGTACCTCACAGGGAGTGTGGGGATCTGCAGTTTGCTGCTACCCCAGTGATGGATAGTGGGACAGGCATGGTTTGTAAGCAACAGTGGTATCTTTATGACATTCCTGCCCTAGTGGATGGTGGCGGGGAACAGATGCACTTTTGGGCAGCCATTCTTTGTTGCCATTCATGCTGGATCTCACAATTGTTCCTGGGTGAAGGCATCTGCTGCTCCATCGTAGGGATTGTTCCTCCCTCTGTCTCAACAAATTAGTTGTGAGCTCTGAAAACACTACAGCAGGAGGGGCTTGCTGCATTTTCTCCTCAGGATATTCAAACCCACAGTGCTGGGTTTGAAATGAAGTGCAATAGTGGGCTGCAATCCCTTTGGGCTGGGAGAGGAATGATTCCCAGTCTTCCCATATCCCTGCGGAGTGGGGTGAGCCCAGACCCCCTGGATTAGATCAGAGAAGTAGTTTTGGAAGGAAGAGGAAAGCACAGGCCTCTGGGTTATATTTTTCTTTGAAGGAAAGTAAGTGCTTCCAAATGTAAGTGTCTGAACTCCCTGAGGACAGAGGCATTGCTCTGCAATCCTCAGTTAACCCCACACTTTGGCCTTGGGGTGAGGGCATGGTTTGTCTCCCACATTTTCCCTGGGTTAGCTCATTGCTCAGCCAGCTGATTTCCACTAAGTCTTTTCCTAAATGTTTAAAACTCCCTCTGCTCCAAGCAGGGAAACCCCAGCCCCACACATGGGTTTGGCCAGACTCAGAGGCAAGCTGCTTGCAAGGCTTCAGGCTGTCATGAATAAGGTTCTCCCAAGGCAAGGTGGGTAGGCATGTGTAGTGCCAGAGGCTGATTAGAAAGCCTGTGGCTTTGGCACCCTCTGCTTGGATATGTGAAGATGTCCTTAGCTGAAAGAAATCTTTCTCAAGATCTCCATGCCACAGGATTTTGTTTTACTCGCTGCAGGCCCAGTGCAGCCCATGCCTTGTCTACAGCTGGTGAGCCTTGAAGTTCATTGCAAAACCTTCCAGCCTTCAGATGCTAAAATACATGGCTTTTTCCCCCTGCCCACCCTAAGATTACAGCAGCCTAGTGGGAGGACCCATCCTCCTGTAACACCCACCAGGCTCTCCCTCCTTGCAGAGCTGTCACTCTATGGCTGAACTCTCTTGCCTTTGATTTTTTTCCTTTGGAAAGGGGCTCAGCTCTAATGACAGAAGCTCTGGCAGTCACAAGCATCTTCATCTGCTGACCCAAGGGCTCTCCTGCCACGCGTACGCTGCTCCTTAGGAATTTGTGGTCTCCTTTCACTGCAAAGGCTCAGTGAGTCAGCAAAGTTCCTTGGAGTGCTCATGTGCCTTCACTAAGAGCTTTGTAAATACTGGACTTTGTTTTTGCAAAACAGCCAAGTAAAAGTTATCTGTTTATGATGTGATACCTGCAGTTGTATCTAAATACCTTGCAGCTTGCATTTGTTAGGGTTGGCACAGTTCCTCAGCCACCAGACCAACCCCAGTGCAGCTTTGCATGCCTTCTGCCTTGAGATGAAGAGCAGGTCTTACATTGCCATCTGCAACCTGGTTGCCAAATGAGTTTGTTAGAGTGTAGTTAAACTTGTTTCTGATCTGTGGGAAAGAGTAAGATTCTCCTTATATTTGTAGAGGTTAGGGACACGGTGGCTATTAACTCACCTGGCCTGCTTGCCTGTGTGTCATGTGTAAGTTTCACCCACAGGTTCATTTGCTAAGCCTGAAAGATTTTATATTGCAGTGTTTGGAGCCACAAAGGGAGGGGAAAATGAAGCGTCCTCAGGTGGGCCCAGAAATATATTCCAGATGATCAGCGCGGGTGATGGATCACAGTGATAGGCTTGTCTCCCAGATCATTTTTGTCATTCTTTCTCAAGTTTTCCCATGTGTCTCCGAGCTGTGGAACCTTTCCAAACCATGCTGTGCTACTCCTGTGTGGGGCTGTGGTGTGCACGTTCCAAGCTACCTATGGGCCTGGAAACACAAGAGGAAGTCAGAACAGACAAACACAATGTTGCACTGTGCTGTGTTACCCCAACAGTCTCATGCATGGCTCCCAAATGTAGTGTTTCCCCATGGATAAGCCTTTCATGCACCTTTCACTGGCTTGGGATCATGGAAAAAGGCATTCAGCTTTTCACACCAGGCTCCTCTGGTGATTTCTGAATCCCTTACTAACTGAATATATGTCTTTTTGGTTTTCCCCCCATGTTTTATACTTGTGTTAACACTGCTTCTGTATGTTCTTTAGTATTAAATGCCCTTCTATCAAGAGTAGTAGTTTTAGGCTTTTTTTGTAACAAACTTGCCTGTGAAATTGTGGCTGTCTTTTTATAAAACCATCTTTTTGTCAGTTATTTCTGTTGTTAATTTTTGTTGCCCCTCAGTTACGTCAAAACATCAAGTTTGGGGATGCTGACGCATTTAAATTTATTTAATACATTTCCATGGTTAATGTTTGATTCTACTTGATCCTAATATGGTCATCATTATGCACAGCCACCTGCTAATTCTTCAGTCTGTAAACTTTTTTTTACTTTTTGTCCATCTGAATGAGGTCAGTACTCATCTCAAGTGTGCCGGGTGCATGACCGTCTAAGGTATTTTTTGAATGACCACATGAGATCTCCAGCAAATATCTCTGAGGCTGAAGTCACCAATGATGGTAATTCCTCTCTCTACACATTACAAACAGATGGTTGAGGAGATGTTCCATTCACTGGTAAAATTTGTTCTGTAACATATGCCTGCCAGCTGCCATTCCCTGCCCTGCTGCATGATTTCATAGAGCTAACGAAATTAAGAAACTGTTGAAATTGATTTTTGCTTCTAAATACAGCAGATCTGATTCTGAAAATGCAGGAAGGGCTCTGTCTCAGGTGGTGCAAGCTGGCGCAACTCCAGTGAAAAGTCAGTGGAGCTGAACCACTCCGCATCAGCCACGGTGCTGCCTTGAAGAGCAGCTCTCTTAAATGAAAGCATCAGCATTAAGAAATCAACAACAAAAAGAAGTTTCCCAAGTAGAACAACAGCACAAAAGTGGGATGAAGGGAGAGTTTGGGGCAGTTTAAAAAACTACTCTTTGCTCCTACCAGCAGTACAAGACTGCTGACATGTCTTGAAAAATGCCTTTCACTGGAAACTCCGGTACATCAGATAGCTCACTTCTCAGCCCTGGTGCCATGGCAGGAGGTTGTTTTGCACCCTTTAAACTTGCTCACTCATGAATCAACACTTCCCACCTGTAGCCACTGGGGCCGAAGCCACGAAACCTCCCAGGCTGAAATCCTTCGGCTGATAAAAATCTAGATTGAACTCGGCATGAAGCTGTGGAAAAATGCAGATGTGTATTTTGAGAATCCATGGTCGAGCTTTGAACAATCAGATGAGTATTAAGAGAAAAAAAATGCAGTAGTTTAAAAATAACAGATCTACTGCATGGCAGCCATAAAAGGAGATTTTAAGGAAAGGAACAGAAAATCATGCCAGATGAGCGCATAAGGAGCAGCAGTTGATATGGCATGTACTAATGACAACATATATATCCCCTTGCTCTCCAAAATACATGTGAGAACCTTACAGAAGAAGCCAGAGTACGCTGTTTAAGCTCTGTTAGTACGACATTCACCACAGCTTCTTACCACTGCAGGCTTTTGCTGAACACTACTGCTGTTGCTTATGCCTCCAGACAAAATTTAAACTCGGATCAAAGCTGTAAGCAGTTCTTAATTGAACGATCCAACTTACAGCATTAGAGGCTGTTTGAAAACCTCTGTGACCCGACAGATTTGAATACTGAAAAACATGACATCAGAATGACCTTTCCTTCTGCACTGTTCTCACAGCTCCTTTCTTCTCAGTAGATACTTGTATCTCTACTGTCTTCCTAGTCTTAGTGCCTGATATGCTGATTTTGCTCCATCCATCTGTCCATCCATCCATCCATCCACCCATCCATCCATCCACCCATCCATCCATCCATCCATCCATCCATCCATCCATCCATCCCACTAGGACCTCTAGTTGCAGGGTCATGTATTCCCTCTTCTGAGCTGTTTTGTAAAGGGATGAGAAGACAGCGCCAGGTCTCAGCAGCATCCCCCAGCTATCCAGACACCGCCGTGGGCTTCCCAAACACCCTCGTTCCCAGAGAACAGGACTCTGAGGTCTGTCGTGGTTTGAGCTAATTGACAAAAGAGTTCAGGCCTGCCATCACCACCCCACAAACCCAGCCCATCTTAAATCACAGCCTGCTGCCTACATCAAAAGTCCTTTGTGAAGAGCACAGTTGCTCCTCTGTAACTGATCTACATAGAGCAGGTCATCAGCTGCTTATGAGTTTTCCTTCTGTTTTTCATTTTTTTTCTCAAAAAAACCCCCACAGTATGAAGTAATGTTAGAAATAAATACTCTCATCTTTCTCCCCTAATTATCGAAAGAGGAGCCTTGTTAGGCTACATGTGATTTTCAGTGTCAGCTCCTCACCTGGGAGTTCAAGTGGGTTTCTTACAAGTTACAGCAATTTGATTTGGCAAAACCTGAAATGAAATGCTTTCTTTTCTGCGAATCCACAGGATGATCTTTGAATTACTGAGCTTTTCTCAAGGTGACTTTGAAAGCCATCTTCCTTGCCCCAGCAATGAGGTCTCTGTGCATGGTGTACAGCTGTGATAATCCCTGGAGAGTTTTGTCCGAGCCAAGAAATTAAGAGCCCTGTCTAATGGGGTCACCGGCTGCTAATGAAGTTGCACGTTCATAAACTACAGCTACAGCCCTCCAGGGAAACTCCCCATCATCCCTGCTTCGGGAGATGCAGTTTGTCTGTGTCATAGGAGCTCGTAGGACCTGTGAGAGCTGCTGGAGGCAATCTGCTGTGTGGGCTTTATTTTTAACCCCACCTCCCCAGCCCCTAAGCAGGTTCTCCTTCATTCACAAATTGAATTGAACAGAGTCTTAATTTTGGTGCCTGTGTCAATTTGTCAGCAGTAGTCAAACAAGAGAAGAGTTATCCAGGTTTTTTCCTCCTGTGGAGGATCAAACAACAAATCTGTATAAGGAATTCCTGATGGAGAAGCCTGAAAGGAAGATTATGAATTTTCAAAGCTGTGGCCTTGTAAACCAAGCGTCTCTGCAGACATCATGGAACAAGAGCTCATTAGGAGTAATCATCTAAAACCTGACTGAAATCTCTGTAGCTTTTCTGACTTACACCAGATGAAGATTCGATCCATTCACCTAGTTTTAAGTCCAGACACACGTTCTTGTGGTGGAGACATAATTTCCTCTGCATGCTGTAACCACTGCTCTGCACTGTGACAAGCAAATGTTTATTGGACTTTGCAAGGCTCAGCAAGAGCTTATAGCACATTTCTTTATGGCATTTGTTTTGCTATACATGATGTATATTTTGGTGGGTTTGCTGATGCTTTATTTGATGCTCAAGATCAATCATTTCTGAAACACAAGTGTGACATCTTGGGAAAAATAACTTCCACTCACATAGTACTAATCTATCATGTTGACTTTATTTCCGTCACAGCATACCAAGAGCAAACAACTTCCTACTACTCCGTGCTTTTCAGCTAAATGCCTTTTCCGAAAGGTTAGGGAAATGCTTGTGTCATGGAAAAAACAGAATCCAGCTACTCAGAAAATAAAGAGGTGCAGTGGATCAGGCTTAATTGAGCACTTAACAGGCTCAGACTAGCCTGAGCCTGCATTAACTGAACCACTGAACCCATCCAAGCTGAACAGATGTAGAGCGTTTGGGCTGTGCAGTTAAGACACACTTCAGCATGGGGTTCTTTATCTGCAGGTAGTAGCACGTAACCACCTGGGCAGCCCCCTGGAAATTACTCCCAGCATGGGCAGGGGACAGGGGCATCTTGCACCTGCACAGGGCAAGCTGCTCTCAGGGTCTCTACATACGATATCCCCCTCTGCCTCTCCCAAGATGTAGCTAAGGTTGTTCCTTGTGCTTTTCTTTTTTTTTTTTCCTCAAGTCCTTGTCCTATGAAACAGGTGTTGGTGGATGTTCTCAGGATTTCAGCTGGCTTGGAGGCAGAAGGGCTAGTGGATGACTTTGTCCTTTCTGCAAGGCCTTCTCTCTCACACTCCTCTGATGTCTCACTAGTGTGATGCTACTTCTTCCTTTCTAAGGAGCCAGTGTCTCAGTCAGTGTGGGAATTGCCCCACAAGTCCCCACCTGACTGGAAATAGTGCTTCTCAAGCTGAAAATAGTGCTTCTCAAGCTGAGAGTTAGTTTTTGCTAACTAGACACTGTCACAGCTGTTGGTCATTCTGCAGTACTTTCTGCTAGACTTTATTTTTGGGCTGGGGAAAAAACCCCAGCCCTGTGCACACTGTTAGCTCAGACAGGTGATAATGTGCCTGTTTTAGGTGATCGAAAAGACAATTGGTACCATTACTATGCCTGCAGATAATTTAGGATTCATTAAAGTAAATGTTCGGAGGGGAAAACTGCGTGATTGCAGTTTTACATCGTGGTTATTACGGCATCCCTGGCTCTAGCAGGCAAGTCAGGAACATTGTAGCTCAGCATTTTCTGGATTGTAGGGATCTATCTGTTGGCTTAGGCTTTGCAAAAATGTAAGTGGTATTTACAATTGCACTTGGCAACGAGCTGCTTTTTTCTGATACAAATCCAAATGCTAGGGTTATAATTACTGTCAATGTTGCATTCTGCAATCTGGAAGCATAAGCAACGTGCATTGGTCTGGTCTTCACAAAGAAATTGTTGAGGGCTGCAGTGGCCATCTCTGAGGAATCTTCCCATGGCCCTGAATTATGTAGTAAGCCCACATCTATGTAATGTCCTCTCGATACTGTTTCATTTTGCCTGCAATAACTGTATTAGATACCATTGCAGATTGACTCTGCAGGCTCATGCTGGTCCAGACATAAGTTGTGGGACTCATCATCTTCCAAGGACTAATTTTAAATACTTTAAACAAAATGGAAGACCTTCAACAGGGGAGAGATGCACTTGAAAAGAGATGCTCTTTTATAGAGTAGTCTTGCAGGTCATGTTTTACTCCTTGTAGTGATTAAGGAAGAGAACGGACCTTGATTCTTGGGAGTAGCAGCATAAGGATTACACAAGTCTTTTTTTTGTAAGGCCTGATCTTGACAGTGGTCTGTGTAGATGCATACCAGATCAAGCCAGAGCAAAGCCAGATAGGCAGCCAACACCTAGAGACCTAAAAAAAATCACATCAGTGCTCACGGTGACTGAGAGGGGGTGCCTAAATTTGGGGGTGGCATGCCTCAGATGACAACTAAACATATGAATTGCTTTGTGGGCCTGCCTGTTTGCTGTCGGCATTGAAGGGTTCCTTGTTGCCAGCTGCCAAGAGGTAATCCTGCATGAGGGATGGACGATGGACACCTCACAGGCCAAAACAGCACTGGAAATCTACTGGACTCAGTGGATGAAAACTGAAGCTAAAACCGCAGCCGAAAGTTTGGGCCAGGCTATAAATAAACTACCTGAGTAAACTGAGGAGAAATTGTTTTTAAAGAAACAGAGCAGAGGGAGAGACCCATGTACACGCCTTGCACTTCAGTGTTGGGATGCAGCCTGGCTGAGTTTTTTTTCTGGTGGGTAATACAGTGTGTGCTTACAAAAAGTATATTTGAACAAACATGGATGCTACACAATGTTAATGGGATGGGGTTTTTTTCCTATAAGCAATTTGATGTTTTTCTGTGAAATTTGATTAAGAACAGTCTGTGTAGTTGGTGAATTACCTATGCCAAAAACTTTATCTTACAAACATATAGTCACAGAAAAGTAAGAGATTCTTACACAAGACACAGGTAAGCTCATAATCTTTATTTTATCTATAAGGAAAAAGTCCCCTGAAAACTAAACAGATCTCAAAATACTCGTCTCTAGATTTTGGTTTCGCACTGTATTATGAATTTGACACAGCAGAAAAATTTTCAGCTAAAGATAGAGGGGATTTTATACAGACAGACTTGCTCTTTCTGTCCTGTGTGTCCCTACATGTGTATTTATGTCATTTAGAGAAGAAAATGATGAACTATACCCTCTTTGCTGACTATACCCTAGTTAGCAAAGACTTAACTCTCAGCTTGAGAAACATTATTTTCATCTTGAGAACTTAGCTTTGTAATAAACTCAAAATAAAGTGAACCCAGAGGAAGACTGGCTGTGTGCTCAGCCTCTGCAGGTAGAGTCTCATTTCCATCTTATTCTATAAACAGACTCTTTTCTTCCATTATTTAAAACTGCTCAGCTGCTTCTCTGCAAGAAAACAGCAAAGGCAATTGAGCACAGTCTTGGTCACGTAAGTGGCTCTTGTCTCAAAAGCTAGTTCGTATTCAGTGCTGTCCTAGTTTTTCTTTTCTCAGTCCCATAAAGGTTCTTTTCAGAGTTGAAGAAATTCCAATTAATGAGCGCTGGAATCAGTGTGTGAGCAAAAAAAGTACGGTATATAGCATACTGCTATAAAATTACAGATAAATATTTACATACCTTTCAATGTCCCTTCACATTCTCTTAAGCTGTTGTGTTTTTCTCTAATCTTCATTTGACCATTTCAAGCATGACAAACATATTTTGAATTATTATTACACTTCTCACATCTACTCTGTAAAAACAGTGAACATGAAGGTGCAGGTGGCTGAGCTGAGTTCAAAAGCTTAATTTGCCGAGGAGAACTAGGACTTTCCAACTGTATTTCTGTGCTTGAGTTTCTTAATAAAGCCACCATGTTATCCTGAACTTAGGCTGACTCCATGGTTACGGTGGTGTCGATTAACCATAGTGTCAAAGAATCACTCAGCCTGAAGCAGCCAATACAGGGATTTTTATTTTCCTCTCCTCTTTATCCAGGCATGGAAAAAGGGGCAGGTTGCTACGTATTCTTGTTACACCTTATCTAAATATATTGACCACTTCCTCCAGGCTCTTATCTGTTTGCTCTGCAGTGGCTGTGGTTCATTCACACTGGGATTTACGGGGAAGCTGAATGGATACAGCCACGTGAGAGGTACCGGCGGGCTGGTTAAGGCCAGGTGACACTGTGCCTGGCTTCTCTTTTGTTTCTTCTGGCTGGTTGTTTGACATCCGCCAGCCTCTCTGTTCATTAAGGCGGCGTGATGAATGGAAGGCAGCGAGTGTAATTGGGGCAGTTAGGGCCACCTGGTTCATAAATATAACAAATATCCACTAGTGCATCTCTTCAGTACCACGTGCATCAGTGAAGTGCAAACTGGGTGATGGTGAATGGAAATCTTAAACTAATGTGAAGATTGTAGCAGTTTCCAGAGCCGTGCTGGCTTCTCTTGTCCCAGCCTTTTTAAGGCCTGTAAAAGAACATTTTCAAAGGTGGGGTTCCCCCAGTAACAGAGACTACATTCATGTAGCATTATTGTTTGTGCAGAAAACATATGGTTCTGCTGTTTTTTTTACACTAGGATAACTTCATTAGAGTAGCTCCTGCACTGCCCCAAGGGTGGGTGTACCCAGCCGTACGGAATTGAGCTGGTGGTTGGCACGGTGGTTTTCGTGCCATTTGTGCAACACATGTGTGGCATAGGTAATGTACTGGGGAAGGCAGGAGAAGGGTCTCTTGCACCACTGGTAGTCCTTGTGCAGAGAAGGGAGGAAGTTCAGCCCACGAGAGACTAAACACCAGCTGATTTAACACCAACTTTGCACTTAACTCTCCCAGACTATGCCTTTTCCTGAGCTGAGCTCTACCAGACCTGAGTTGAGCAGGGCTACAGTGGGCAGTGATGTGGAGCCATCCTGAGTTGGAAGTATGGACATCCCATTGGTGCACAGGGCTGGATAACACTGACTCATAGATGTGACCTTGGACTCAGCACTGATCAGTGAAAGCAGTGCTCACAGCACATGGGAACAGCCCCACGCTGGCCAGTGACGATAATGTCTTTAGCAGACTTTGCATCATGAAGCGGTTAATGAATTCTTTTGTAGTGAAAGGCTGGATTCAATAAAAAGTTTCTGGGGCAAGTTACCATAGCCTGCCATACTACAGTGTGTCAGGCAGACCCTTTTTTTTTCCCCATTTCATTTATTTTTTCTTCCCCTTGTAATTTTAAATTGAGTGCAGCTGACTGCCTCCAATGCTGTTAACAATGGCACTTCTTTTCCTGGGACAATGTAACATTTAAAACAGATAAAAGCTCATGTGGGGCTAATAAAAGTTTGCCCCCATCCTCATTCCTGTAGGGCAAGTTTCCTCATCGTTAACATTTTAAGTAGCAGGCACTATTAATATGAATGTAATTGACTTTTACACGCTATTACTCATCAGTGGGTAACTCCGAACAGGCGAACAGGCGTCACTGGAGGGATGTGCCCAATCTCAAAGAAACTTTGTGGCCCAGCAGCAGGGGAGCAATGCTGTGCGAGATGAATCCTCAGGGGAAACTGGGAAGTCAGTAGGTGAATAACTGGGGGACCAGAGTGATGGGCATGGCAGCCCAGCTGCCCCAGTCCAGCAGGAGTAGCAAAATGGGAGGACACACACAGGTGACACTCAGCAGCCTGTGTGCTCCTTCTGGTGGCTGATGGAGAGAAGGGAGCAAGTCAGTGGATTCCCCTTCCAGATTTTCCATCAGAATTGCTTGTACAGGTTGGGTTAGGGGTCCAAATGAAACCCTCTGAGCGCTGGTCTTTTGTCCATATCAGGAACAAGGAAAGGCATATGACTAGCATACCTTCTTGGATGGAGAGTATACATTGAATACTAACAAAAATCATTACGAGCAACATTATGATTTTGAAGGCTCTATAAAAGTGTTGGGTTTTATAAATGCACTTTAAGGTGACTTCTTTCCTGATCAGTTTCTGTGTGATATATATGTGCTTTTACACAATCAGTCTAAATTCTCCTTCAGTCAGCAAACAAGCTAGTTTTGAAGTAGTCTGTGTGTTGCAGGGACATGTGTTTTGACTGTCATCTCTGCAGAACTCAATCCAGAACATCCATGACTTTTCCTCCTAAATCTTCCTTTCCCTTTGGTGATCTTTGGATTAGGCTCCATGTTGCTTTGCATATCCATGCATCTCTGTGAAAAAGATTTATTTAATTTAATTTTAATTATTTATTTATTTTAAATGGTTTTCAAGCCTCAATCAGTGCTATGATAGGAAGGTGCCTCTGTTCCTTTCCTCCACGTCCTCCTAGTCTCCTTGTTGCTGGACAGTTCTTGGTTCCCCCCTCAGTTGCTGTTGGCTGTAGCTACCAAACCTGCCCAGTTGCGGGGGCTGAGCCCCTGCCCTGCCTTTCCCACAAAAAACACACATCAGTAACAGGACCAAAGAGTTGGTGCATCATTCACTGTTTATGTTTACAAATTTAGAAATATGATTGCTCCCCACCAATGTTTACTAATTACACATTCCAGCCAAAGCAGGAATGAGTCATTTTTACATTGCTCATAGAAAATTTTAAAAGGCTTAAACACCCACAAAATTTGCTTACTCTTCAGGTGTAGCCCCCGGAAGGGTGAGGACAGCTTCCGCCGTATTCTGGTTGGAAACATCACTGACATGACTGTTGGGAAGTTGAACAGTCCCAAACCAGTGATAGGTGATGTGCAAAAAAATATGGAACAATGCCATGAGGTCAGATCCTGAGGACAATTTTTAAAAAAGACTGGGTTGCAAAAAGTGTGCTTGACTTCAGTAAGGCCTTTTCATGACATGTCACCCAACGACGCTGCGTGGTGTTTGTAGAATTAAGCCAGTCTTTATCCACAAGATAGGAAGTCAGATCTTTTGATGCACTAGTGGCTGTCAGCAAACTGGTACAGATGGTCGTTTTGTTCAGAACAACATGCACAAAAGTATCCCAGAGGTGCAGCTCAAAATACCCACATTGCTCTCGTGTGTCACTCCCTCTCTTTCCATTAATGCAAAATGACTCACAGGCTTGAAAAGGCAAACATTGATCAAAAGACCGAAGAGTGATTTACTAGTGCAGGATGGGACAAGATGTTGTTTTAGCCCAACAAACAGTAACTGCATTTAGAGGTATTGCCAAGGGAGTCCGAGGCGGTGCTTGCTTACTAAATTGGGTAAAATGCAGGGATTTCACCAAATGCAAATGACAATGAACAATATGTATGACTCAATGTATCCGCTATGCTTTCAGTGTGCAGTCAGAGGGTGGTATAGCTGACCTTTTAAAGTGATGCTTTTCAAACCGCATTGTTATGATTATCAAAGTGTTCATTTTAGAGTACAATATTTGGACCCACTCCTATTAATTTTCTTGTGTATCATTTGAAGGCTGTTTTCCTCTCTGTTTATAAGAAAAGCACTTCCAGGCAACCCCTAGAGTGTCATACATTTATTTCTGTGTCTAACCAGGGAGTGAAACTTGCCATCAGTTCTCCGAGGCTTGACACACACCTCTGGAGTACTTCAAGTCACGTATGGAATTAGCTAAAATAAGTTTGATGGTGATTTTGTGAGACCTTCCTGTGTGCCAGAAATAGTCTTCAAGAACAATGTAGGGCGAGAAATATTCTCTGCTCTTTAGCCTCAGCTTCCTCCTATCTAAAAGCTGTCGGTGGCATCTCTGGCCATGCAGAGCAGATCCCTGAATGGCTATGGGGTGATTCCAATTTTGCAGTACTGTAAGGGAAAGAAAAGAATCCGGCATCAGATTTGTAAATTTAAGTGTAGAAAAGGCTAAAAAAAAAATAAAACAATCACAGCTCATAGTCAGCCCAAGGCCAGCAAGCAGACTGGAACAAGGCCCCCGCAAATCCAAGAGAGGCAGTTTTGCTGGGATGCATTTCCTCTCCGTCCTCCATCAGCCAAGCCAAAAACTTAACAGGAAAAAATTAAAAAGGAAGCCATACAGAGCGATTTGGCTGCACAATTGGCTGCACTCATCACAGATAAATAGCCTGGGCCCAGCTTCTCCGTGATGTGGGGACTCAGTGTGGTGCTCAGGAGCCGGGCAAGACGCTGCCGCTGTGACCAGCAATGGCCACCACCCTGCTTCGCACCGCACTGCTCATCCCTGAGCAGTCACCCCTCTGGCCTGAGGGGTCTGGCACAGGCTGAGCCCACCACAGTTAAAGCACAGCTCTCCTGGAGCATGAGCTGCGATGCTCAGATAACCCATTGGATGAAGAGTTAAGTACTAAAAAATAGCAGAATTTTCTATCGGGTTGAGGGTGCCTTATTTTGATCATGGAGGTCAGACACAGACATGGGAATTCCCCCA
Source organism: Aleadryas rufinucha (assembly GCA_013397815.1). Lineage (NCBI taxonomy): Eukaryota > Metazoa > Chordata > Aves > Passeriformes > Aleadryas > Aleadryas rufinucha. Next base: position 46,404 of record VZTH01014742.1, on the reverse strand, counting down.
AGCTGGTTTATTTGCAGATTTGTTCAGACAGTTTCTTTCTTTCTTTTTCTTTTCTTTT
>VZTH01014742.1:0-46328 GCA_013397815.1 Aleadryas rufinucha | reverse complement strand
TTTTTTTTCTTTTTTTTTTTTTCTTTTTTTTTTTTTTTGTGACAAATCAGCCTGTTTTTTATAATAATCTCATCTTGAAACTTGAGAGGAAGGGAATGTATGGGTGAGCAGCTAATATCAGTGAGTTCTGGAAACTCCCTTTTTATGGTCTCTCTCATTTAGCAGCTGTTGTGATACTTTCATTGCATTAAAAACGTATTTGACAAGACTGAAAATAAATTAATTTCAGCTCTTCCAGTAAAATTAGCTTCAGATCACAATAAGCTTGAGAAAAGCACTACTAAATAATATTAATATAGACAACAAGGCTTTAATCTAATATATCATGAAGAAATAAAGCATTGGAGGTGTTACGATCAGAGAAGGCAAAGCTATTTTCCTTCTCCTTTACTGATTATTCCCCTGCTTCAAATATTATTTTAAGAGTGTATGTGTAGGATCTAGTGACTCGTAGATGCAAACATTGGTTTAAAATTAATTTAAAAATATCTCTTTATACAAAGCAATATATTTACTGATTTAAATCATACCCATCTGGACATGTTTATCAAAATCAATCCTTGTCTACTATAAGCCATTTGCTGCCATTGCCACCCACTGGCCAGGGACAAACAACCATCCTGTAACTGACCCAGATCAACAAATATCCTGATTAAACAGGCACATCTTGCTACACATCCAACTGCTTCCTATTCAGCATCTTGCCTTTAACACAAAATCTGGCCAGCTTTGTACAGAATTTATTTACTGTTTTTATCTTTAAAACATAAGTCATAGTCTGGGAAGGAGGGGGCAGGGGGAGCCTGTTCTGCAGACTATGAACTCTGATCTGATAGTTTCATCCTTCTGTCATCTCTTTAAATGTAGTATCTAAAAACTGAAGGATCTCATCCTTTTGTGTTTCTGTAAGATGAGATACAATTTTGGCAATATATAGTAAAATAATGAAACTGAATTACAGACTATAGGGAGCCATTTTTCTCACATAGGGGTCAGCATATATGGTAATACTTTGGATTAAGGATGAAATTACTACAGGATCGTAATAACTAACCTTGTTAATCTCTTCTCATTTTCTTAAGAGTAGCTCAAAAAGAATTATTACAGCAATCACAGCCTAATGTTGGAACCCTTCTCTGCTTTAATCACAGTCCTTTATATACTGTGATTTTATGTGTTATTTTGTCCTAATATTACTAACAATTTTATTAATCATGTCTGTCGTTGGTTGGTTTACCACTTTTCTTCACAAATGATTTTAGGGCCAATATTTATGCCTTTGGAACAAATTTTTAAAAAACTGATACAAAAATGATTCTTAGAGGAGCTGCTCTTCACTTAGGTACCCATAAACAAAACCTAAACTAGGCCCTTGGACTTCTCTTCCCTGCTCCTTTTGGTACCATACCAGGTTCATACCACCAATGCTGAGCCAGCCTTCTCTACAAATGAAAGGGAAAGAAAGGCGATAATGTTTTGTTCTCTGCATCATCAGTAAGGGGGAAGGAGGAGAAGAACTTAGCAGAACAACTGCATCTTTTGTTTTTAAGTTCTTTGGAACAATTCTGCCAGGCAGCGCATTTTCCCTCTGTTTCATTTGTCTTTGTTATTTTCCTATCTAATTAAAATTCTGCAATGCCGTCATGAAATTGTTGTCCGTTTAAGGTCACAAACAGCTTCTGTCCTAATGAAATATGAATTGCATTAGTTAATTGAATTGTGCACTTATTGTGTGTTGTGAATGGACTGAGCACACTTATATTCTTAACATGTACTGAGCATTTTATCAGTTTAGGCAGTGTGTGGACATAGAAAATGCTGCTATCATTCTTTGCATCACAATAGGGAGATTTAATTGGCAATAGACGGGACTGAGAAGTGCTTGTGAAGGACAAGAGCTCCAAGATCTCACACAGGCATCTGCTAGCTGGGATGAGATCGGCTCTTCAGTGGTCTGGGGTCAGGGCACAGTACCAAGCGGAAAACTCGAATAAACCCTTATTATGCACGGCGTCTCTGTGATGTCTGTCAACATAGGAAGAACCAAGAGAGAGTAACGAAACATCTGTGGCCTTCTGCAGCAGGAGGCTTTCTGGGTTAAATGAACCTCGTAATTGAAACCCTCACTGCACGGTCCAGACCGTTCTCTTCCAGGGTCTGCCCAGTCTCTGTGCAGATACTACCCCCACACCCCTGGTAACACAACAAGCTGAGCTCTGGGGTCCTTTTCACAGCTGGGAGGTTCTTTCTTTGAACTGTGGGAAGGTTCACTTTAGGATGTCGAGGACCTGATCAAAGTCAAATGAAAACATGGGAACTCTTTCTGTTGACCTCAGGGCTGTGGATGAAGCAGGTGCTTACAGGAAGTGCAGGCTCTGGCACTCAGCCTTTACAACGTGCAAGATGGATGTTTTGCATCGGTAACCACTCAGTAGTGGACTCCACCAGTGAACCAGACTATTTTAGAGGATGGTCATTAGCTGGGAAAACAGTAACGGAATACTAGATTTAATTTCCTTGCATGGGTCTTGATTTTTCACTTAGTTCTTCAGACTATTCAGCATTATACATACACACACATGTAATGTTGTATATGTACATGTATGTGTAATATGCATATTTATGTATATCTCCAGTGTTTAGCCATTAGATTTATTTACAGGGAAAAGTATCTTTGGATTCTGCATAATATTTCGGTAAGGAAGTAAATCTGAATATAGTACCTTCCAGATATTCTTGAACTTGACAGGTGTGGAGAGCTATCTTTTGTTCTGTCAAATAGTGCCTCCCTTAGCTCGAAATGGTACTTCATTCAACTGAAAGAAAAGATAAGCAATGTTCAGGTTGAAGAGTTGTTGAGAAATTTCTTCTTTTTCTTGTCATTTTCCACTCAAAAAGGGAGGCGATATGCAAATGGCATTTTCTTTTACTACAGCAAACTAATGCGGGAATATAAAACCACTTAAGATAAACACAGCTAAAAATTGACTTGCCACATACACAATTCCCAAAGGGAAATACCAGGACCCTTTTTTCAAGAGAAACAGAGAGAAGAGTGTCTGTGCTGGATCTCAGCAGGCATGGACAACCCCTTTGTGGGGACTTCCCAGCTCTGCGCACATGCAGAGGCACTTGTCATTTCCCACTGTGGGTGATCCTCCACAGCTGCTGCAGCACTCACCTTCCAGGAACACTTCTCCGTGGGCCCCAGAAAAGCACTTTGTTACCACCACCCACAGATGATGCACTGAGATAGAGTGACTAAATGAGGGATTCTGGTTCAGGTAGGTAGGCAAGGACTTTCCCTGTATGCTCAACAGACGGGAAGAGAGGTTTTTTTGGAGGGCAGTGTGGGGATAGCCACATTAGGTGGCTGTTTCTCTGAATCACCTGGAAGAGTTTCTTTCTCAGTCATTGTAATTACTGAACATAAGGGGACCTGCCTCTGGGTGTAGTTGTTGCATTACAGAAGTGCTTCAAGCAGATGAGTTTCCTGCACTCCTCAACTCCCCCGAGACAGTCATACCTGCTTGAACTTCTGACTGAGGAATTTCCCACCTAGTGCCCATGTCACTTGGTTCTCTCCTCTCCCTCTCTCTCTGAATTTTCTGCATTGGCCACAGTACTGCGAGCTGTAGCTGAGCAACTGCTGAATATCCCTGCCCACATGAAAGGCTTCAGGAGGTGATTAAGAAGGGGTGGGTGTCTGTAATGGTTTGGTGAAGTGCATCCTGACAGATTCACAGGCGGTGGGCAAATGACTGAGAGCGAAAGTGGTGGGATGGGGCGTGAAGGGTGATTGGCAGTGGTTGCTTAGTGGTCTGAAAAGGGGTGAGTGAAAGTACTTGGGGGAGGAGGGAGGGGAGTTTGGGAAGCACGGCTGATTGATGGTGAGAAAGACACTACTGCGTTGCCCCGTGGCATGCTACAGGTGTACAAGCTGCATTCCCTTCTGTGAAGCAGTTTTAAAAGACTTGATGTCATAAAAAATGCTCACGTACTTCTGTCTAAATTATATAATGTAGTGCTGCATAATTAAGCAGGGGAGGAAATGAAAGAGATTCACGGAAGGCTGAAAAATAAAAATAAACTGAGGAGTTCTCTAGGGAGAGTAGAGAAGAAGCAAAGACTGATAAAGTCCTACAGACTGATGTGGCTTTGCTGTCTTCTGTAGCACCACCACGTGAAGGGAGACAGGCTGTGTCCTTGCTCCTACAGGTGACCTTCCACGAGGATACCTGTGCTCAGCCTGCCCCTCTGCCCCTGGCTCCAGCCACAGGATCCAGTTGCCCATCTGTGGTGTGGTGAAGCCTTATCTGCCCCAGCACCATCAGCCATACTTCTGTGGCCTCACTCCAGCCTCAAACACAGCAGGAATGCAGGGGTGGTCCTCGGAGCAGCCGGGAAGAGCGTCCTCCCCTGCTGTGATTAATTCAGTTAAAAACCCATGACTGACCTGTCGCAGTGTCTGTGGCTGGACAAAGGAGTGAAGGCGGCCCTATGTAAACAGCAGCATTTATACCCTGGCACATGGTTAAATTCCATATCGTTACCAGGTTTTTTAGCTTTATTTTCAGTTAAGTAAACAAAAGAGCTATCTTTTTTTTTCTTTTTCCTTTCTTTTTTTTTTAGTACAGCCTCTTCCCATTATGTTGCTGTCGTTATATGTTGAATTTTTTTTCCTTCCATTTGGATAAAGCACATAAACCAAATCTAATTTTTGTTCTGTTTACTTTTTAGTTTTCAGTAAATAGTTTATGAAGATGCTCCTTTTAAGATTAAAGAACTTGCCCATTTTAAAAATATGGTTTGAACTTCTTTTCTCAGCCTTTTATTATGCCCTGCATTTAACTTACAGCATTTTTTTAATATTAAATAATCCCATTAGTTTTGCAGATAAAAAGACATACTGGAATTTTTTCTTAAGTTAAAGGTACTATGTTGCTCAGGTTTTTTCAAATTTCTATAAAAATCTCCCTTTAGGAATCCATGGATTTTGTCTCAATCAAAAGTCTTTTTGTTAGATGAACATGAAAAAAATTAGAAGGAAGTCTTTATAAACACTGAAGGATACAAAAATCCCCTGCTCAGCTAATACACAATTACTAAAAATTGTCCTTTATTGGAATCATAATCAATCTAGCACAGACTGTGTCTGTGCCTGTGCTGGGCACCACCTGCTTCAAATGAAGGCAAACAAATACCACAAGAGGTGGATTTAGGATAGTGTCATCTCCCATTCTCCCTCCTGTCTTGCATAGTCCTTTTGAAGACCTCACACTAATCCCAAAAATCAGAGATTGATTTAATCCTTCAAACAAAAGCCTTCCATTATAATTATTATAATAACAACTGTTATTACTATTATTATTATTGCCACCATTATTATTACTACTACTATTACTATTATTTTGGACTGTTAACGGCTTTTGTTTACTGTAGAAATATTTACTTACTCTTTGGAGCTCACGAAACTCACGTCTCAGCATTCTGTAGCAATTATCTAATTTAAATACTTCATATAATAAAATGGTCTAATTGAGGATGGCATGCAAAAGTATGCTGTCTTACCAGCTTTGAATTGCCTGTGCTTCCTTATGTTATTGAAATCCCTCTATTTCTTGCATGATGAGGACAGGGAGTGCTGAATCTCCATCTGCACGTTTTCTCTCCCTGTCACTCATTGACTCCTTGTTCGGTTAGATGGCTACATTCCCAAATGGCTTGTTCCAGTGCTCTCCCTATTGAAAAGTTTTCTGTATTCTTAGAGTCTTATTGCTCTACTCTGATCCCTGTCAAATAAAGAGTGCAGAAAATTCAGACCCAATTTTCAGAAAAGATTTCTTAAATCCCAACAGCTTTAATTAAATTATTATCAATGCAATGATTATTAATGCATAATATTAAAATTTTAGACATGGGATCAGGAATTTAACTGATTTCCTCTGTCCCCATCCAAACTGTAGCTTTGTAGCGTATTTCTTGGCCCAAGACTTCCAATACTTGGCACCTGCCTAGCTTCAGACAAGCAACGCAGGAGGTCCCCACTGCAAAACTCAGTCTACTTGGGTGTCTACTCATGTGTTCAGGAATCTAACTTGAAAGCATATTTTTTGAAGATTTAGGTGAGTGGGATACATTACAGTGACAATGAGAAGGAACTCGCATGGGCTATACAGTACTGACAGTTGTTTGCCCAGCCAAAAGCCAAACATTTTACTAACACAAGTAGATAAAAAGACAGTAACTCTTATTTTGAGTATGCAACTGGTTAAAATGTCTTACCTTAAAGACCCTTGATCTGACACAGCTTCTGCTTCTTTACTTTCAAATGTTCTGAAGTCCCACAAATGGCTGTGACAAAATGAGGAAGCTCAGAAGCTGAAAGGTCATCTGGGAGGGGAAGGGTGGCTCTCAGGCACAAGCTAGCCAAGGCTTTGCTTTAAGAAGCCAGTCTCCCAATGGCTGCAGAGTGGAGGGTCAGATCATCCTTCTCTGGCAGACAGTGCAACTCTTTGCAGCTAAAGATGGCTTTTGCCACTGGTCAGAATGAGACTGGTGAGACAAACAGCCCCAGTTGACCCCAGGAACACGGTCGTGACGAACACGAGCTCAGCAAGCTTCTTAATTTCAGCCAAAAGAATGGATATCATGAGGCACTGGATGAGTTTTCCTTACCAGTAAGTAAGAGAAACTGTCTGGGAAGTAACATCATTTGGCTAGACAGAAAACTCTGGTCCAGGACAGGGCAAATGGCTTTGACTCAGCTGTTGCCAGTTTCATATGCAAGTCTGATGAAGCAGTGAGATCTGTGCCAGTTCTCAGTGTGGCCAGAACAGACTGTGCAAGAAGGTGTTATAGTTTGTTAGATAGACAATACAGTAACTTAGTAAAGGAGAGCCTAGAAAATGGAGAGCACCAGAACAGAAGTAGATCCTGCAAATAAGCCAGAAGTTACGAGTGTCTGGGGAACATATTAGTCAGATATGTCTATTAAAGACATCTGTATATATGGCAGCATCTTGTGAATTCAGAGAACATGATGCCAATTACAACCATCGGAGAGTCGTAATTTTGGTAAATGTATAAAAGGGAATTCAGGAAAACTGGGAAGGTATCAGAAAAAGGAGTTGAATAGCGTAACTATTTAGACAAACGTAACAAGCTTAAAAGCAAAAGAACAATCAGACTATTTTGCCATGGAGGATGATTTTAATAGCAATGGGTGGTAGGGAAATGTTGTGGAACAACATAATTATCCACCTACAAACTATTCAGGAAAGACAGACTGGGCCATGGAGGCAGAGGAAATACTCCTGTATAGAAGGATAACATGAACATTGTTTAACTGAATTGTAAGTGGGAAGGGCTATGCAACTGAATCTCTGAAGACAAATAAATAAATGCTAAACTAGAAATTGCAAAGCATTTTTACAACTTTTGAAAAGTAAAGACATTAGCAAGTCTTTTTTGCTAATATCCAGCTTAAGAAAAGGAAACAGAATGAGCATTGTTGAACTCAAAAGAATTGTTAACAGAATTGTGGTAATGGGGCTTGGGCTACTTCCCTGAGCTTGGCCAAATAGATCAGGAGGCACACAAATTAGGAGAGCAATTTTCTTAACACTTGATGCAACACTATCTTGGAAAAGTTAGAGACAGAAGGAAGAAACTACTCTTAGCTCGGATATTAATCCCAAACTGATCATAGCTAACTCACTAAGTACTAACACTTAGGTGTACCAGAAACCTAATTCGGTATGGCAGTTCAGGGATCAAACTTTCACCTCTTCAAGGTGATGCTCTTTTTGTTTTCTTTAACCTCTGGGACATAAGTATGTATTTTCACATGTAAAAAATTCAACAAAGAGCAACTTTGTCTTCCTCCTCTTAAATCTACCCTTAAAAATTGGCCGGAGGTGAAGTAATAAACACAGCTTTATGAGCTGCTCCTCCTCCCGGGAGCGTGAAAGCCTTCAGAGAACTTCTCATACGGCTCAGCTGCTACCAGCTCCTTGATAAATCATTCAGGTGTGCCACACCTTCGACATAGGAGGTTTCTGCGTGCAGGTCTGCAGCTGTGCAGTGCCCAGGTATCCCTGCTTTCTGAGCGTGGTTTTGTGTTGGCTTCACAGCAAACCTGACACAACTGGTGTTGGACTAAGCCTTGTTTTAAACACTCCTACCCTAACCCTGCTTGCTTCTAGAGGAACACCGCCTCGACTTGGGTTTATTCAAAGACACAAACTGGGTCTTGGGCTATCGCCGAGTACTAGGCAGGACTAGTCTTCACTGCAGGCTACTGCTGTGTCACAGCACAACCTTGAAGAGTCCCTTTGGCACAATGCCTGCAGTGACTTGGCAATTACATCCACCTAGGCTACGCTCAGTGTTGTGGCAGCCAGCTGCAGTTAAAACCTGCTGGGACCACGGCTCTAGCATGATTAGCTGGCATGATGACAATCACGTGTTTGTCTCCACGAACTTCTCCTCCATAGACAGGAATAAGCAATACACCATCAAGGAAAGGCATAACTTGTGTATGGACAAATGCTTTGTGGAAACTCTGCAAGGCAGCACTGAATGCCTGAAAGTGAATAGTGAAAAGAGAAGTAATGAAGGAAGTAAGGTTAAACAGCCAGAGGAAGAAGGAATCACACAAGAAATGGCTGAAGAAACACGCACCAGGAGGAAAGCAAGTACATAAACAAAGCATATAAAAAGCCCCCAATGTGTGAAGGGAGTGCAAGTTCAGAGGTACAATTTTGGAGTGAACACAGATGGCAAAATTAGACTGAAACCAACACAGAGGGTCAAGTAGGTATGAGAAAAGACTCACTGACCTTTGCATGGTTCTTACATATGCAGAAGGGCCATTTGGATGGGACAGAAAACATCTGGCAAAAAGGATGCAAAGCAGCAGTATATTTTTTTCCAATCAAAAGCCACCTATAACCTGTGCTGAAAATGTCTTTTTTCTTCAAGCATATTAACAGTTTAATACATGATAGTATCACTGGCGACACTGAGAACACTGGCCTTTAATGAATCAATAGATTTGTTTCATCTTTAACTAATTTGAACCTTTACTCTTCTTGCTTGTACAAATTCTTCTTCCTTCAAGTCAAAGTATTAAATAGGCTCAAGAAGCAAATACGGAAATAAATACTAGAAACCCCATGGGGAACATTGAAATTACAGTTTTCTAATAGTCAAATCAACCTAATGCTGTGATTACCAGCTCAGTTCAGCTTCTTTCCCTCACCCCCCTCCCCCCAAATCTATGGCTAAAGCTGTGGAAGTAAATGGCCTAAAAAAGGAAGATGCTTTGGTTTTCTTTTAGTTTCTTGATGCTTGCATTGCTCTAGATTGAGGCTGAGGGTCTTTGTATTTTAACTGCTCTCATTATGGACATACAGGAATTTTTACAACACAGATATGTAAAATAGCCTGAAACATTGGTCTGCAAATTTTCCCCGATGCTTCATGCCTGGTTTGCACCGTACTGTGCTGATGCATCTGACTTTTTTATGGATATAAGTTATACTGGTGCAAACCCTTCTGTGGACAAAATCTTGCTGATATAACTGTCTCCCACCAGCACAACGTATTTCAGTTAATGAGTCAGAATACACTTTGATATCAGTATAAATGGTTCCTCCTGGGGGGAGGATTGCTTCTTTACTGTTAAAAGTCTAGGTAAGTTCTGAACTTTTCTCTTCCCTTACTTATTCTTAAATCAATCAAACCCATATCTATTATTTCTCATCCAGAAATAATACAGCTTCTTTTCATCACCTTTTTGACTGCTGGTCCCTGTCTGTGTTCGTGCTTCGATTGTACAGTCATCAGAAAAGAGTACACCTAAACTCTTCTTGAAAGCAGAAGTTTTGTTTCAAGTGACGGTGACCGCAGGATCAAATACCTTCAATCTTAAAAGAAAAAGAAACAAAACTGACTCAAAAGTTTGAAGCTAACAAATGGTTTGTAGCTGGCTGAGACACTGGTATTTAATATTGAGGAAGCAATGACTTTCTGGTCTCCAGTGGAGCATCTCCTAACCAGACAGGCACACAACGAAATGAAGTCTTAATGCCGAGAACTTTTCGAGAACACTACAATAACATTCTGGCAGGCTGGGCTCCCTTGGCTCATGCAGCCACTGCAATTTGAATGTCTCTTTCAGTTTAGCATGATGCTTGGCGAATTTCCCAACCTTACATTAACTGGGAAAGGAAGACAGGAGAAGCTGGTACATTCAGCAGATCCTTAAAGAAGCTTCTTTGCAGTTTGCTCGTAGCAAAAGACTTGGCTGCAAAAGAGTGTAGAAGTGTCAGGACTGCAGCTTAGCTAGCTTGAAAAGGGTTTATCTGACTTGCATCCAGGCACCAAGATGCTCAGATACCACAGCAATGTGTGTGGTATAAGAACCTAGATAGAAGATGATTAGATAGCAAATCAGACAGAATTTTGCATGTGATTTCCTGGGTTTGTCTAAACTTATAGCAGCAACAGTTAATTATAGGAGGCTCTGAAGGCAGCTCCTGGGTGGGTTTATGGCACTTACACATTGGATTCCAGCCATAAATTGCCAGCCGAGAGTTACCACTGTGGCAGGAAGCCCTTAATGCAAAGCTGATGGAAAACCATCCTTGGGCCTTCCCACTTAGGGGCAGAAGCAGCAGATATCGGTGATGGAAGATCTAGGGGGAGAGGAATTCTTTTGGCAGCAATGGCAGAACTCCAAAGAAAAGAGCATCAAGATGTGCATGGGACATCACCTGAAGAGGGACAGATGCGTGAGGTGAATGCACACAGAAGTTACTTGTGGTCATCCTCTAGATGATTTCTGTACCTGCTTCCAGATCTAGTGCCTCTCCTTCCGCCACACATGAATTCCTCAGCCTTTGTAATCACTTCCTCTGGCTCTTAAGCAAGGGCAGCTCTTTAATTGCAGATGAATGCGTTAATGAAATTCTTGAGGCTACGTTGAAGTGACTGGGCAAGAGAGATGAGGCTTTCAGCAGCAGCTGCTGGCACAGGAGTCACAGCTCATGCTGCTCTACGGGGAAGGCAATGCCGTAAGCAGGAGCAGGATCCGTCATTTTTTCTCCAGTAGTGCCTCAGGGCACATCTACACGGCAGAGAGCAGCACTGCACAGGGATTCTGGAGCTGCCTCTGAGCAGTGGTTGTGCTAGTTTCACAGCAGGAATATTTAGCCTACCTGGAGTACAATTCTAATATACCCACGGTGTTTGCACCCCTATCCCTGCCCCTGAGGTGGCTTGATGAGTGCAAGGTGAGCTCTCTCTTCCCCTCTGTAGAACTGCCCTCTGCTGTGTGCTCCCACCTGCACTTAGAAGTATTAAAAAAAAATAAATTATGACATTTATGAAGGACTTTATATAATTTTTGATTTTTGAAACTGGGGAACTTTAAAGGCTGATTTCATAGGTGATGCTTTTTTTTTCTTGGCTGACAGTCCTGATTTTGTTTTATATTCTTTCCTTTGAGTATCTGAAATTTTGCATGAAATTTCTACTCATTTGGAAACACCAACACATGAAGCAATTACCAATCTTTCCTGCCTAAGTTAACGGCGTTCTCCTTCCTTGTGCTCTTAGTTCAAGGTCACAGTGATAGAATTTAATCCTTCATGAATTCTCATCTGACTTGCTGTCCACAAAAATTGTTGATTAAAAGATCCAATTTCCATTGGCATTCTCCCTTTCAAAGGATGTCAACAGGAAATATAAATGTGCAGCCCTTTGTGAATGATCTGCAAGGACATGCAGGCTTATGAAAAAAAAAAGCAGCAGTTAGCTAAATCCTTTAGTTTCTGTTTTGAATGACTGGCCATAGGAATGCAGGCTAAGCTGTATTTCAGCTGTTCCCAAGGATGTGTATGTGTAACTTGTTGATAGTGGTTGGTACATCAGGCTCCAGTGACAGCTACGTGACCACTCTGATGATCACTGTCCTGTAGCAGACCCAGCCCCTGCCTCCCCTCAAGAACACCAGGCATGAAAGAAAACAAAGAGGGATCTGTTTATTCAGAGGACTGGCACTTGTACCCCCTGCTTTTTACTGAGAAAAGAGAGATCCTAGGTCATTTCAGCTCTCACTCTATTCTCCCAGCAACCATTGGGTTGTAAGGAACTGCATGACTTGCTCCAGCAATTTATGTGAATTTCTGATACCTGGGAGAGCTGAGACTTTTGCCATACAGGACCTGTGGGGAATCTGATTGATAGGAGCAAAACTCAACACCCAGAACACCAGCTTACTTCACTGGGAACTACCCATTACCAACAAAAGGAAAGGAAAGCCCACCACAGTCTTAAAGTTTCAGCATGATGTTTTTAAAATCTTACCAGTGTCCAAGGTATATGTCTTTCACAGTAAAAATTACTTAGAGTGTGCTGTGAATACACAGACACAGATCAGTGCCGAACATCTGGTTAAAATAAATTACAGTCTTATTTTGCAAATAAAAGTTCCTAGGGTCTACATGACAAAGTCTGGCCAGCACAACTATCTCATGGGGAAAAAATCACATCCCTAGCTTACAAAGATAACTATTTTGGCATGATTCCCTTCCCCACTATGTAGACTTACATAGACTTAGACCAGAGAGGAGTCCTTTTGCTAGTATAACTCACGTTGTTTGGGAGGTACTTCAACCATGCTGGCAGACTCCTGCAGCTGGTATAAGCCATGTTTCCATCGAGGAATATGGCCAGAACAGTGACACCAGCAAACCCCGTGAAGTACTTAAAGAATAGCACTATTTCTTCTGCTACCAGTGTCTAATATTTTTCAGTTTTAAAGCTTCCAGCTAAAAGGAACACGCAGAATTTGTGTCCTTCCTTATATCATCAAGACAACATTTCTTGCTACAGAAGAATTAAAAGTATACATATGGATAGGAGATGTGTTGCTTTCCAACATCCTGGTGGTACTTGCCTTTGGATGGGAGAAGATCCCAATTCTCCTGCAGGATGCCTGTTACATGTTTTGGTGATGGTTTTGGAGGTCAAGAGGCAGAGATGGTTTGCCTTTTATTAGGTCTTCATATTTTGGTTTTACAGGGTGGCATTTAAATAAATCTAATGGTCATAGTTAATGAATTACAACTGTGTATGCAAATGAATTTGAGCTGTTTTGAATAACAAAACAAAGTTCTTTAGTCTGCTTGTGACTTGGTTTGTATTCTTACACTCTTACTGGTCCTTTTTTTTTTTTTTTATGTGGTCCCTGTTAGCTCTTACCTGATAACATTTGCTAAAGGGCTTTCTGGCTGAACCCAAAACTTGAAGATTTACCAGTCTACCTTAACTTACGAGCCCCGTGTCCATAAGGCAAGGCAATGCATAAAGCTGTCTTGGCTTAAAAGTTCAGCTCTTTTGACAACAGTTTCCACCCGTCCCACTTATTTCATTTTGTCCAAATTTCTACTTGCCTCAGTCTACACAGACTTTGCTCATTCCTTTCCCTCCTCCTTCACCCACCATTTCTCTCCCAGGTCTCATGTTTTTGCGCAAGTGAACAGGACAGAAAGAGCAAAAAGTGGGAGGGGGGAGGCACCCAATTAAAAACAATCTCTTCTGAGCAGACGCAGACCTGGAACTTCCCCTTATTTTAATTTCCCATTATCACTTAGCTGTGAATTGATGAGAACATGGAGCAAGACACCAAGAGGCCCCGTTCTCATGTGCACCACATTGGAAGGGGAGAATTTGCAGCATTCCATCAGACTGCCAGGACCTGTCTGTCTCCCACAGCTCCTGGTGGGAGGGCTGACTTAGGAAATGTCAAAAGACAGCAATGACCAAAAAATGCTGCCTCTTCTCTGCCTCAAATAAGGCTTTTCCAGGTGAGCAGAAATGGTCTGAGCTGCTAATGAGGTGTAGGCTGCCAAAGAAAACACATGGGCAAATTCGTATTTTCCAGGTGGCTGGTGGTAGAAACATAACTGTCCATTGAAGTCTACAGTGTAGCCTTTTTTTGCACTTACTCATTAAATTCCAGATTTATCGTGAGGTTACTTTAGCATAATGTTAGCTGTGTTGTCTCACTGGCCCTGTAAATCAGTTGCTTGTCACAAGATTTAGAAAAAAATGAGTGTCTGCTTGAAGTCACATGAGGAATGGGTGGCACTTCCACATGGCCCGGTGCTGCTGGAGCACCATGGAGCACCATGGAACAGCCAGGCCACCACTCCAGCTCTGTGCTGCTCTTGCTCAATGCTGAGCACAAGTTTGTCAAGCCAAAGGGCTTTGGATCAGAACTGAGTGTTGAAACAACAAACATGGGATGGAGCATATCCCTGAGGGATGTTAAAACAAGCAGCAAAAAAATGCATGACTGGTCCCTCGTGGTGCAGTCGATGGGACAACCTGCTCAGACCAGTTGGATTTCACCCATCTGGTTCACACATGCACTTGGCCTTCTCTGGCCAAGGCCACCCTGAGCCAGGTCCCTCCCCAGGCTTCGCCACCTTGCTGTCCTCTCTCTGCCTCCACTCACACCTGTGCCTTGAGCCCAGCACCTCTGGATGTGCTTGTTAAATGAAAGCCTCCATGGCCTTGAGGACAAACACTGTGCCACAGCACTCTGAGCACTTCTACAAGCAGCTACTTTCATTTCCCGTTTCCAGGCGGTTACATGATTTAACTCTTCTGCGGCAGCCCAAGAGCAGCACAGGCAACTGGAGCAGGCAGGGAATGTAACTGGGGATGTGTTCATATTTCCCTCTACTGTCAGTGCAGCACCCACTGTAGACAAATCTTCAGAGTTGTGCTTTCAAATTAGCTGGGCTATTTGCAGTATAAGGGCACTCATATTGAAAGCCAGTTACAAGCAAGGCAGATTTTAAGCAAGATCTAGAGAAAAAGAGGCCTGTGTTGGCATTCAAGCCCATTTTGTCATTATTTTTTTAAAAGCCATTCTGAAGATTTGACAGGGGTCTTAATACATCCAGCCTCTTTTCGGAGGATGCATTCGGAGGTGTAAGAATGATGTTCTAGGGTGAGATGAGTCTCCCCAGCAGCTCTGTGACACTTGCTCTCTCCTTCAAAATGATTCACAAATCCAAAAATAGATGTCACTAAATTTACTGTTGTATGTGAATGTAAACTCTTTAGAATGGGTTTGATAAATTGGGGAAGAATATGGCCCACTAATGAGTCTTAGTGCAACTGAGATTCATGTGTTGGGACACATTTGTTTTCTAGGTAGAACAGTTTCTAGCACTCTATTTAAGCAAGATACCTTCAGAAAACAAAACTAAATAAACCAGCAAATTCTTTGAGTAGGATTATCAACCTACAAAATATCTGAAAATTGTGAAGGATCAAATAGAGCAGCTTTGACCATGTTATTTGAACACAGTATTTTGTCCAGAAGGCCTTCTTGCCTTCTTTTTCTCATAATTGCTAATAGTGCTCCCTCAGAAGTGGCACCCATCAAATACCACCAGCTAGCTGCTGCAGTGACATTACAGCTGTTACCCTGATGCCAGAAATACCTCATTTTATAGTGTGGGCCTTTCCAGGAATAGGAGAACGAGGCAGCCTCCACTAGGTCTGGGCTTTTGCATATTGCAGAACCACGTCTAAATGAATTAAGTAGAGACGCCAAGACTAAATTACTGAAACAGTTCTCATGCTGACTTGGTTTGAGAAGAATGTGGCCTAGTCTGAACACCGGATGGATTTCCATCCAAGCTGAATGATCAACACCTTACAAATCCTGTGTTTAAAGATGTGGCTTGACTATTCCTCAAAGCCTGGATTTACCCTTTGCCTCTCAGGGGTCTGGTGGAAATCTGCCTTCCAGCAGGGTCACTCTTTAGGAGCACAGACAGGAGGACTAGTCACCTCCATTACTATAACCACTCACATTTATATATTTCTAAGCATATGCATCACTTTTCACAAGCAAACCTAACCACAGTCAGTCCTTGCTCCTTAAATGTCTCCGAGTGACATGTTTAGTCAGTCATGCAAATAATATTTCCACTGATGCCAGTTCACACAGCCTTACAGTGAGTGCCAAGAGTGAGTGGCAAGACTAGGACCTGCAAGATGCACCCCCAAAATCACAGGCTCACTAATGCAGGAATTTCTACAAATAGATGGTAAGGACAAGGAACAAAGAAGTTAGGCAAGACTACTGTGATGAAAACCAGTTTTGTCCAAAGTCAGAAACCTCTGACACCACTGGAGAAACAAAAGTATATGCAGCCAGTATCTAACATCAGCTGCAGACCTAAAACTGTGTCAGGCCTTGCGGAAACAGAGAATTCAAAACAGAATCATAGAATCATAGCAGATTGGACAAGACCTCTAACATCATTGAGTCCAACCATTAACCTAGCACTGCCATGTTCACCACTGAACCATGTCTCCAAAATAGACCCATTTCTACCACAAGCAGAGGTGAAGGGGGAAAGAAAAAAAAAAACCCAGATGGGAATCGGTTCAGGGGCTCACATACCAAAGCCACTTCCCAGGCAGGTTCTTTTTCCACGATCAGCAGGGCTTGTGTGGTGACACCTTCTTTTCCTTCCCATTATAATTTGATAATGTGCACCTGGCAGGACTACCAGCGTGTCGGCACTCCCATGTGTAAAAAGATATCGGCCTCTCTAAAGATACGGACCTTGTGAAATGCCACACCTCGGCACAACATAGCCAAGGGTTGAGCTGCCCTTATTTGCATGTACTCACAACTTAGTCGTGCATAAAAGACCCATAAACTCTTTGGGAAAAGAACAGCTACACATTTGTCTACTTTTTGTGTTCCAAGAACTTTTCTCGTTAGCTGCAAGATGACATTTTAATGAGGTTTCACTGCATAGAAAACATGGGACGATTTAACCAGCTCTGTCCGCCCCCTCCCTCCCTCCCTCCCCAAACTCTTTCTGAAATGAGTTACCATGCAGGAACAAAAGCTTTTATGAGAATTTATGTCATTTGTGTGGAGGCAGGGGTGAGAGAAAAGTCATTCAGCTGCTAAACCTTGGCATCAGAGTGTATGCCATTCCCTCTCCTGCTCCGTACTGGGTGGCAAAGTGGCCTTGTTCAGACCTGTTTCTTCAAAAGCCGGGAGCTAGTGTGTGTTTGTTTGTTTGTTTTGGAGTCACAGAGAGGGCAGCGTAAAATAGCTGCGAGGCAATTCCCGTTCAGTAGAATGGAAGTCTCACTGGCTCTTCATTCAATACAATGTGGCTCAAGAGGATATCCTGCCAACCCAATGATAACGAGGGAAATAAAGTCACTTCCTCACCAGCTGTTTGATTCAGGTAGAAAAAGGAAGCGTTTACTTCCTCATGTTTGCTCTCCCTGCCGCCCCCTTGGTCAGAAATGCCAGGCAGAAATTGCCTTCTCTCTCCACATTTTCAGTAAGGAGCCGTCAGATCCGTAATGCTTCTCTGGGCTCAGCCTGTGGGCAGTACGTCCTCCTCTGCGACCGAGGAGCTGTGCCTGGCCTCTCGGGCCGGGGTGCAGGCTGAGCTGCAAAAGGACTGAGGCTGAACAAACTTGGCTCATTCCACAAGCAAAGAATGCCCATGTAATTAAAGATGACATTTGTTTCTTGGATCAGAGCTGCCGAATTTGGGCCAGCGGAAGAGCAGGATAGTGTGATCTCTTTGTTTTGAGACTGCCCTGACTCAGTGCACTATTACGCCTCCTAATCTTCCCCGAGTAACAAACTCCACTTCTGTCCTGGGCTCCCTGCAAATCCCTGGAACTCTGGCCAGGAACATGCTCTGTCCTCCCCATATATAGTCCAGCGGGCAAGAAGGCAGTACGGGGTGCCCTTGGGGCAATCCTCCTGGCTTCCAATCAAGCTCAAGTAGGTGAAGCAGGCATCTCAGGTGCTTTGGTGCCTAAGAGGAGCTCAGGCAAAGCATCTTTCCCTTCCCCATTGCCATCTTTCTTGCTTCACGGAAACAGTCGACACCAAGTTGCACAGTAAACCAGCAACAGACTGATTTGACTTAATAAAAGCTTCTTAAGAAATGACTTTTTAAAAACTTACAGAGCTGAATGAAGAGTTCTTTTCCATATAATTTTTAACAGCCCTGCTATAATTTTACATCCAGGATATAACTTCCCATTAAATTTTGAAGGTCTTAAAAGCAAGGTCTGCAGTGATGTTTTTTCCAATTGTGTAAGACTTCCAGAAAGGTTGACCAAGCCAGAACTTGCCTCGGTCCATTTGCCAAGGGGACCATTGCTTTCATTATAAAGAGTGCTTTTCAAAAGACATCAAGTGTTTCAAACAATTTTCCTAATCTTATTTATTTTAGCTGAAATTCTCTTATTTTAAACAGAGCAGTTTAGGTGACAAAAATCCAGTGACAAATACATGGCTTTACAGAAGACAAAACCTTATGAAACAGTTAAGATTCTGTTTGGGGTTCTCTTTGTGCTAAAATAGTTTTCAGCAACAGGTCATACTTCCCTCCTCCTACCCCCCTTGTTTTAGTACATAAAATGGACATGTGTTTATTTAAAACAGGTTTGAAACTTAAACAAATAGTGACAGGCTGTTCAAACAAGCTTCGGAAATAGGCCTAATCAGGATGTTTGAGAAGGGGAGGGGGAACGATCATAAAGAGCTACTTGTAATATATAGTGCAGACACCATTAGGTTGGGTTCATGTTATTGTTGTAATAATCTCAGACAAAAAAGTACTGCATGCTGCACATTTTTTGTTAACATTCCTCTTTTGAGCCATAGGTTATGCCATATTTTTGTCTTGTATCCAAGTTTTACTGTTCCCCTCCGTCCATCTCCATACCCACTACCGAGAGCTGTATGGAATCACTGGAAATGGTTTCACAGAAAAACTGGGAGGAATGTTCCTGAACTGGGATAGAACGGAGGCACAAAATATGCTCATTTTGATATTGATACTGTGTATGCATCGACTGTCACAAATATACAGAAGTGAGACCTTCCCCACAGAAAGAAACCATGAAAACCTTAACGTTAAAATGTTTTCACATGACTTGCATTTCCATGGGGTTTTTTTTTCATTTCCTCTCTTTTCCACCCATAATAATATCACCAAGTGTTGAACTTTACCCTTGTTGTATTTTTACAAGGCCTGATCTTGAACTCCCTATACAGACAAGGCTCCTGTGGAAGTCAGTGAGTCCGTACTGGCGACAACAGGATTTAGCCCAGTCTGTAACATTTTAGGATATTGTGTTACTTCATAGCCTTAAGGAGAAATAAAAGCAGCTTTCCAAAGAGCTGCACAGCAAACTGAGTGTGCTTTTTCAGCTCTGCAACAGCACAGCAGAATATTAAGGCCAGAGTTTGCAAATGTCTATGTCAAAAAACAGGCAGCTAAGCAAAAGTTGCCAATTTCTCTCTGAAATGAAGAGTTTGCATTAAAACATTCCATCCTCCCCACCAAAGGTTAAGCTGCTTTCACTTAAGAATATACCTTTGGAAACCCAAGCTGGAAAATGATTGCCTAAAGGAGCAAGCATTGAGAAATAGCAAGAGGCAGACGTGTTTTCACGTCACTCGGTTGGCCAAAGCCTGTGGCTGTTCTGTTACCAAGTCTTACCTACTTACATCCACTCTGACCTACAACATTCACCAGTATTACTTAATGTAGTAACACATTTTGGAAGTCAATATCAGTTATTTATTTGAATCTCACTCAATGTCTAGTGAATAGAAGTCAAAATATTAAAAACCCTTACACGCCCTCTCGTGGTAAAACCACAAAAGCTCCTATTCTGAGAGTAACTAGAGATGCCTGATGAGGGAAGCTAATTTAACTAAAGAATTTGATTATCATTAACTCGATTGGAAGGTTTACATCAATAATGGACACCTTTCACTCCTCAATTCCTGCTGTAAAACATAACAATATATGCATTTTTAGAAGGCAGGTTACCTCCTAGCATAATAACATTGCAAAACAGCTAAAGTCACTATAACTTTAATAGAGAATGTTAACTTATACCAAAAATGGGAAGTCTAGGGTAATAAAATTAGAGACAGAAACCGTCATGTTAGATAGCTGTTTCATGGGTTTATTTCAGTAGCTTGGGAGCAGACCTTAATTGGCTGCACAGTAAAAGAGTTGCCATAAATGATGCTATCAGTTTTGTCACATTTTTAGTCATTCAGCTTGTCTATTTACTGCTTTTGTGCCATACAGTATGATTTATCTGTCTCTCAGGAATGCTCTGAAGCGTCATGCTTGTTAGGAATTGCAGCCTGAAAGAAAGGCATTACGTGCAGAGTATCACCAATCCAATCATTAGTTCGTTCAAATCCCACTGTATTTATGAGTCACAAAAATTTTATCTTTGCTACTTAAACAGCCTTTCCATTTGGTGCCTACGTGCATGACCAGATTTTCCTGGAGTACAGGACCAGGGCATCACCCTTTTTGGTGACAGTTGTGAAAGATTATCATAGGAGTAACACAACCCTAACACCTTCAGTTCACATGGAAGAAACATCTGTGGCTACTATACAAAGTCTTCTGAGCCCATCCCAAGGGAACCAAACAAATACTGCCTTATTTTCAATGAAGCTGATCTGCAATATAGATGCCCCATGTCCTGTGGAAATGAAAGATTTGGAGGATGAAAGTTTATCTACTTCCTTTGTGTATGTTTGTACAGACAACATTTAGGACCCAAAATAGTGGTAACTTAGATTTTAAAATACTGCTTCTGTCTTTTCTGTTAGACTGGGCATCCCTAAAGCAGAAGTCACAACCATAAGTAATTTCAGCAGTATTTGTAAAGAAATAGGCAGGAGAACTTTTTTTTAAGCACAGAAAACAGAGCTCCCAAATCACTATTTTAATAGGTTTGCGTCATCTTCTTGTGCCAGTGGGATTGCTGCATGACCACTGAGGGTGAAGAAGTTCCCCATCCCCCCTTCTCCAAAAAAAACAGTGACTGCAATTCTGATATTCCTTTTCTCATTTTTCTAGGATGCCTTTGTGGAGTTGTATGGCAACAGTATGAGGCCTTTGTTCGATTTCTCCTGGATCTCTCTGAAGACTATCCTGAGTCTGGTTCTGGTGGGAGCTTGCATCACTCTTGGCGCTTATCTCGGACATAAGTAGAGTCACCCAGTTTATTGTGGATTACAAAAGTCTTTCAAAACAACAAAATAATATTTTTTTTTCTGTAGCACAATGATATTTTATGAGCAAAGCAACTTCCCAGCGAAAGATTAAATCAGCTATTACTGCCAAAGGAAATATCATTTATTTTTACATTGCCGGAAAATTATTTATTAAAAGATATTTACATTTTAACCTGCTATTTTCAGAACCTCAGCAAGTTGTATCTGTCATCACATCATGTTGTTATTCTTAACTTTAATGAGCCCCAGAGTGTTTTACGTTCTTTTTTTTTTTAATTAATGCCGCTGGCTGGATTATTTTATCTCTGAAGAGCGATTATACTGACAAAGACCTACCTGCTTACACTTACAAGGGCAGTTACTTGAGCTGCTAAAAACTGCCAAATTGTGTTGAATTTCCTAGCATTTTCCAGGAGGGATCTGAAAGACAAGGTCAGCATGAACAAAGTTCTCACCCTGTCCTGCTGGCAAGAACTGACGTAGTAAACAATTCAACATGGTACATACATATGTGGAGTCAAGACAGAAACTTCTTGAAGGACACTTGGCTATCCCTACAGGAGAACAGTTGGAAATATGATTGCCTATGCCTTTTAAACATGTGTTTTCAAGTTACCAGCTGTGCCATCACATCATAGTCACAATACCCACACAATACATGTCAACTTTTTTTTAATAGAAGTGTGAAGTTAAATCTTTGGGGCTCGCAGGAAATTGCTGTTCCAATGATTTTCTCAGCAACAAAATGTTTTTTGTGGCTACTGACACAGAAACATCAGGAGACCTTAAGTGCCTGCTTCAACAGAGCAGAGCTGGAGTCTGAAGACCTGACCTGTGTCCCACTTTAGTGGGCTCATATCTGCAACTAATCCTGCTTACTTACAGAGTTCCTCTGGGGGTTTGAAACCAATTAGACGTGGTCTCTAAATCCCTGCAAGTTGAAAAAGATCTTAATTTTATTTGGCGAAAAGCAGACCTCAGCTAAGTTACAGATTAGCTCTGACTATCCTTGTTTATCAAACTGGACACCAAAATCAAGTTCATTTTCATAACAGGAAAGGAAAGTGAGATTTATCATCCTGTCCCTCGCCCTCAAAATTATTTCATGCTAATAATTTCCTAAGACTGTCTACAGAAGAAAAGATGATGAAGAAACTCAAAATCCTCTTTCTGGACAGAGACTCTCTGACACCTCGCTCTTGCAGGTGCCTGCTGTCATCTCAAGTGAAAATAGGGTGAAGGAAAAGGGGGAGTGGGAGGTGTGAAGTCATCTGCTCCTGTTACAAAATGCAACGCAAGTAAAATTAATGCCGAGTACATAATACAGTTTTATAAACAGACCTGTGTTCTGAAACCAGATGTGTCGATGCCTTTTAAAGCGGGGCTTTCCGTGAGCTTGACAGGGGCTGGGAGTCCCCTGGAAACCGAAGACTCTGAAGCGTCGAGTCCCACGGGCTGCTCTGAGGCATGGAAATGTCCAGCTTCAAACGTTTTAAGTCCTGCGCTTCTATTTTTTCTATGAAACTTTTGAAATCTGGGATTTGTGGGTAAATGGACGTCCAGATGTAAAAGGAAAGTTTGCAAAGCTCTGGATAAAATGTACCGTACAATACATAAGTGCTCAAAGGGTGAAAAACATACAGTGAATAAACTGTAGCTCCAACCTCAAGATTTCAGCTGAATAACTTTGTGGCATTATATGCAAAATATCTCCAGTAACTCGGGAATGTAATATGTTCAATGTTAAGGCTGTAGTTGATGTTGTGTCTTCAAAGCTGCTTTTATGTTTGGTTTTTTTAAGAGTTGTACATCTCAGCATTTTTACTGCTATTTAGTCGTGGCACCTACACTTTGTATGAGCAAAGATGGAGCGAGCTTACATTTCAGATTTGAAATTACTTAATTTTATAGAAACGTGGAAAGGAAATATTTCTAAGAACACAAAAATGTGAACTATGCTTGATTAAAGGAAAAGGAAAAATCCCACCATCAAACAAAAAAGTACCTGCAGTGCTTTCAGAGTGCTTCTGTAAGAAGTGGGCATGTTCAAGGGTTTTTATGAAAAATATTTCAAATCAGAGGAACTGAGGAGTATTGTGGATTGAGTGTGGGCTTTGTTTTTTTTCTCAGCTTACAAATTGAATTTGTCTGCAGCCAATTGCACAACTGGAATTGGCTGGTATTGAGCTTATGTTTCATTTCACAATCTAGTCTTCGTTTCAATTTGTGCCCATATGCCCATTAAAGTTTATGAACTATTAGACCTCAAATTGTTTCAATATTGTTTATTTTATTAAAGGTTTACATTGTCAAAAGTAGTAAAAATATCAATTCCAGTGCTGCTATAATACCAGGATAATTTGAATGGGGTTTTTTGTTTTTAATACCTTCCAATGGCTAAAGTTTTTTTAAGCTGCTTTAGAAATAATATGAAGACGACACATGATACATAATTAAATAAATACTGAGGATTTTGTGTTCCTTTTGTGTCTACTCACTGGACTTCCCAGTGTATTTGTTAGTACCAGGCAAAAAGAAGAGTCATGATGACTGTTGATGATTTTATTTTATTAAAGAGCTAATGGAGTTTTCCCTTCCTGACTGCAGAATAGTACAGTATTGTGGCTGCATTAGGTATAATGATAGTTGATAATACATTTATTAAGAAAACATATTAGAAACATTGAATGTATATAAAAGCTTGAACTTCTTAAATAAAATCCTCTCTTCTCACTCCTGCATTTCTTCTGCAATAATTCCTGTCTTTCCTACTCTTGATTACACCTCCATGTAAGATTTTTTTTCTCCACAAAATGCCTTACAGAATTCCATGCTCAAAGACTATGCTTCAGTGAAAACCCATCCTCTGTCACTATGTAGGCACAGACATCTGACCACTCCCAGCATATCCAAACTGCAAAAGCAAAAAAAAAAAAAATTAAAAAGAGGGATAACTTCTGAAGTGTTTAGGTGTGGAGCATCAGAGGTCAAAAAGGAAGGAAGAGGTCAAGAAGTGGAGGGAAATAGAGAGATCACTGAAATATCTCCCTGGTTAAAGATGAGTGCTACCTGGAATTTGTTTATCTTTCATCCTTTCCATTGAAAAAGGATGATATAAGGGCAGAGAAAAAGCTTACAGAGACCCCACAATTATTTTTCACTATAGATCTTTGTAAATGCTGAAGGCAGTC
The DNA here is from genome assembly GCA_013397815.1 of Aleadryas rufinucha. Taxonomy (NCBI): domain Eukaryota; kingdom Metazoa; phylum Chordata; class Aves; order Passeriformes; genus Aleadryas; species Aleadryas rufinucha. The sequence continues at coordinate 21,992 of VZTH01014742.1, read as the reverse complement.
TTTTTTAAAACAGCAAATGCACAAGCATTGAAGAGAAGTACTGGATTTTGCTAAATTCAGCTTAGGTGTTCTTAATTCTTTTTCACTCAATTTTTTAAGAAAATAATAAAGGAAAGTATTTTGCTTCTGAAAAAATAATCTGTAGGATCACCTGAGATCTGTCACAAATCAGTAACTTAGGAACAGATGAAAAAGTTCAGCAAGTATTCTGAAATTAGAGGTGATACAGAGGACATTTCTTAATGGAACAAGCACCGGATCCACCAAAGGACTAATGGGGCTGTGGAGGTAACAGAGACTATACAGATGAGAAAGGGAGCTGGAAGATATGGAGAATGACATTGGTATGTAAGAAAATCTTCAGTTTCATATGTTGCAGGAGTTCACCCAAGATGGTCTGAAAATAACTGTTAACTAAAAGCAGCTACAAATGTGTGCACTACATGGCTATGATTACTAAAACCTTGCAATTACAAAATTATGTGTAAATTATTGTAAAATTATCTAGTCCATAAAAGTTCATCAGTTTGCTGTTGTGATTGGGGATTATATAGCCTGAGTAGTTTTGCACTAAGAAGGAACAATTGCAAAAAAAGAAGTCTGAAACCAGATGTGCAAAGGCAACATGAAGGTGATGCAGTTCAAAGAACACAGTCCCAGTCCCCTCAGTCCATGCAGCCTCCTCAGCTGAGGCAGCAAGGGTCTGGACTGCATGCTTTGACCCTGAAGCATGACACTGCTTAGCTGTGCACCTGCACTTCACTTCACAAACCTATTGATTGAAAGTATCGTGAAGTAGCATGTTTAAAGCCTTTCTTCTTTTTCCTCTCTCCATCTCTGAACAAACTAGCAAAATGATTCATTTCTATTACGAGTTTATGGCTCAGTACTATATGAAAAATTATACATATTTTAATTTATGGGTATAAAAATTCTTTCTCATTGCAAAAGCCCAGCTTTATTTTTCATTCCTATCTCTCTTTCCAACAAGGCTAAGTATGAGGAAGACAAAAGAGCTAATTTAATCTGTATTTGGTTTAAATCACACTTCTATAATAAGTTAATGCAGCTTCATCACACAATGGAATTATCTTCAAAAAGTAATACAGCATTAAGAGTTCCACACAAAAACTATATATTTTTATAATTTAAATAGCGTTTTTTTTCTTTTTCTTCTGAATATTTGAATTTTAATTATCACCAGCATAAATGTACATAAGCAGATATTGTTTATTCAGTACCTTTGGGTGATGTATGTATGGTAATGTAGTTTGTCAGTTTATCATCATTTAATATGATTATGTTGTTCTTTGTCTTTAAAATGTTATAAGAACATGCTGCCATTAAACTTTCCATGTCTGTCTAGTTTATATTGTGAAAAAATAATAAAAGCACACTGTGAGATACTTGTTTTGCATTTGCATTGTTTAGGATTTGTTGATAAAAAGCTACTCAAACATTTTGAGTGTAGTCCCATAAATGACACGTAATGTTTCCTTCCTGATAGTTCTGTTCAGCTGTTCTGCTCAGCAGTGGCCAGTACTCACCAGTTTTGTTCATGAAGATGCAGTGGCCCGGGTTTGAGTAGCTGCTGCCATGTGAAATGCAGCCCACAGATGTAGCCTGTGCTTTGGGACCCAAGGACAGCGTCATTCCTTCTGCCTTCCTGTTCATTTGATGCCTTGCAGAAAGTGCAGTAGGGCTCTTCTACTTATTTGCTAAAACTGGTTTTCATTCTTGCAAATAGGAGCTGGAAATCCACATTAGCAAGTTTCAACAGGAGCAAAAGAAATACTTTTGTTACTGCTGAAGGTTTCCTACAGTTATGACTGGTTTCCAAAAAGTGTTTAGGTATTTTGCTTCTTACAGGCTCATGTTAACAAGCCCTTGATTCACTGTGGTTCCCTCTTACCTTCTGTGGCTTTAACTTGGGTAGAAAACATAGCTGAATGTGTTCAGGTAATGAGTATTTAACTGCTTTAAGAATTTACCCAGCTTCTTTAGTGGGTTTTGCAGCCAAATGTGAGCACTCTGCTGTCATGGATGCACTTTTTATGAGTGCCTGAAGTTTGTAGTTTAATGCTTTTCAAGCACAGTTGAGGCACATGTGCAAAACATCTACCCCTCTATCTGTGTCCATGAAGACAGAGAAAGTGGAGGAAGTCAGCCTCAAACTGAAAGAAGAAGCAACAGCAACAGAATGCAACGCACGGACTCCGGGCTCTGGGATTTAACTGTCCAGCAGAGAATCTTTGCAAGGTAGAAAGTAAACCACTTTGCAGTAGGGCAAGTACTACCATTTCTCTCTCCCATTATTCTGTGAAAAAAGAAGATGAGGACTTGGAGGAGAGAAGCCCCAGCACTGCATTTTTTCTAGCTAAAACCTAACAAAGGAAAATGGGATTAAGTTTCCACAGGGAGTTCAGCAAAACCATGTAAAATAGTTCAGGGATTCTTCTCTTTCTGCCCTGTCAGATAACTCCAATTTTTCTAAAAAGGTAACAGATTAGCATCCGTGATTAAATGCTTACCTTACCACTGGGACCAAGCACAGTGAGCAGATGGGGAGAACAGAAGATGTCTGGATAAAGACAAAATGAACATTAGACCTGATAACTAAGGGTGGGTGTTGGCTGTCTGAAAATTAGGTAGGAGCACACTAAAAAAAAAGAAGTTTTGCTGGGCCAAAGCTTGAAGTGGTTTCAAGCACTGTAAGTCTCCACTGAAGCTGCACAAGCAGCAGTGTGCTGTTGTCCCTCTGCAGCGGCAGGCTCTCCATCCCTATAGCTCCTACTTTTGTTCTCCTCAGTTGTTAAGTATTTAATGAGAGTCTACAAGTGGTAGAAAGTGAAGTTCATTCTCCTATGAATGGCTGGGTACCAGCTGCATGGCATTTAAGTTTCATGTAACGCCTGACCCTAGGAGGAGCTAGCCTTCCGCTTGGAACTAACTTTTAGGTATGGAGAACTGCCTCTGAGGACATGTTACTCTGGGCGAAAGACAACGGAGTCAAGATTCATGCACTGCAAGAAACTGATTTGCACAGATGGACAAACAACAAAGCAGCTCTTGAAGCATCCCACCACAGGGTGTAGTTCACTGCTCCCCACTACAATTGAGCACAAGTACTGAAAATGTTCAGAATGGATCTCTAAAATCTCGTGGGGATGAATATATGTCAGTTAATAACATGGGTATCTAATTTTTTTCAAGACTTCTGGAGGTGCAGACACTCCTTGCTATCCTGCAATATACTGAAGAGTGTTTCTGGATTAGTTCACCTGGAAGACGCCTCTTCCTCTCCAGTGGGAATACCTATTCTGGTACTGACCTATGCAGCTTAAAGGTACTGAGTTGCCTCTTGGATGTCCTGGAGAAACACGTCAGCCTGCCCTCTTCTGCCATTTGTCCTCCAGAACTCTTATGATAAGCACAACCACAATGGTGGGAATGCAGTGCCTTGATTGTGGTGAAAATTTGCACTCACACAAGGTTCTGGCCATACAGCTGAAGGTGTCCATGTGGAGCAGACAGCACTGATGCAAAGTTTTATAAGGCCACAGGTAACAGAGACAAAAGCTAGTCAGCTTATTTATTTGAAGATGAGATGGAAAAAGAGTCTCCTTCCCTTTCTTTGTCTACTTGATAAGCTGCAGGCACTTCTCTGCCTATGTGGTCAGAGATGCTGTCCAATGCCCTAAATAATTATATCCTTGAGTTATGTGCCTGTTTAAATCTCTCCCCACCTGTACACTCCCACTCCAAAAAGGCTGCTGATCCTTAATATATCCAGTAAGTAAACTTTTCCCTTTCCTACCTGTGACTTCTAGATTATTACTTTTCTCACCCTTCTGGTAACACAAAAGACCTTTTGGGAGGTAAGGTGCAATATATGTGGATGACACTGCTCATGGATTATTAACAGTAATGTCCAATGTGCGTGTTGCAGGCTGTGCTACTGTGAGCATAAGCACCATGGAGGTCTCTGCATTGGTAACCACCGAGATGGAGAGACCCATTTCTGTCAAAGCAGCCACAGAGCATGCTAAGGGGCTGTAGGGGGAAGAATGACACCTGATCCAGCACCATCTAGTTAGAATGGCACAGATAGGCTTTGTCCCATTTTATTGTGTTTGCATGGCAAGGTTTTGGTAGCTGTGGGGCTACAGGGGTGTTTTTGTGAGAAGCTGCCTGAAGCTTTCCCAAGTCCATTACAGCCAATGTCCACTGGCTCCAGGATGGACTCACTGCTGGCCAAGGCTGAGCCCATCAGCAATGATGGTACCACCTCTGAGATAACTTATTTAACAAGGAGAGGGAGGAAAACCACACAATTGCAGCTGGAGAGCAGAGTGAGAATATGTGAGAGAAACAGCTCTGCAGACACCAAGGTCAGTGAAGAAGGAAAGGAAGGAGGTGCCCCAGGCACTGGTGCTGAGATTCCCCTGCAGCCCCTGCTGCAGCCCCTGGTGCCGACCACGGTGAGGCAGCTGTGCCCCTGCAGCCCATGGAGGTCCGTGGTGGAGCAGAGATCCACCTGCAGCCCATGTAGGACCCCATGTCAGAGCAGGTGGATGCACAAAGGAGTCTGTGATCCCATGGGAAGCCTGTGCTGGGGCAGGCTCCTGGCAGAACCAGCAGACCCACGGAGAGAGGAGCTCATGAGGTTTACTCTTTCGACTTGTGACCCCCTGAGGGAACTCACGCTACAGCAACCTGTTCCTGAAGGACTGCACCCTGTGGAAGGGACCCACACTGGAGCAGTTTGTGAAGAACTGCAGCCCATGGGAAGGACCTACAATGGAGAAGTTTGTGGAGGACTGCCTTCTGTGGGAGGGACCCCATGATGGAGCTGGGGAAGAGTGTGAGGAGTCCTCCACCTGAGGAAGAAGAACTGAAAGAGACAACATGTGATGAACTGACTACAACTCCCAATAGCAGTCCCTCTACGCTGCTCAGTGGGGAGAAGGTAGAGAAAATCAGGAGTGAAGTTGAGCCCAGGAAGAAGGGAGGGTGTGGGGGGAAATTGTTTTTAGGGTTTGATTTTATTTCTCATTATCATAACCTGATTTGATTGGCGATAATCCCCAAGTCAGGTCTGTTTTGCATGATGGCAATTGGTAAGTGATCTCTACCTGCCCTTATCTCGAGCCAGGAACCTTTCACTGTATTTTCTTTCTGCTGCCTAGCTGAGGAGGGGAGTGATAGAGCGGCTTTGGTGGGCACCTGGTGTCCAGTCAGGGTCAGTCCATCATACCCATTCACCATAAAGCCCTGTTGCAGGAAGTTTACTTACAGCAATGGAGAAAACATTTGGTCAACTTGACCCAGCAGGGGAGAGCTTACACTGGAGAAGCACTTCATGTAATGAAATTATATAAATGCATGCCACAGAGCTATTTTATAATCTTTTAAAAAACACTCTTTTAGTCAAGTATCATTAATCCCAAAATTGGATTTATTGTTCCACTGACCCACAATAATCAGTCTTATGAACTGATAAGGGTATCTGATTCAAACACATAAAAAGTCAATGCATAGAGTCTACATACTAGGAGGGCAACATCTTTGATAGACCCTTAATCTTTGTCTTTGTTGGGGCCACTACATCAGAAATTGTGAAAGGAGAAAATGCTGTGGTTAGCACCAAAATGGACAAAAGCCCTAGACTGTACAGTACTGCTGCAGTGGAAATAATCATCCCTGATTTACTAAATGTTTACTCAAAAAACCCATGGAAACAAGTCACTTGTCAAAAAGCCTCTTGCTCTCTTCTGTGTTCAACCCTCCAAGTCACTGGTGTGACAACACACACCTCTAGTTGCCCGAGCATGAATGCTTGACATGCAAACTGCACAGCCTTTCACAGAATCATAGAATGGTCTGGGTAGGGAGGGACCTTCAAAGATCATCTAGTCCACCCCCCTGCCATGGGCAGTGACACCTTCCACTAGATGAGGTTGCACATAGCCTCTGTCCTCAAACACTTCCAAGGATGGGATATCCACATATGACTGGATAGTTTGAAAAGAAAGCAAAAGAAAACAGCAAAAGATTGGAAAGTGAATCCACTAGTCACATAAAAAACCCTAACAGGCACCAAGGCATTTTGGAAATGCACTTCTTTTAAGACACGATCACTGAAAAATCTGAGAGGCATCACACCTCCCTACCTCTTACTGTGTCGTCTCACAGCACTGCCAGTGGCAAACCAAAGAGACTTTGGCTAAACTCCAGCTCCTCTTCCTGGCCTGCACCGCCTCCACTGCCCTCGTCCCAGCAAACAACCGAGGAACCCACTGGCAGGGCCCAGCAATGCCAAACACGTCAGCCAACCTCAGACGCAAGTTTTGGCAAGCGCACTTCCACAGCGTAAAGATGCCAGCACCCTGTAACACACCAGGCAGGCGGAGCAGGGCCACGGAGCTGCAGGATAATTAATGCTGCCTTTCAGCGGGGAGCTGGGGCACAGACGTGCTCTGTAATGTTTGCGTCGGAGCCCGGCCAGGAGCCTGGGCTGTCTGCTCCAGTGCCCAGATGCCGTGGCCTGAAAGGGACCACTGCCTGCACTGCTCCGTCCTCCGACAATTCTGCTTGAAGTCAAAACTGGCAGCAAACCAAAGTGTTCTCTCATGAGACTGCAAATTAATGTTGCTGAAGGAAGCTGGCTAGTAGTTCATGTGGCTCTGAGTGTGCTTTACATCTGGTGTCAAACTTTGAATTCCCTCTACAGCTAGGAATAAAACAGGTGAGGTGCCTGGGCCACTCAGCACCCCCTACACATTACTAATTTCCTTTCATCCAGGCCTTTAAAAAAAAAATCCCCACTCATGCTACAGTTCTGAAATGTTATAGGGCTGGGTGTTTGTTTTTTTTACTTAAAAAAGCAGCTGTTATTTCTCTCCAGGCTTTGCAAACATTCTTCCCATTAAGTAACTCATTTACTGCTAGCAGCAGGCACAGCTTCCTCCAACTCGCAACTCTAAAAGAAGCTGATACCTTTTACACTTGAAAAACGTGGCCATGGAAAAGAAACAGATGTATTTTAAACAAAGATGCTCGTTTTCAGCTCCTCCTCACTCCTTTGCCTCACAGACCAGGTACCTAACAAGCCCTTCACTCCAGCTGCCTACCACCTAAATCAGCACGATTCTTTATCCCAGTGTTTTCATTAGGGACACAAAATCAATCTTTAACCAAGGACAAATAGCACTGCTTCCAGTTACATCCAAATAATAGCTTCCAGTTCTGGAATTAGACGTCAGTGCTGTTACTTTGTAGCTGCTTCCTTGCTTTCTGCCAAGATGGAGGGGGAAAGGAAGGGCAGTCCAAAGGTCGTAAAAGATATTCAAGAAGTATAAAAAGAAAAATTTATACAGCTACCTCCAACAAGAGATGAGACAGCATCCAAGGTTCAGATAGGCCTAACCTCCTCTTCACATCACACACTTTTCAGAGCATGCTACTCACTTGAGAACTACTCCCATCAACATCTACTGGGAAACTCCCATCAATACTAACAGAAGCTAGGAAGAGATATTTTAGTACTTGCACTGGAAGTGGAGTCACTGCTAGCTGCAGAACAGCTTTAACTGCTACACAAGGCTATTCAAATACCTGAGAAAAGCCTGGATTTTTCTTCAAATATCTTTACTTTTCTTTAAGTTCAGGTTGATTGTGGTGGGAAGCTCTGTGGCGGGGTAAAAAATCAGCCAACCATAACGAATATTGCTCATCCCTTCTGAGGAGAAACCCCAGCTGTCCCTTGCAAGCCTTTTTGAAAGCAACATCAAAATCCATAGTATAGTCAGAAAGGTATTAGGAAAATGGACCATGACACACAGCTGCAATGTGTTAGGAGTGAGCACAGCACATGCAAGCAGAGATGTGCCCTGGTCTAAGCAGTATCCTCCTTTTTTTTGCTTATTTTGCATGCTTGACAAGTGATGTTTTACCTCATGCTTTCCCAAGTCTTTGTGGAAGTAATTTCTCTATGCGTCTCCAGGATGCCACCAACAAGGATATGATCAAAAAGCCTCCACTTGCTTGCCTTAAAATGTTCAAGTTCTCTCCTACTGCAGAAATTTTATTTGAAAAAAAAATAGAAATTAAGTCAAATAATTTTTTTTTTGTTTTAGTAGATACTTGGAAAGAATTAGCTAGTCAAAAAAATATGCCACTTTTGGCAAACAGAAGTATACACACCCACATTAAAAAAAAAATCATTCTGTCCTTCATTTTCAACTGTATGTCCACTGCTGAATCATCCTTTAATTACAGCTGACAACTGCACAGATGTCTCCAATGCAGTTTGCTCATAAAGACACATTCATTGCAATGAGATACATGACAGACTTCACACTTAACAGTTGTCAACATAACTTCATTAATGTGTCTTCAGTATCCACTTGCCCACCCCCACCCACTTCAAAACCAAAATTAAAACCCGCTTTTCTTCTGTCATCACATCCTCCAACAACTATCACCACTCACTCAAGTGTTAGGAAAATAAGTCACCACTTTTTCCATAATCCCCATCAAAAATTGCTACTTCCAACAAAAGCAGTGTACAAACAAACTCAAAGTCACACATGAAAGAAGCCATTTTCATTTCCCAAAGACCACATCTATTTATCTTCCTGACCCATCCAATTAAGTGGTATGATTCACTGATGACTAGTAGCACAAACATACATTCATGTCTTAAGTTCTGTCAAAACATTACAAAATTAGCAGAGAGCAGCTACTGTTGTAAATTTAATGATGTACCTATGATGACTGTAGCTGGCAAAACAAATGTTCCGGCATTATAAGAGCCCTTTTAATACATAAATACTTCCTCTAAAAATAAGCTTGCACACTTAGAAGACATTATCTTTATTGGGTAGAAAAGACCTAAATGTTCTTACTTATGAATGTTGGACAAGCTTATTTTATGTATATGTGGGGCAGCAGCCCCAGTGCCGACAACAAATGGGATTCTAAACAAGAAGAATGCCCATGTTTCATATTTGTCTAAACAGGGATTGAGATCATGATGGAACGTGTCTACAGATGGAGACAATTATCTGAAAACAAGAGATGTTCACAGATTTCGGTTTTTGATTAGAGACATTTATCAGTCAAAACGACTTGTGACTCATGCTAAGATTAAGTTTTATATTAGAACAAAGAATTAAATTACCTCTTGGTGTCATTATTGAGAAGACTGATATTCAACTTGCACTCATGAATTTTGCCAACTTTGCCATAAAGGTGTCTTGACAAGGACTTGGTTACAACACTGCTCAGCTTTCATACACTCACAGGAATAGAAACAAAATGTTCCCCTCTGGTACCTCTTTATGAGTACTTGAACTGAGGGAAGACTCTAAGGCAGAGGAAGTAGGGTTCAATAGGTCCTCCCTATTCATCCTGGCCTTTGGATCTGCCAGATGTTTGCATCTTTAAATGCTAGACAGAGCTAAGGGTGTTGTGAACCTTGTAAGGGTCAAGCCTTTGGTGACCTTCAGAGTCAGGAGAGCACTACAACCTGAAGAGAATATCGATGCTAGGAGCTGGAGCACCAACAGAGGGAAATTTCCCTCCTTATTCAATTTAGGCTTAGGAGGGAGTCCCTTTGAGTCCCTCCACTGATGCCTCACTATGCTTCTTTGCTGTCTCCCCTCTTTTGCACTGCAGACGTGTGCACGTACACAGCTGTAACTTCAGTCCCCAGCACCAAAGAACGTCATCCTTATTGTCACCCATCTCTCCCCATCACTGGCTACATGAGAGGGAGCATTTATCATCACAGACACATGTCCTCATGAAATAATCAATGCCGTGAGAAAACTTCTTCCCTGAGTTTCCCTCTCTCCTCCAGCCTCCCTTGTTTGGTGGGAAGATGGAACACAGTAAGAAAAGGAAATTATACAGCTGGAAGTTCCCCAGTAAACCTTGGAACAGATATTCAGTGAAAAAAAAACATCCATAGGAGTTATAAAATCACTCTAATACTAATTATATACTAATGATATAGCTGTATTGCTGGAAGTACGTGGTAAACATTTCTTTGTAAATGCGATTTGAATGTATGTAGGCAGTACTGTAAGACAAATTTGAATTCTGACTTTCTATTACTCTGTATACTCAGCTAAGTAGAAATTCAAAATTATACACAGCAACATGAGAAAAAAGGAGCAGTCAGACTGACGAAAGTGGGGGGGGGGTTGTTTGGTTTAAAATGCTAAAAATTCCATCTAAATGAAAAACCTTAATATATTAACTATGATGCTGCTATTCTACCTGTATAATCAGTTTAATGCCTCTGAAGATTTAAATAATAGTGTAGCAATTATGTGATTTCATCTTAATGCCAGCTTTAAAAAGAAGGGGAAAAATCACTTCTGTATGCCTCACAGAAACAAATAATTGCTTTAAATCCATCTTCCTTGAAAGCAAGCTGCAAACTCTCCAGTTTCAAAACAGACAGATCAATCTTATGCAATTTGTCTGGTTTGTAATTATTAAGATAATTCATAATAAAAAGCTGGAGGGGGTAGAATTAGGTGCTAGGGAAAGATGTTTGGGCACACATCAACCACCAAAATGGATTGAGATCAGATGAAAAAGAGAGAACAGAACAGCTATTAAACTTCTGCCTCGTCTTCACTGGGGCTGTTGTTAGAAACTTGGAGTACAGCTGCACTTAATGAGTTTGTGTAAAAGCAGACATTATACAAATGGGAGAAAGTAGGAACTTCATCCAATTAGATAAGAGAATTGGCCAGCAGCCTCCAATGAACTGAAAAGCTCTTCCAACTTTAGGGATGAGAGCTAATTATAACTCTGTTTTTGTGTGTGTACAAGCTACTAAATTATTAAGAAATATTGTTCTGTCAAAAAACTATGTCGTATGTACTGACTTGATTATTACAGATAGAGGATTTGCCAGAGACAGGGCTGGAAAGTGATTAGCCTTGATAAAAAGAGAAGTCATTCTGCCATCAGACTTCAGGGTGCAAACGGCTTCCCTTCTTGAGTTTCTCCCAAAATTTGGGCAATCGGGTGGAATGGCAAGAATTTCTATTTCTTCCTCTTGGTACTTAGGATGCAAGGAAGAGAGGCTGACATAGGTAATTATGTGCCTGTTAAGAAAGGTAGCTCCAGAGATGATCACTATTGAAGCTAACACGCAAACCAGGTTCCTTTTTTTCCCTTTTTTTTTTTTTTAAATACACAATAAGACGAAGAATCAGAAATAAGCTAGATATGAATGGGCACAAAGGCTCTCACTTTTGCTTGATAACAGTTAAATACCTTGTTCAGAGAGTAGACTGAGGTACAGAGAAAACAAGGAAATGATGTTCCATCTCCTTCTCCTTCATCACTCCCAAACATGCCTCCTTAACACACAATTTACTTAGGGTGTGCCACTCCCAGTAGCCATGGCCCAAACACCTTTCTGGGCTCCGTGGCCAATTAAGTCCCCCAGCCAGATCCAGACTGTCCATGAAGCTGGGCAATTTTCAGGAAATAAATTACATTTTATATAAGGGGAAAAAAAGTGTGAGAGGGCATGTGTTCACTCCTCCCTGCATGCTGAGGGCAGCAGGGAGGGGAAGTGAGATTAGATAATTTATTAACTTAATATTAGAAAGCAGGTTCAAACTCTGGACCCTGCTATTTCACTCATGTCTCCTTTGGAATAAGGGCTTATGAGGACTGCCAAACAATGCCACTCCTTATAGCCAAACACCCAGGTTCTGTGCTTACTCACAACCTGTGCACACTGTCCTTAAGAGCACGAAGCGCAGTTTTGTTTTCTTTTCAGGACAAGGTAGAGCCACTGGGACTCCTTGAAAGAAGCCAGAAAAACAAGATGGAAAAATCCCAGAGCAGACAGAGCACACCAGAAGGCTGAGACTGCTAATGGGACAGCTGTAAACAAGGATGAAAGACTCAAATTCAGGATTAAAAAGGGCAGTGGGAAGAGTCCAGAACAGCACTGTGCTTAAATCTAGCCAAGCCATACTTCCAAACGAATATATTTTACTTCAATTATCCTCGAAGCAAAGAAAGAAATTAACTTAGATTTAAATCATCAGTAAGAAAACCTCTCAAGAGACTTTCCGTAGTCTTTCGGACTTTGAAGGAATACTACCAGTGCCAGTCCTAAAACTAACAGAGGCAAGAGAGAGGTTTAAGGCTCCTAAACACAGATTCAGCATGTCAATTCTGAAATGCTAAATAAAAGCATTGGTGTCCTATTAAATGAAAAACAAATCACCAAGAAATCAGCTTTCAGGGATCTACTGAACCGCCACATTGTACTTGCTCAGAAAATTATCCAGCAGTTTTTTCTGTTTAAGCAAAACACAAATCAGTTTTTCTTAGCAAATGCAGGAGCCAAACTCTTCTATTGTGAGGGTTTCAATAGACACTCAAATAACTTTGACAGCAGCATGGAGGGGGAAGGGTGTCTCTGACCCAGTTTCTGTATTACAGCGTCGCTCGGGTGATGGTGGTACGAGTGTTCACAGCAGAACCTCTTTTCTTCAATTTTCCTCTCCTCCTTGCTCACCATCACTTTGTTTAAGTAATCCACAGATGTTATCATGGGCACAAGAATATGGTTAATTGAGCTTAATGATTGCTGGCAACTTCTTATATGCATTCAGCTGGTGATTCTTCAGCAGAGAGCCCTTTACACAGTGTGAGAGGAAAATTTGTTTTTTTCTTTGGCTTTCTCATTTCATGGCCATTCTGAAGGCAGAGTTTTCATTTTTTCCTAAGATCTTTGCCCAAATCCTCTTAACACGCTGTGGGAAATTTTGAAGGTCAGGCCCTCTTCACCCAGTGGAACCTAAATGATTTTTTCCTAGGCTCTTCACCAAGAAGTTTCTTGCTACTTCTCACACCACTGATCCAGGAGAAGATTCAAGTGCTCCTTTTTGTAGAACAACAAAAGCCTACAGAGGCAGGGAAGTGGACTACTGAACAAGTGGATAAATGCATGAAAGAAAGGCTCCATGTAGCCAGGCAGCAGGGAAATGGGGACTCCACATATGCAGACACCTAAGGGCAGTGTCCCTGCCAGGAGCCCAGGCAAGAGATGTGACAGATGAACTGGGATGAAAACACTGAAAATCTGAGCAAGAGAGGCAAAATCCAAAGGATGCACATAAAGCTAAAGTCACAAGTTTTTTTCTCACAGCAAGGGCTGAAATACATTTCTGAGCCTGAACATGCACAATGAAAATTTTCTCTTAAAAAAACCCTCACTGCTAGCCACGTTTCAATACAGTTTTCAACAGATCTTGAATTATTATGAACCCTTGCTTGTCTGCTTTTATGTGTCACAAGCCATCAGTAACCTGACAGGTCTCTGGCAGACTTTCAAGCATCTTCAAAAATACAAAACCAATCTTGCTTTTAATGTTTTTTCTCTACTTCCAGCTCCTAAACCAGAATCTAATTCAGAGATTTGAAAAGAGCAGAATCAGAAATAGATTTTCACAAATGACCGGATAAAGAAAGCTGAAAGTAAGGAGTTACACTGTCAAAAGCAATGGTATATTGGCAAAAGAAAAGCAGGAACAGTTTTGTGTCAGACTGTAGGCTGCACAGTGGTGTATGCCACAGTCAGGGGTAACCAACCTTTGAGAAGCCCACAAATAATTCTGCTATACATAGACTGGGATTACACTAGGTGGATCCCAGCAGAGGTGCATGAATCTGGGGGCTACTGCACAATGAGAACCCAGGCAGTGGCAGGAGGTGAGCCAGCAAAAACCACTAAGGAGATCCCTGTTCTACTCTACAGTAAAGCAGCCAAAGTCACAAGGAGTCGCTGTCATCAGCCGTAAGACCTCTTCCCAGCTCTCTCCCTCTCACTTTCCTTGGCTCATGAGTGTTGTTCGAAGTGCTGGTGCATGTTTGTTAGGGTGAAGGAGACTGGTCACATTTGCACTAGTCAGTTATACTCAAAAGACAAAAAGAAAAGACTCGGACTGGAGAGAGAAAAGTCTGAAGAAAAGATACAGTTTTTATTTTTGCATCAACAATACATTTGCATACTCATTCCACTGGAGAAACCAGGTCTGTTCTTTGCTTTCTTCCCAGGTTTTCTTATTTTTATTTTTTTTGTTTATACTAGGGAAAAAGATCAATTGGAACATTTACATTATAAACCTTATAAACCTAACTCATTTTTGTTCAAATCCAATAAATTTTACTTCACTTTCTCAAAATAAATACATTTCCTGCAAACATTTTGTATCATTTGAAAACTCATGTTTGTTAAGAAAATAGCAGTGGTAAAAACTTTTGACCATTTCTAGTGATTCCTTCTTTATGAGAATTGTGGCACTTCCCTGGAAAACATTAGCTAGTACACTGACTTCAGTACTGTTAACTTCCCTCAGGTGACAGATTCATAATTTCCTCTGCTGCCAGAGACTTCCCTCTTGACTTTGGGCTATTCATTTCGCCTTTGTGTTCCTCAAATCCAGCTATAAAATGGGTATAAAACTTGTACTTTACAGAAGCACCACGGGCATGAAATCACTCATTATTTGAAGCTTTTGCGTACTGTGGAGGAAGAAGGTATAGAATACATAAAAACCCACTTGAATGAGGCTTTAGAGAGATGCTGGGAGGATGATGGACCTGACTGAATTACTGCGTGCAACTGAGCAAAGCAGTGTTGCTTCCTGAATTACTAAAGCCTTGAGACGCTCTTATGCTTGCAAATAGCACCACAAAATCTCTAATGGGTTACAGATAGACAGGACTGCTGTTTTATATCTCAGCCAGAAGACAAGAATTATTCTGCTGCTCAACAGGCTACAAACATGCAGTGGCTCAAGCAGACCAAAAGGAAAAGCAGCCAGTACCACAGAGTCAAGACCAACAAAATAAACACCATCATTCCCAAAGCACTTTAGTTTTATCTCCAGTGGAAAAGCCAGGCTCTGCCTTGCTTTGCCAATGGTATATGAAGAATTGTCTGCCTGGTGCAGTGTGCCTGTGACGTCACTTCAACACTGGACATTTATAGCTCTACTCCTGCAACTTAAAGCATGTTATCTGAACATAGCCTTAGCTAAAAAAAACCCTTTCCTGGCAAGAATTGGTCTCACTCACTTGCTGGTCTTTGACATCCCTCATCTAGATCCAGAGTGGTCTGTTTGCCTTTCTCTGAAGGTGGAAACACAAGCCAGAACTGAGCTCAATATGGCAAGGCTGGTAGCATCCCATACAGACACACATTAACAGGGAACAGCCGAGAGCCCAGTGCCCTCCTGCTCCTCTGCCAATTATCAGCAGTACCTGGTATCAGAGCTAGTTGTGCAGGGGGAAAAGGGAGAAAAACTGAGAAAAAGCGAAGCCGATGATTAAGGAGTAAAGAATGGCAGATGAAACTAAAAATAGTCCCCTCGGCAGTTGTAAAGGAAATTCGTTTGACAGGAGGCTGCTTCTTTTGTCGAGAGCGGTTTGTTATGCAAGAGACGATACCAACACCGGCTCTTCTTATCTGGCTTGTCAGTTTAACTGACAAAAAGGAGCAGGGTTAACATCTCTGGAGCCGCTGCCAGTCTCACCATTTGTTTGTTTTCATGCATGTCCATGTTTTAAGAGGCAGCCCGGGGATTAATACCGTCCAGAAACTGTGGTGCAAGCTCAGTTAGGCAATTCCACAAAAATCTTCAGAGTACTTACTCGTCATTAAAGGCAACAATTGAGCCCCTGCCTGCTGCTGGTTTTGTTCCCCTGCCTCCTGCTTCAGCCATCACATGGTGACTTTCCTGCACAACAGAAAACTGAATGCCCACAGGTTTTTCCATGCACAGGCAGCAGAGGACAACCTTGCCACTAACTCTGCTTTTCCAGTTCTCAAGGTAGATGACTCAAAACATGCAGAGCCTCCTGGATACAAGAAAATGAAAAACTAAGCCAAAGAAAGTTGTTTCATTTTACCCCCACTCCTTCCTGATGCTGAGCCTTCAACAGCACTTACACCTCTATGTGCGAAGGTAAGAAGTAGGAAGGAAGAGGCTTTAAAAGACACCACCTTAACACCTCCTCTCTTACAGAAGAGAAGCCACCGTAAAACCAGGGGGAGAAGAAGTAAAAGCAAGGCTATCAGCAGCTTGCTGGCCAATTGCCCACATGAGTGCAGGTGAGTCTGTATGTTCCTCGTTAACATGCCTTCTGGCATGCCTGAAACCTTTTGGAGAGAGCCTGGTGGTCACGGCTGCCAATATCTGCCGGTGAGGAGGTAGGCAAATCACAGCCTGTCCAAGTTAAACAAGTTAAAGCCAGGACTTCCAAAAACTCAAGTGACCCACATGCGGTGTGCAGGAGTGAGCACTTGGATATGATGTAGGCACAAGGGAAAACAACTCTTATTTGTCTTCTTTTCATCAGACTTCCCTGAAACGTTCATTTTTAGACCCAATATACTGCACTAAAGCATGGGTTAATTAGAAACAGAAGTCTCTCCTCTATTCCTATTTTTGGAGGAAATGTTCATCAGCACAAAGACAGCAATGCAGAAGTCCTGTCTCCTTGGTGGGTAACTGAAATCATCCTCTCTGTCCCAAACACCAAGGTGTTTGGTAGAAAAATAAGCAGAATAAGATAAAGTGGTGGAAAGTCCTGGTTGAAAAGTAAATAGCAGCTTTTTACTTCAGGTTTTAAATGTGCACTGTGTTGAAATATTGTGGGCTTCTTCTGTAAACTAACTTAGAAATAACTTGATCCATTTCCCGTTCAGTGCAGGAAGATCTCAGTGGCAGATTCTGCCCTAAACCAAACACACCTGCCATGAACTGCTTGGGCCACAGGATGCCACTGTTGCATTTCTTTTTCAGGAGGTCAAAGGAAAGCGCGACAAATAGTTTGCGTGAACCGGACACCTAAATTTAATGCCTCTTTTCCTTCTTAACACATACAATTGCCAATGTTTAGAGCTCCAGACAGACCAACCAGATGTAAATAGCTCAGAGCTGCACAGGAATATGTGTTTTCTTCAGGAACAAAATGTTTGAATACCTTTTAAGGCTCGATTACTGAACCCAGCACCTCTGTACCTTCATAAATTTTCTATGCACGAGAAATCTTTCCAGTGACTGCCTCGAGTGTTGACTCCAACCCTGATACTTCTGACCACAAAACAAATACCCTGTTATTGGATTTTATCTGTGTCCAGATGAGAAAAGAAAAACACTAGATGGGAAAGTAGATTAAATCAGAGAGAAGGCAGGCTGCTCATAATTCCTACCTCTTGTGAAAGACCAAGAGCCCCTACTATGTTAATAAAACTTCATGAATATTTTAATAATATAAAATGGAATGCAATGTATTCATGCCAAGAGACAGGGAAGTAGCCCGAGCTCCCAGATAGCTGTTCTTGCTGTAGTTTTGTGCAATTTGCAAACTGGCACACAGAATCAGAAGCCCAGGACTACCGAGATCTCTGGGATGGTTGAGACAAAAGCACCGCACAAAGGTCCACCAGTGTGAATTTTAGAGCGGTCAAGATTGCAGAGATCTACACGGGGTCTTAAAGTTCTCTGAAAGCAAATTTCAGTCCTGAAATATTTTCACATATAAGTGGTAAATTATTACAGAAAACTAAGTATGGGGTTGCAGACAGTCTCCAAGATCTGCACAGACAAGGGTTCCCCCAAGTTCAGCACAACACAGATGGAATTTGTGAGAAAAGGTTGTTAAGAAGTGAGGGAAAAATTTTAATGCTAACAGTTTCTCAGATTTCAAAAGCCATTTTGGTTTTGCTCAACATTTTAGAAGGGAAAAAATGGCTTTAGCCTACTACAACTCCATTTAGGAAGAGGGAAAAAGAAAATTAATGATAAGGTTTCAGATACATCTTGGGTGGCCAGCAACAGAAGAACTTGAGGAAAGCCAGCATGAAAGTGACAGCTGTGGTGATGCAGAGCATTACCGAGGCTGGTGTTACAGCTCTGTACTTCAAGCTGATGTAAATATGAAGGGGCCCACAGATAACAGCCTTTTAGGATTCAAGGCTTCAATAGAAACATCCTCACTACCTTCAGCCTGTTTTGGATGTGTCCCAGAAACTGGCTATTCCCCAGCCAGGGTCTAGATTCAGTGAGACAAAAACCCTCTTTTCAGAAAGCCATGTTGTAAGATCTCTAAATCAGAACTAGACAATTACTCAGAAGATGCTGGGAAGGACTCAGCCTTGTAAGAGAAACAACTACCAACCAAACAATTCACACATTTCCGAAGACAACAACAAAAGAAGCCCAAGGACTAGTTCCATTGCTTTTAAAAATAAGTATTTGTAATAGCACTCACTGAGGATACAATATTAATATTAAATCAGTCATGATTGTTTACGTTTCTTTTGCTGAAGAAATTTTTAGTGTTTTGATTTTTTTTTTGTCATTAGCACAGAAAAGAATTGCCCACACATAACCAATTACTTAGTTTTCAAACTGAATTTACCTCCCATTCCAAAGACCAGGGATTTCAAAATCTCCTTAAGAAAGAGGAAAAAAAAAAACCTTCAATCCAAATTCTTTTCTTGTTGTTTATAACAATAAACAACATATTTCATATAAAAGCAACAGCACAAGGGTAGAAAATAGTGTTCCAAAGCTAATTTTAGTCCTGCTGATCTCAGGAGCTTAGTGTTCCTGTCACACTGAACAGACTCCAGTGGTGCCTTGCCTGCCTGCCTGCCTGCCTGGCTGAAGAAATCTGTCCCTGGAGATCTATTTATAGCACCTTGTACCCTGTACCTAGATTAGGGTTTAGGTTTTTTGTTTTGTTTTATTGTGTTTTGTTTTGTTAGACTGGAGCACGTATCCAGGACTACATTGATCCAAGACACAGATGTGACCTACTCGAGTAAATTACCAGGAAAAAAAACTATCATAACAGTTCACACTTCATTTTCTGCACATCAGTCCCTCTGGACTTCATCAGCTAGCCAAAATTCAGTCCCAAAGGTTATTTCTATTACAAAGAGAAATTGCTGACAGAATCGAGTGTATCTTTGATATAAACCCATCTGCTTACATACAACGCAGCATCCTTTCACCTGCAATAAAGTAAGAACAAATGATCAGATCTTTTTCCTTGGTGGTTGTCACTTAAATGTAGCCAGTACCATATCTAATCCCTTCATGATTTTCTCCTTAGAAACACATTCCTACTCCTACATTTGGATGTTTCTCCCTAGTCAGCATCATTTTCTGTGGCTTGTTTCACTGGTTCTTATGTCATACATAGGCAACTCCAGCAGTCACTACCTATCTTGCGTTTTCTTTATGAATTTCCAGGGAAGAACCCTTATATCATAAAGTTAAGTTTTTTATTTAGATCTCACCTTGTAATTCTGCATTGGTTGTGACCCTCTTATTTCAACTACCTGGTTCCATAAGGACTTGGAACACTTCTAAACACTTACTTTGCCCACCAGCTTCACTGAATTTTACCCAGTCCATAATAGCATCCCTTCAGTTCCACCCAGTCTTCCATCAAATCAAAATGGCCTGAACCTGAACCCTTTCAGCCCAGAAAGAGAAATGCTTTAACAAAACTGCTAGTTATACTGCAAACAGTGGCTGTCAAGGGTACTCCTGTATTTCAGCCCCTCCAAAAAAGTCTGTTTCCTGCCATGACTCCTTGTGATTTTTTGACTGTTTGTATGAAACCTGCCCACCAGAAGGGAGATGCAATTCCTCGTGCCCCCCATCAAGAGCAGATATCCTCTGCTGGATGCAAATGATGAATCCATTCCCCAAATATTTGTCATCTAGACAGGAGAACGGAGTTCATGCAGGCACCCTAATCTTTAGGGTAAAATCTGCCAAACCAGCTTAAACAGCCTTTAAATAGAAACAGTAGGAATTAGAAACAAACAAAGCTACAAAACAGTAAAACACTCCTGCTGTTAGACTGCCTTTGCTAGCCAGATGACAGCCCCAAACTGAGAAGGCTGATGGGTAGTGGTGTCTCAAACTGCAACTTCACATCAGGGCTTCAGTTACAGTCACCCCTCACTGCTGCCAAGAGAGGTAGCTCTCTTCCCCCATCCCTCCCCCAGTTTCTTCCCTGTGGGACATGTGCTTCTGCCAAGTCCTTGCTCCAGTGCACATTTGATTGCAGCACAAAGCCAATTCAGCTCACTAAAACAGCAGAAAGTAAATTGGTTTTGGCTCTAAAGCAAGCAGAATTGGATTATTATGTGATCAAGCAAGCACTAGGGTTGATGCAAGACAGAGAGGAAGATGAACTGAAGTGTACAGCTGAAGGCAGGAACAGCAGAAGAGGTCTAGGCAAGGTGAGAATGGTAAACAGCAAAAGAAGCTGTTAACACAGCTCAGCCAGAGCAGGGAATCACACTCTTACCACAGTTCAAACCACGTGCTTTAAGCATTCAGTTCCTGTCTGACAGCTGTCCTGTAGCTGTCTCCTCATTTCAGAGACAGCAGCTCCTCTGATACCTGCATGTTACTTACAGGGGATTTGGGATTTAGCTCTGCCATGGGACTGCACTAACGTCTTAAGCCCAAACTCATGAAGCACTGGTACCCCAAGCATGCTGCTGTGAAAGCCCTGGGAAGGAAAGGGATTTTCTGCTCACAGCTGTTGTGCAGGACAGCACCACAGCCTATGGAAGCTTTCCAAAGCTCATGATTAGCCGGGCACAGCGTCATGTTAACACCATCATCCTGTTTCCCAGGCACGGACTGCTTTTGTGTACAGGACTGCACAACCAGCAAGCCATTTGTTGCAACACTGGTTCAAGAGCCTGTCCAAACTCTCTCCAAAAAGAGATTATAAACATCAACAGAAAGCATCCTGAGGAGACTAGCACATTGTTTCTCTGTAAGAGAAACATCACAGGCTGGCAGTGAGGCGACAAAGCCCCTGCAGATACACCACAGGGAGGGCTTTCAGCAGAGCACCAAGAAAGGAGATTGCATGCATTCAAATGGTTGTTTATCCAAAACATGGCTCTGCACCAGAAGAGAGTTTATCTGCTTACCTCCCTGTTCAGCCTGTCTAGCGTAACACAGGCCATTCCCACACACTTGCTCCTGGGGACAAGTTTCACCCATTTTCTTTTACCTCCTCTCCTTCACCCACCCTGTTCTGTGGGGCTTTCTGCCCTGAATGCTGCCAGTCAATGGAGGCGGCTTTAGAAAAACAGGAAGGCAACCTGTGGGGACCTTGAATTTCAACTTTATTAACCTTCAGATTTTATATCCTCTCGGAGTTACCAGATTCTTCCTCAGCACTGTAGGGCACGGGGACAGTTTCATTAAACTAAACAAAGCCCGGGTTGTCCTACGCTCCCAGACACCAGCCTGTTCCCACGGTCCTTGTTCCTCTTCATTGCCCAGCCAAGGGCTGGAGAAGGGTCTGGAGTGCATATCCCATGAGGAGTGGCTGAAGGAGCCGGGCACGTTTAGCTGGAGAAAAGGAGGTGCAGGAGTGACCTTATCGCTCTCTACAGCTGCCTGATAGGAGGGTGTAGCCAGGTGGGAGTCAGCGTCTTCTCCCAATTAACCAGTGACAGGACAAGAGGACACAGCCGTAGGTTGCGCCAGGTGAGGTTCAGGTTGGACATCAGGAAGAATTTCTTCACTGAAAGAGTGACTGGGCATTGGAGTGGGCTGCCCAGGGAGGTGGTGGACTCACCATCCCTGGCGGTATTTACGGAAAGCCTGGACGCCGCACTCACTGCCATGGTCTAGCTGACACGGCGGCATTGGATCACAGACTGGACTTGATGATCTCAGAGATCTTTAGGTTATTTCCAACCAAACTGTCTCGGTGATTTTGTGACTCTGTGCTCACCTTGCCCCGCGGCCGCCGTGGCCAGGCAGGAGCGGGCAGGGCGGCCCCGGCAGGCGGGAGGGAGGGCGGCCGGGCACGGGAGGGCGGTGCCGGCGGCTCCGGGAGCTGCTGCGGGGCGGGGACGGAGCTCGGCGCTCCCTCAGGTG
>VZTH01014737.1:1031-17405 GCA_013397815.1 Aleadryas rufinucha | reverse complement strand
TGAGCCCCTGGAAATGGAACAGCTTTCCTTGTCCAGGGCTGCTGGGGCAGGAATTGAGACCCTGGAAATGGAGCAGCTTTCCTTGTCCAAGGCTCCTGAGGAGGCAATTGAGCCCCTGGAAATGGAACAGCCTTCCTTGACTGGGACTCCTGGGGCAGGGAATTGAGCCCCTGGAAATGGAACAGCTTTCCTTGTCCAGGGCTGCTGGGGCAGGAATTGAGACCCTGGAAATGGAGCAGCTTTCCTTGTCCAAGGCTCCTGAGGAGGCAATTGAGCCCCTGGAAATGGAACAGCCTTCCTTGACTGGGACTCCTGGGGCAGGGAATTGAGCCCCTGGAAATGGAACAGCTTTCCTTGTCCAGGGCTGCTGGGGCAGGAATTGAGACCCTGGAAATGGAGCAGCTTTCCTTGTCCAAGGCTCCTGAGGAGGCAATTGAGCCCCTGGAAATGGAACAGCCTTCCTTGACTGGGACTCCTGGGGCAGGGAATTGAGCCCCTGGAAATGGACCAGCCTTCCTTGTCCAAGGTTCCTGAGGCAGGAATTGAGACCCTGGAAATGGAACAGCATTCCTTGACTGGGGCTCCTGGGGCAGGGATTGAGCTCTGGAAATAGAATAGCCTCCCTTGTCCCAGGCTCCTGGGACATGTCAGGTGCTTCAGGCTGAACCACCTCTGTTCCTCCTGGCGGGAAAAATGACTGGAGTGATTCTTTAGGAGCCTGGACCCCATTCCCAGTTATTCCCAGCAATGCCCTGTGATCTGGCAGTGGGAGAAGCCCCAGTGACATAAAAAATGTGGCTCCATAGCAGAGCTTGGAGCCCCTTTTGTGCCAGTGATGGTGCCAGCCATCCCTCCTGCTTCGAACCCCTCTCTCCTGCCCCTCAGGCCTCGGAGATCGACGAGCGGCGCGTCCAGAGCTGTGTCCACTTCATGACCCTGAAGAAGCTGAACCGCCTGGCTCACATCCGCCTGAAGAAAGGCAGGGACCAGACCCACGAGGTACCTGGGAGGGGCTGGGAGTGAGGAATGCAGCTTGGGATTTGGGGGGGGTGGAAGATGGGGCTGGTGCTGCCTGTTCTGTGGACGTGGTGTGAGGAGTTACACCTCAACCAGGCCATGGGGTTTGAGTTGAGGGTTTGTTGGGAGACTCTGATCCTGATAAACTCCTGATGAGTGCAGGGAGCTGTAATTAGGTGAATAATGAAGGAGGGGTGTCTACTTCTGTCTTGAACATAATGGAGAGTCAGAAAGCTCTGTTGCAAGAGTCTGGTGTTGTGCAGGTGTATAAATGGGTGGATGATTGGCCTGGAAGCTCCATACCCAGAGTTCTCAGAGAGGGAACTCTGTGTGCCCCAGCAAATGAGCCCTGTCCTGTGCCTTGGCTTTGAAATGTGCTGGAAGGAACAGGATCAATCTCATGTCACAATCCTTTGCTCCCCCAGCCCTTAAAAATCTCATTCTTCCCCCTAAAAATTGTTGCATACCCTAAAACCTGCTGTCCCAAGCTGCTGTAGTGACAGGGGGTGTTGGTGACTCTCTTGGGGTGTCTTTCCTGCTCCATCCTTGCTCTGTCCATGTTTCAGGCAAAGCAGAAGGTGGATGCCTATCACCTGCAGCTCCAGAACCTGCTCTACGAGGTGATGCACCTGCAGAAAGAGATCACCAAGTGCCTGGAGTTCAAGTGAGTGTGGCTGGGGAGCAGAGGGAGCCGTGGTGTGTCTGGGATGGGGGGATGATTCCCGTCTTTGGGAGCTCTTCCCACGTTCCCTGAGTTCACTGCAGGAGCAGAGCGGGTGCTCCAGGTGTTGTGTAATCATGGAATGGTTTGGGTTGGAAGGGACCTTAAAGCTCATCCAGTTCCACCTCTGCCATGGGCAGGGACACCTTCCACTGTCCCAGGTTGCTCCAAGCCCCCTCTAACCTGGCCTTGGACACTGCCAGGGATCCAGGGGCAGCCACAGCTACTCTGGGAATTCCACCCCAGCCCCTCCCCATCCTCCCAGGGAACAATTCCTTCCCAATATCCCATCTATCCCTGCCCTGTGGCAGTGGGAAGCCATTCCCTGTGTCCTGTCCCTCCATCCCTTGTCCCAGATCCCTCTCCAGCTCTCCTGGAGCCCCTTTGGGCACAGACAGTGGAGGAGAAAACAAGTTCAGCTCACTGATGGTGGTGGCTCAGTAGCAGAGGGAAGTCGGGGCAGGAAGCACCAGTGGGACACTCTCCTGTGGGACACACTGAGCACTTCCCATTTTTCCCTGGTCTAATCCATGTGTCCTGGCAGGTCCAAACATGAGGAGATTGAGCTGGTAAGCCTGGAGGAGTTCTACAAAGAGGCCCCCCCTGAAATCAGCCGCCCTGCCATCACCCTGACCGAGCCCCACCAGCAGACCCTGGCCCGCCTGGACTGGGAGCTGGAGCAGCGCAAGAGGTGGGTCAGTGGTGTTCCCATTCCGTGCCCCTGCTCCAGGGATCTGGGCAGACACCTGGAGTTCTGGGTGTCCCCACTCCATGCCCCTGCTCCAGGGATCTGGGCAGACACCCAGAGCTGCTGGGAGAGCAAGTGTAGGGCTGAAGTTTTTCACACCCTCTTGGATCAGTGTGGAACAAGGCATTTGTTTTGTGGCTGGGAGATTCCCTCTGTGCAGAGCTGGGCTTGCTGGGATCTGTGTTCCATAGGTCAGGGAGTTCTCTGTGGCTGCCTGATGATCCCTGTGCTCCCTGCAAAGGGAGCCCATCCTGGCTGGAGCTGCTGCCATTCCATGCCAGGCTGGGACAGCCCCGTGTCCTGCTGCTGGCATCACTGCTGTCCCAGGGCTCAGCTGCTCTCTGACTCTTGTCCCTGGGAAAAGCAAACATGACACAGCATTCCTGTGTTTGGATAACAGTGTCCAGGAACACCTTCTGGAAAGATCAGTTGGAATGTGCTGATGGGTGCTGCCTGAGGGCAGCTCAGCAGAGCAGTGAGAGATGATGGGTGCTTCCAACCACTTGTGCTTCCCCTCTCCCAAACCCTTCCCCTAAAACCTGGCTGCTTTTGCCTGGTGGAAGGCACAGCCAGGATCCTCCAGCTGGCTCTGCCTGTGGCACAAACAGAGGAGTGTTCAGCCTGCAGAACTCTGAGGGTTCTGCTTAAAAATGATCATTGCAAACCTTGTAGAGACCCTCAGCTGCACATTAAATTGCTGAGAAGCCTTGGAATTCCTAGTCCTCACTCTGTGGTATCTAGGGAATGCCCCTGTCCATCTCCCAGCACTGCTGAGGTGGGACATGGCCTGTTCAGCTGCTCAAGAGCAGATGCCAGTGGTGCTTTGGGCATTTTCTAATGTTGTTGGGGTTGTTGACATGCATCCATAATTTCTGTTGGTGTTTTTAGCTGTGCAACCCCATGGAGTGCTAGGCTGGCTTTAGAATCTTCTGTGAGGTGCCTCTGGAGTGCAGGGATTTCAGTAGCTCTGTTTTGGGAAGGTGTGTGAACCTTGGAGCTCAGAACTTGTGTGGGAGCCTGCTGGGATGTGCACTGACCCCCACAAATACAGTTTTGCTTGGAAACAGAACTCAAGTTCTGCAAGGTCAGGTCTTTTCCCCTTTAGAGAGGAAATGGTCACTTCCATGTCCAGTTTCCCTGCTCCTGCAGCAATAAGGAGATTTGGTATGTTCTCCCTAAACATGAGGGCTCGGAGCATCGTGGTGGGTTTGCATTTCCTTGGATTTTCTGTATTAAACCTTGACTATGTCACATGAAGTGACTCAGGGATATGAAGTGGAAAAGCCTCTTAGGGAGCTTGGAGGGGTCATGGCTGCTGGCAGCAGAGCCTGCTGTGGCGCAGATCTCCTGAGGGAAGATCCAGTTGCTGCCCCTCCTCGGAGCGCAGCACGAGGCTGAGCTTCCCCTTTTCCTTGTTTTCCATCTCCAGTCAGTTCCTTCCTGCCTCCACTTGCCCTTGGCATTGGGAGCTCTGTGTTTGCCCCATGTCTGAGCTCTCCTGGTTCCCTGTGTCAGGTCAGGAGTGCTGGAGCCCATCATCCAGGTGGACCCCAGCAAGTTTAGAGCTGTGGTGTGTGGCAGTGACAGAATTCCCACCCCTAGGCTGGCAGAGAAGTACAAGGAGTGCCTGACCAGCAAGGAGAAGATCCTGAAGGAGATCGAGGTGAAGAAGGAATATCTGAGCAGCCTCCAGCCTCGGCTCAACAGCATCATGCAGGTACCTGAACTCTGCACGAGGTCACGCTCCCAGGGGCAGCTCCTGGGCTGGTTTGGGTTTGGAGATGTTTCATTCCCACTCGGGGTGGGCAAGGGGCAGATCCGAGACCCCTCCGGAGTCTCCTTGTTTATGCGGCACTTCCTGCAGAACTGCAGCTGCAGGAGCTGCTAAATGGGCCTTTCCCTGGAGAGCCCCACGCAGTTCCAGCCCCCTGCGACTGCCTTGGGAGGGAAGAACAGGAGGAGGAACTGGGTTATTTCCAGATCCAAAACTTTCCCAGCAGAGGCAGCTGCCAGCCCTTCCCTGGGGCTCTCCGTGTTTAACCCTGCCCACTGCTGCTGTGCCGAGCAGCATCTTGGACACTCGTGTCCCACTCTCTTGGGGTGAGGAGGATGAGCTGTTCCCTTCCTAGTGCTGAAGGCTCTCCCTGTCTCTCCCCAGGCCTCCCTGCCTGTCCAGGAGTACCTGTTCATGCCCTTCGACCAGGCACACAAGCAGTACGAGACTGCCCGGCACCTCCCACCGCCTCTCTACGTCCTCTTCGTCCAAGCCAGCGCCTACGGACAGGCCTGTGGTGAGCACCAAGGGGGCAGTGCCCCCCCACGGGCCAGATTTCATTCCTGCTTGCAGGAATCACCACTTTTTGGGGGTCTTTCCCTGCTGTCTGCTGTGCTGTGGGATTCTGCTGAGCACAGAGCAGCGGGGTGGCCCCACGGCGCAGTGAGGCAGCAGCATTTGAAACCTTGTTTGCTCAGCTACCTTGCTGGAAGAAGTGCTTGGGAAGCTCCTTTCCCACCCCTTCCCCCCTTCCCAAGGTCAGCAGGGATGTCCCTGTGGCCTGTGAGCTGGCTGGGTGCTGTCACAGCCTCCCCAGAGCTGTCACCCCCTGTGCCTTGTGCCACCCGTGGGTGGTGGGGACTCCAAGATGGGTGGTGCCGGTGCCTTTCCCTGGCCTTATAGAGACCCTTCCCACAGCTCTCCTGGAAACCTTCATCCCCTGAGGCAGCTTTGTGTTTTAAGGAGCTTTCTGGAGCCTCCCTGAGTTGGGAAGGATTTCTGGAAGAGGTCAGGAATCCCACTGGCCTGTCCACACCTCCTGTGTGGTGAGGGCTGTGGAAGGACACGTTGGCACTTGGCCACGCCAGGTCCCTGCTCCATCTGCAGCCATGGTGACACCGCTCCTCGGTCCCTGCTTGTCCCACCCTGACCCCAACCCCTCTTGGCTCTTGATAATGATTTGGCCCTTATGGTTTCCAGGGAGAGTCCCTCAAAACCCAGCGTTTTTGATCCTCTGACCCCATCCTGCCCAGGAGATCCAGCCCTGTGGTGACAGGTGTCACAGAACTTTCCAGACAACTGCTCTTCCCACTGGCCCTTTTTTGGAGCTTCCTCCACCAGGAACCAGGAGCTTTTGGGGCAGGGCTGCTCTGCCCACTGCCTTTCCAGCAGGGGTGGGATTCCTAACTCAGTTTTCCTGTTCTCCTCTGCAGATAAGAAGCTGGTGGTGGCCATTGAAGGCAGCGTGGAGGAAGCCAAGGCCCTTTACAAGCCACCCGAGGACTCACAGGGTGGGTTGTGGTGTCGCTCTGGGGACTTGTTCCTGTGCATCTGAAGCTCCTGGGCTTTTGTTGGGAGAGGGGTGTCAGGGGGAGCCATGGCCTTGGAAAAAGGGCTGGTGGTCCTGCTGGTGGTGGGAGAGCTGAGCCCTGGGTGGTCCTTCTGACACCCCTCTCTCTGCACAGATGATGAGAGCGATTCCGACGCGGAGGAGGAGCAAACCACGGTAAGGGACAGCTCTGTCCCCTTCTAGGTCCGAGAGCTGGGGCTGGGTGGGGCTGAGAGCTGCCCCTGCGCGCTCTGAGTGTGTGTGGAAATGCAGTGATGTCAAATCCCAACCTTTTGGGGAGGAGGGAGCTGCCATTTCCAGTTTGTGTCCCAAATGCAGGAGCAGCCAGGGTACAAAGCTGCTCCTCTCGTGTCCCTCCACGCTCACATCCCACATCTCCGGCTGGAGCTGCTCCACTTTGTATAAATAGCCTGAGGGCAGGGAGCTGGTGTCCAACGGGGAGGGATCCATGTCCATCCCGTGCCAGAAGCATTCTCTGCACCAGGGTTTGTTCAGCACTCCCTGGGGGAAGTGTTTCTCCTGCAGATAATTCTTGCTGGATGCTGAGGAGGTGCTGGAGATGTTGGGCTCTGGGCCTCCACTCCCACCACCCGGCAGCAGTGCCAGGTGTATGGGGCTGTTCCTGTGGGGAAGGGTGAAGGGAAGGGCCTCAGCTGTCCAGAGAAGGGAACCGAGCTGGGAAAGGGTCAGGAGCAACTGAGAGAGCTGGGAAAGGGGCTCAGCCTGGAGAATTGGAGGCTCAGGGGGGACCTTGTGGCTCTGCACAACTCCCTGACAGGAGGGGGCAGCCGGGGGGGTCGGGCTCTGCTCCCAGGGAACAGGGACAGGAGGAGAGGGAACAGAGTTTGCCAGAGGAGGATATAGGGGAAATTCCTCCATGGGAAGGGCTGTCCAGCCTGGCACAGCTGCCCAAGGCAGGGGTGGAGTCTCCATCCCTGGAGAGGTTTAACAGCCGTGTGGATGTGGCACTTGGGGACATGGGGCAGTGGTGGCCTTGGCAGTGCTGGGGGAGTGGTTGGACTCGATGCTCTCAGAGGGCTTTTCCAACCTAAAGGATTCAGTGATTCTAGGTTCTGCCTCTTGCAGTGGGAAAGCTTTTGGGCCAGCAGGTCCTTGGCTTTGTCTCCCAGGAGTGGAGACATTCCTTGGAGCTGAAGGAATGATGGGAACCAGAGCTGAGCTGGTTTCCTGCTCCTCTCCCTCCCCAGGGCAGCTGTGGCCGTGGTGCTGGGGGGTTGGGGGGCTGGACTCGAGGGGAAGAGCAGTGGGCTGGGAAGGTCCATGGGTTGGTGAGGAGCAGGAGAAGGCTCTGAGAGCTGTTTTACCCCCGCAGAAGCGGCGCAGGCCCACCCTGGGCGTGCAGCTGGATGACAAACGCAAGGAGATGCTGAAGCGACACCCCTTGTCCGTCACCCTCGACCTGAAGTGCAAAGGTGAGGGGCTCTGGGGTGTGACAGCAGCTCAGGGCACCCTGGGGCCCTTGTGGGGAGCTGAGAGTGTGGAGGGGTTTCTCTGAGCTGGAGCAGCAATGTCCCCCCTTCTGTGTGGACAGATGAGAACGTGCTTCACCTGACCTTCCACTACCTGATGAACCTCAATGTCATGACAGTGAAAGCCAAGGTGACCACTGCCGTGGAGATGACCACAGCCATCAGTGCTGGGTAAGGAGAGCCTCGTGGGCAGCGAGCCTGGAGATCACTGGGCACTGATCCCATGGGATCAAGGAGCCCTGCAGAGCCTGGAGATCATTGGGCACTGATTCCATGGGATCTGGGAGCCCTGCAGAGCCTGGAGCTCATCAGGCACTGATTCCATGGGATTTGGGAGCCCTGCAGAGCCTGGAGCTCATCAGGCACTGATTCCATAGGATCCGGGAACTCTGCACAGCCCAGAGCTCCTCAGGCAGTGACCCCTCTGCTCCTGTGGGTCCAGGAGCCCTGCACAGCCCAAGCACCTTCCTCCTCCTCTCCTCTGCCATGACAATCCCCAGTCAGGGACTTTGGGAAGCTCTCAGTAGTGCCAGAGCTGTCAAGAGCTGGGGGAAAGCCTCTCCTGCTGCCGCATTGAGCCTCCCTGCCACAGGCAGAGCCTGGCAGCTCCCTCACCTGACTGCTCCCGAGGTCACCTTGTCCTGAGCTCTGACGTTGCAGCTGCCTCTCCCTGTGCTCCCCAGAGCCCGCTGGAGCCTGACTAGTGTGAGGAACAGCTGAAGTGGCAGCTTTGGGAGCCTGCCCAGGGAGCTCCCAGAGGCACCAGCTGCCGGCTCTCTGGTGCCTCTCCCTGGGACAGGAGGTGGGAGAGGCTGGGCTGGGCTTGCCTGGGAGCAAGTGCTGCCTCCCAGCCTGTCCCATATGCACCCTCCTCATCCTTCTGGGGTTCTCTTCTTGCTGCAGACGCCCCAAACCCTCTGTGGCAGCAGCTGGAGATGCTGTGCAGGGCGTTCCCTCCGTCCTGCTGCTCTTGGCTGTGTTATCCCAAACCAGGGAGGCTGTGCCTTGAGCCAGACTCCAAATCCTGCGGCCTGTTGTGCTTGGTCGGGCTTGTGAGTACGGTCAGACATGAGGGATTTTATGGCACTGGAGGGAGCAGCTTCCTGGAGGATCAGGAGCTGGTGCCCTGTGATTTCCATCTTCTCCCAGCCAGGGAGGAGACAGCTCTCCTTTAGCAGTGGAATTAGGGGAAACTCATTCAGGTCTTGAACTCATGGAGCTCTTAATCCTCTTCTCTGTTACTGGGGAGATGTGGAGCCCAGGCTGCTGCTGATCCACCTCTCCCCTCTTTCTGCCAGGGACCTGCTCTCCCCAGACTCCCTCCTCAACTGCCTCTATCCGGGAGACCACGGGAGGAAAACGCCCAACCCGGCCAACCAGTTCCAGTTCGATAAAGTGGGGTGAGTGTCGCCCAGGCCACTGCCATGAGTTCCTCGCTCCAGCACAGCAAATCCTCCCTGGCTTGATGTGACCCTTCCTCGTTGTCCCCACAGCATCCTGACCCTGAGTGACTACGTGACAGAGCTGGGACACCCCTACGTGTGGGTGCAGAAGCTGGGCGGCCTGCATTTCCCCAAGGATCAGCCTCAGGCATGGCACAAACCCCTCCCCTCTCCCCCACAGCCTCGGGCTGAGGTTTGGGGTCCTGTCCTGTCCCCCTACTGGCACCAGCTGCTCCCAAACCATGACTGAGACAGGCTGGGCTGGGTCTGTGCGTGGGGCCACGCTGACGTGTTTATGTCACACGTGGGATAGTCCAAGCCCTGTCAGTGACACTGAGTGACCCAGTGGGTTCCTGACCCTGTGGGGGGAAGTGGCTCCTGGGGACTGACATCCCTCCTGCCCACAGCACACAGTGACTGCTGACAACTCCCTGAGTGCCAGCCACATGGAGCTGACAGTGAAGCTGCTCCGGAGCCGCCTGCAGTCCCGCCTGGCCCTGCACAAGCAGTTTGCATCCCTCGGTGAGTGCTTGGCTCCCAGGCTGTCCCTGGGGTCACAGGACACAGTGGCAGGGTCCTGCCAGGCCCCCCCAGCCACCCCTGGGGACAGGGATGCAGTGGCAGGGTCCTGCTGGGCTCCCCATCCATCCTTGGGGATGGGGGCAGTGGCAGGGGCCTGCTGGGCTCCCCATGCACCCCTGNCCCTGGGGATGGGGGGAAAGTAGCAGGGTCCTGCTGGGCTTCCCATCCATCCCTGGGGATGGGGGGGCAGTGGCAGGGTCCTGCTGGGCTCACCATCCATCCCTGGGGACGGGGGGCAGTGGCAGGGTCCTGCTGGGCTCACCATCCATCCCTGGGGACGGGGGGCAGTGGCAGGGTTCCCATGTAGGGAAGCATCTGTTCCCTGCTCAGCCAAGCTGCAGGTGGCCGTGGTCCTGAATCCCAGTTACTCCAAGCTGCTGCCCATCTTCAGCCAGTGCCTGAACTGGGAGGGAGAGTGGAACAGTAACAATCACAGGAGAGGAGACATCGGCTGGCTGATGTCACCTTTGATGGGTGGCAGTGCCACCCTCAGCATTCCCAATTGTTCCCTCTGCCCTTGGGAGCTGTAGGAATGAGGGAACTGCCCTATTTTGGGTGGCAGAGGAAGGCTTTCAGTGTCCAGCACCTCTTTGGGAATGGCCATCCCAGCGCTGGGAAGCAATTTGGGATGTGGTGGGAGGTGAACTGCACACCATGCATGTTGTGTGCCTGTCAAGCAGCCCAGGGATCCAGTGGGATCACGGGCCAGGGATCCAGTGGGATCACAGGCCAGGGATCCAGTGGGATCACAGGCCAAGGATCCAGTGGAATTTCAGGCTAAGGATCCCATGGGATCACAGCCCAGGCCTCTGCTGAGCACCTGCTGGAGCTGCTGAAGGATAATGGCATCCCCGGGTCCTGCTTTGGGAGTGTCCCCGCTGCAGGACAGTGACAGAGCTGTGTCCCCAGCCCTGCCCTGCTCAGGGGCCCTGTCCTTGCTTCCAGAGCACGGCGTTGTGCCCGTGTCCAGCGAGTGCCAGCAGCTCTTCCCGACCAAGATCGTCTCGCGCCTGGTGAAGTGGACAGCCATTCCCTACGAGGATTATGCCGTAAGTGCCGAGCACGAGGCTGAATCCCTCCCTTCCAGCTCCCTTCCAGCTCCCACATGGCACCAGAGCCATCATTCCTCCTTCTCCTCTCAGGAGCTGCCCTACACTAAGGATGTGATAGAGGCTGGCTTGGCTGAAGACACTCACCTCTACTACATGGCCCTGATAGAGAGAGGAACAGGTAGGCCCCTTTCCTTCCCTTGGGAATTCCCAATCCCCATCCCAGGGCGGCTTCTGGGAGCCTTCATGGATAATCCACCTGTGAGTGACACCTTTTCCGTGCTCAGCCAAGCTCCAGGTGGCCGTGGTGCTGAATCCCGGTTATTCCACGCTGCCTCCCGTCTTCAGCCTGTGCCTCAACTGGAAGGGAGAGCGGAACAGCAGCAACGATGACAACATTCGGGTACTGTGGGGTGGGGGCAGAGGGGGCTGCAGCACCCCTGGATTTTTTTAGGGGTGTCTCCAGCAGTTCTGTGTTCATAACAAGGGAATGTTGGGGTGAGCTGGTGGCCGGACACTCGTGGGAATGCAGAGTAGAGATCCAAGCCTGTGCCGACCTCATCCCTGTTTCCCAGGCCATGGAGAGCGAGGTCAATGTCTACTACAAGGAGCTGTGGGGGCCCAAGCCGGGCTATCAGCTCCTCACCAACCAGCTGCAGCGCCTATGCATGGTGCTGGACGTGTACCTGGAGACAGAGCCCCACGATCCCAGCGTGGAGGGGCCCAAGGAGTTCCCCCAGGAGAAGATGTGCCTGCGCCTGGTCAGGTGGGAGCTGGCTGGGGGCTGAGGGTGCTGGCAGAGGCTCTGGTGGCATTGCTGGAGTCAGCCTGGAAGCCTGTCCTGAGGGAATCTGCCTGCACAGCTGGGCAGTAT
Organism: Aleadryas rufinucha; assembly: GCA_013397815.1. Classification (NCBI taxonomy): domain Eukaryota; kingdom Metazoa; phylum Chordata; class Aves; order Passeriformes; genus Aleadryas; species Aleadryas rufinucha. The sequence continues at coordinate 6,138 of VZTH01014737.1, read as the reverse complement.
CCTGGGGACTGGGCCTTTTCTGTGGATGCCATGGGCTGTTCCTGATCCCTGTGGGTCACAGTCTCTCCCTCTTCTCCTCTTCCAGGGGTCCCCTGCGCCTGAAGCCCTTCAAGTTCAACTACCCCCAGGGGTTCTTCAGCCATCGCTGAGCAGCCCTGGCCATCACTCTGGGATGGGGCTCGTTCACTCTGTGGGAGGAGAGTTCCCATCCTGACATTTCAGCTCCTTTTCCAAGATTTTGGGTTTTGTTTGAAGGTTTTGTAGTCAAAGGGATTAAACTGAACTGAAGAAAAAATGTATGGGTGCCTTGTCTGTGCCAAGGGCTGGGATGGGGGTCCTGTGAGGGCTGCAGCAAGCCGTGTCCTATCCCTGGGCTCTGACAGCCTTTCCAGGGATGCTGCCTGCCTCCTCACTTCCCTCCCCACCACAGGGAGCTGAGATGGCTAAAAACTGAGGTGGCTAAAAATAGCCCTTTTCCGAAGCCCGCACTGCAGCCCCAGTCTGTCCTTGCCTCCTGGCTGCCATCCCATTGCCACAATCCCTGCATCCTGGGAGGCTTTTCTGCTCCCTGGCCTTGGAGGGGAGCAGAGCAGGGTCCTGGGAGAAGCAGGTTGAGGTTTGGGACATTCCCAGCATCCTGGCTCGCCCTGCTTGGCATCAGGGAGTTGGGATGTGCCCCCTCCCTGGCACTGCTCCGTGTGAGGGTCCTGTTCCACATCCAGACTGGCTGAGCTGGGGCTCCATCCCCCCTCCCAAGGTCACTGCCCCTCCTTCATCTCAGCCTCTCCCAGTCTCCCGTGGGAGTGATTTCTCCCCCAGGAGGGCTGACAGCCCCTCTCCTGCCCTCGGTGCAGTGCTGCAGAGCCGGGCTGTGCCTCAGCCCTTGGGTCAAACCAGGCTCTCCCAGTCTCTGGGGAGCCATGCTTTAAAAAAAGAAGGAAGGGAAAAACCACGCTGAAATCCTTTGGAAAGCATGGCAGGGCTGGCCCTGTTTGCATCCTCAGGACACAGGGTCCTTCCTGCCTGCTGTGGGGTGCATTTCCCCTCTGGAAAGCCCCATGTCACCCACCCCAGCCCTGGGTGACAGATCCCAGCCCCGCATTCCCACCTTCCTTCCCTGTCCTCCCCCCAGGATGAGCCAGCAGAGCCGGGGTGTCTCTGTAAGCACTTTTATTTGGTTATTGCACAGAAAGCAAACATCAGTGGGCTGAGGCTCCTGGTGCACCGTGTGTCTGTGAGCATTCCAGCAGCTCCCAGCCTTTCCCACCTCTGCCCGGAGGGACTGTCACCCACCCAGGGCAGGGCAGCACCCTGCCAGCCCCCCCCAAGCAGCTACAGCTCTGCATTGCACTCATCCATCCATTGCACATACATTAAATAAATGCACTTAGAGGAGAAGGGTGGTGGGGTTCCCCTGGGGGTCCCCCCTCTTCTCCTGGGTTATAATTCAAGTGTTTAAATGTGGCGCTCGGCGAGTATCACGTTCTGCGAGGGAAGCAATCGCCCACCCGAGGGGCTCTCACGGGCCTATTGCTAAGGGAAAGCCTGGCCTGGGGGCCCTGGGGGTCCCTGGGGTCCCACCCCGGGCCCAGCCGTCGGAGGGAGCGGAGCAGCTCCCGTGCCTGGAGGTGCCTTCGGCACCCGGGACTCTCCCATCACTTCTTCCCCAGCGCCGGCTCTGGGGCTGTGCCCTCCTTGCTGGAGGGAGCCTCGACTTTGGGGGGGTCCTTACTGGCTTTGGGCTCATCTTTGGGTTTTGCTTTAGCTTTGGGTTCTTCCACCTTCTTGGGTTCCTCTGCCTTCTCCTTCTTGGGTTCCTCTACCTTCTTAGGCTCCTCTACCTTCTTCTTGGGCTCCTCTGCCTTTTCTTTCTTGGGTTCCTCCACCTTCTTAGGCTCCTCCGCCTTTTCTTTCTTGGGTTCCTCCACCTTCTTGGGCTCCTCCACCTTCTCCTTCTTGGGCTCCTCCACCTTCTCCTCAGCCTTTGGCTTCTCAGCTTCCTTGGTGGCCGCTTTGCTGACCTCCTGCTGAGGTTTTGCTGGAGCCTCCTCGGCCTTTCCCTCTTCAGCAGGTTTGGGGCTGGGCTTGGTGGCCTCTTTGGCCTGCGGAGCTGGAGGCTCCGGCACAGCAGCCACCTTCTCTTTGGGTTTCTCCTCTGCCTTGGCTGGGACGTCCTTCTTGGGAGCTTCCTCCTTCTTACCCTCCTCGGGCTTGGAGGGAGCCTTCACCTCCTTGGGCTGCTCCTCCTTGGTGGGGGCCTTTGGGTCCTTCGGAGCAGAGCTTGGCTCCTTGGCTGGGGCCACTTCCTTCTGCGGAGACTTGGCCTTCTCCTTCACAGGAGATTTGGCTTTCTCTGGGGACTTCACAGTCGGGGCCTTGGTCTCCTCCTTAGAGGGGGTTGGGGGCTTCTCTGGGGACTTCACAGTTGGGGGCTTGGCCTCCTCCTTGGAGGGAGTTGGGGGCTTCTCTGGGGATTTGGCAGATGGGGGTTTGGCTTCTTCCTTTGAGGGAGTTGCAGGTGGCTCTGGGGACTTCACAGCCAGGCTCTTGGCCACTTCTTTAGAGGGGGCTGGGGGTTTCTCTGGGGACTTGATAGTCAGGGTCTTGGCCCCCTCTTTTGAGGGGGCTGTGGGTTTCTCTGGGGATTTCACTGTTGGGGTCTTGGCCTCATCCTTTGAGGGAGGTGCAGGTTTCTCTGGGGACTTCACTGTCAGGGTCTTGGCCTCCTCTTTTGAGGGCATTGGTGGCTTTTCAGGGGATTTGACAGCTGGAGCCTTGGCTTCCTCCTTTGAGGGGGTCGGGGGTTTCTCTGGGGACTTCACAGCTGGGCTCTTGGCCTCCTCCTTTGAGGGGGTTGCAGGTTTTTCAGGGGATTTCACAACCGGGGTCTTGGCGCCCTCCTTTGAGGGGGTCGGGGGCTTTTCAGGGGACTTGACTGCTGGGGTTTTGGCCTCCTCCTTTGAGGGGGACTCTGGTTTCTCTGGGGACTTGGCCTCTTCCTTGGAGGGGGACTCGGGTTTCTCTGGGGACTTGGCCTCCTCCTTTGCAGGAGACTTGGCCTTTTCTTCACCCTCTTCTTCAGCTTTCTCCTCTTCTTCCTCCTCCTCCTCCTTCTCTTCGCCTTTTTCCTCTTCAGCCTCTTTCTCAGCCTCCTCCTCCTCTGTGACCTCCTCGGTCACCTGGATTTCCTCTGTCTGTTCCTCCACAATCACCGTCTCCTTCTCCGATTTTTCCACCACCTTGATCTTCTCCTCGCTCTTCACCTTGATGCTGGTGGTGATGCTGGGAGCCTTGGGGACCACCTCGGGGTAGGAGAGCATCCCAATGCCAGTCTCGAGCCGATATTCCTCCCCTTCCAGGAGCTTTCTGCCAGGGAGAGATCAGAGCAGGGCACTCAGTGATGGCTTCTCATCTCCTCCCATGACCAGGAGCTGCTGGCCATGTCCTGCAGCTCCGTCTCCTTCCCTGCCCCATCCTGGATGACCCTCCTGCTCCTGTGGCCTGAGATGAGCAGGTTTCCTCACCCTTCCCTCCACACACCACTGGGCCACCCAGCTGGACGTTGCCCACCATGGCTTTGGAGAATGGATGATCTTCTCACCAAAAAGAGCCCAGGTGTTAGCGAAGGACCTCGAGCAGACCTGCCTCAGAACCCCCCCACATCTCCCCCTGCCCCCCTTGTACCTGTAGGCAGCAATTTCGATGTCCAGGGCCATTTTGACGTTGAGCAGATCCTGGTACTCCCGGAGCTGAGCTGCCATCTCCCATTTGGTGTTCCTCAGCTCGCTGTCAAGCTGCTGGATGGTTTCCTGTGGGCACACAGAGCAATCGTGGTGGGGGGGCACACAACACAGTCCCCAGGAGCAGGGGGACACAGAGCACCCCTAAACTGTCCCCTGGTCTCTAGCACGAGTGTGTTCTCACAGAGGGGTCTGCAGCCACCTCCTCCTGCAGACACACAGGGAAGGGGACATAGCCAGGGGTTGTCCCAGGGTGTCCAGTTGCCTTTGGGAACCTGGAATGAGCGCTTCATGCCCTGAGCAAGGAGCCGCACTCCAGCTGAGCCCTGGCCTGCTCCCAGCACTCCCTCCAGCAGGACCAAGCTCTAGGAATGCTTCCAGGACTTGGGTGAGTCCAATGGCAACTAAACTCCAACCAGAGGCTGATGGGGCATCACCCTGGGGACAGCGCTTCATTCCAAGGCCACCAATGCAGCCCTCACTGCCCAGATCTGGGGGACAGGATGCAAACCCTACACTGGACACACTTCCACGGTGTTTGTGACCATCCTCACAGGCAGCTCAGCGCCAGGCAGAGCCATGGGGCAGTTCCAGGGGTGCTGGGGGGCACAACAGCCCAGACACTACCTCAGACTCCGAGTTCCTGATCCCTGTGGGCTGGGGAAGGCCGGTTCTGACACAGCCCCGAGCATTTGCCACAGCTCACTCACATCCCTGAAACCAAAACCCCAGTGCTGCTCCTCCCCGGCAGCTGGGTGGTCCCTCCCCAGCCTGGGCCGCTGCCCACTGCACCACGGTACCTGGTAGGACAGGACATCTGCATGATGGCGCTCCTCCGAGTCCTGCCTCTGCCTCTCCAGCGACTCCTGGGTCCCTTTGAGGGCTTCCAGCTCGGTGGTCTTGGCCTGGAGCTGCCGGCGGTACTCGGAGATCTCCTCCTGGGCCAAGCGCATGGCGTCCGTGTTCACCTTGGCCACCTCCGAGAGCTTGTCCAGCCTCACTGCAACGGGGAAAAGGGAAGCTGCAGGGCGGGAGGGAAGGAGGCTGCAGCCTCCCCTCCTTGGGGAAACTCCGATCTGTCCGTGCCACACATCCCTGTCCTCTGCAGAGCCGTCCCCGGCTCCCCGAGCACTCTGCCTTCCCCACCCCTCGCTCCGTCTGTGCCGGGGAGTGAAGGAGGACGGGCAGGACGAGCTCGGGGGGTGTTTCCGCCATCCTGGACTTCACCCAGAGCAGATCCTCGCTGCAGCCCCCGCCTCCCCTTCAGCCGTGCCACAGCCGCTGCCCTACCACGCTGTCCCCCCGCCGCATCCCAGACACGCCAACCCTGGCCCGAGGCGGGGGGGGTTTTGCCGCAGCGCCCTGCG
>VZTH01014718.1:809-14258 GCA_013397815.1 Aleadryas rufinucha | reverse complement strand
TGGCAGTGCTGGGGGAACTGTTGAACTTAATGATCATAAAAGTCCTTCTCAACCCAAACCACTCCACGATTCCATCAGATTGCTGTTTGTTTTGATACCCAGACTGTTTCCTGGGGCAGGAGAGATTTCAGTTTTCTTCTCTTCACAGTCCAGTGGGGACTGCCAACCATTTCTGCTGCGGGGGTGATCGGGATGCTGAGCGCCGTCGTCGCCAGCATCATCGAGTCCATCGGGGATTACTACGCCTGTGCCAGGCTGTCCTGTGCTCCTCCTCCACCTATCCATGCAATAAACAGGTTTGTCCAAAACAGAAATACTTTCAGTGTCTCAGGCTACTTGGGTTTTTGGTTTTTTTCCCCTTGGGATAAGACAGGAATGTGCTCCGAGATGAAATGTTACCATTTGGTCAAACACAAGGGCCAAGGATCTGAAACCCGGAATGAAACTGTCACCTTGAATTATTTTGTTACAAATGGAGCATTGGAATCCCAGTCCTATTCCTGCTGGAGTCTGGGGAAGTTAATAGCACAAATTCCATAGGGATAGAACTCTAAGCTAGCTCTGGAATTGTCTGGGTTGTCAAATTCACCTGGAATGCAGTTTCGAAATAAAGAGCAGCTCTGAAGTTTTATTTGAAATTTTTATATAATTTCCTCAGTTTAAGAATGTGGGCATCTAAGGCTCAGAAAACAGAGCTCAGATGTGTTTTCCAGGTGTGTTGGAGCTTGAAACATGAATTATAATAATTCCATAATGGAACAGATGCCGTGACAGGCCCCCTGTGGCATTCAGCCATAAAACACCCTCAGAGTGAATCTGTGCTTGTACAAACTTTGTTTTCTGCTTGGGATTTTCAGGGGGATTTTCATTGAGGGTCTCTCCTGTGTTCTGGATGGAGTGTTTGGGACAGGGAATGGATCCACCTCCTCCAGCCCCAACATTGGTGTCCTGGGCATCACGAAGGTAAAGTGCTTTGCTGTGAGCCCTCAGGGACTCGAGCGTTTCCTCTCGTCAGGTGTGTTCCTTATGTTCATGATCCTCTTCCAGGAGGCCATTCTGCTCCATTCCTCATGCAGACAAACGTCACAGATCATTCTGAGTGTAGCTGGCTGTCTGTGCCAGCCGTTGTCTGAGGGAAATGCATTATTCTGTGTCAGGAGCTCAGAAATCCTTGTGTTCAGAGGCAGTTAGAATCCCATAAAGCAGATGCTGCTGCATAAACTGTCTCTTGGAAAACCCAGGCAGCCTTCCAGGGCTCTGGGGTGGTTTGAGTTGAGGCATAAACACTGTCAGTTGTACAGAAATTGGTGCTTTTTGGATGTCTTGGCTCTGAAAGCATCAGAAGGAAGTGACTTTTTAATGCCTCACACAGTCAAGTGCAGCTTGAGGTACTTGGGCTTTATCTACGTCTGTACTGGGACACTGCACTGACACAGGGGCTGCAGTCAAGGTAATTAACAGTTCAATGTACCCTAAATGTTTGTTTTTGAGGCTTAGGGGTTTACATATTTCTTGTTACGTTGCTCAACAAAATACGTGAGTGCTTGAGGAATTGCTTTGCTCACAGAGACTGGATCTGTGCCTGGAGCTGGGAGGCCTTGGGCTGCAGAGATCTGCTTGATACTGTTAATTTAACCTTGGTAAGAAATAGCAGCAGCATTGGTAAGAGTAATTGATGTTGTAAATAGGTACATCTTGTTGGGTGTTTAACGTGGAAACCATGAATCCTTCAGTGCAAGGATAGAAAATGTCTGTCCTCCACTTCCAGTAACTCATCCCCCTGGCCTAATCCCATATAAATGATATATTTGTCTTCAGCCATTCCTTCTGCTGCACAAAGGATGATTCTGTCGGGTTTGGGGTGCAACACAGCACTAACAGCACCATCTGCTGTCTGTACCAGTTGCCATTCAGCTGCTGATAGAAATTTCCTAGGAGAAGTTTTGGTCAGGAAAATCCTTAAAGAAAGGTTCATTCTGTTCTGCTTCCTTTCTGTTGTTGCTTGATAGGGGCTGAGATGAATGAACAGCACTTTTTTTATGAGCAGCCCACAGAAATGAGTGTGCATTTCATCCTGGAACACTGGGAAGTGGATGCTGAAGTGGCAGCTGTGGCAGGGAGTGGAGCTGCCCAGTTGGGCTGCTCGGGGCACGTACTGGCAGAGTGGCACAGCTGGAGGGCTCTGCAACAGTGTCTGCTCTTGTTCCCCTGCCTGCACATTCATTCCCAAAAACCCAACATTTTTTTCAACTTCAAATAGAATTTTGGCATAGAGATACTCTGCTGTTTATTTGGGAGGGGAAATCTTCAGTGCTGCATCGTCCTGCTGATCCCAGGGCACTTCCCTCCCTTGAAACAGGGATATAATTACACTTAGAATTTAAATTCAGGTGGATGGAGGTGCTGCAGAGTCTTTGAGCTGGTGTGAGTTTTATTTGATGAGAGGAGGATCCATTAACTCTGATTAGCTGGGGTTAAAGCAGCTCATGCCATAGTGGTGATGCTGAAATGGAGGTACCAGGTACCATTTCATGCACTCCAAAATAATCACTTCCCATGTGTGTGCTGGGAATAAATACAGAGCCTGAGCTCAATGCTGCCCAGGATGTTTTCAGCAGCTTTCCAGAGGAGCTTAATTTGTTTGCCTTGTAGTGATGGAGCATTTGCATAAATGAATGTCACTATCATGCAGGTTTTCAAAGAATTTGCCTATTTCTGGCAGGGAGGTAATTGTAAGGCAAGATATCAGCGGCCCTGAGGAAATTAATATCTTTATAAGGAGTAGAGACAGGTGCCAGCTAAATTCTGTTGTAAGTCCAGTTAATGGTGCAGCTTCTGTTGCAGGGGAAGGATCTCACCTGGCACCCCAGCAATGAGGAATGTGGGGGAAGGAAGGAATTTCCCCTCCTCAGGCCTGTTGGATCTGTTCTTTCTCATTTCACTCATTTAGCTCAGTCACACATGATGAACAAATGAATATTTCCTTTTTGAACCCTGATACTCTGCACCAGGGGACCTGCAAAGGGCTTTTCTAGAAACCATATTAATGTAAAAGTGGGGTTTTTTGTCCCTGGGGCACCTCTCATGGCAGTAAAACTGTTAAAATACCAGCTGTTGAGGTTTATCCACTACCACTGCAGCACAGAGAACCCCTGACTGCTTGAATTTTGAATGCTTAAAATAAAACCGGGAAGGAAGTGCAGGCCCTTGGTTTCAGTATTAGCACAGCCCTGATTTGCATGAGGCTGTGCATTCAGCCCTGCTCTCTGAGGATGTCACAAAACCAGCTGCTGATCTCAGTTTAGAAATCTGCACCTCCTTCCATGAGCTGGTGACTCTTCCATCCATTCCCATGTCCAAGGGCAGCAGCACATGGAATTTATTTTTCCCACTTGCCATCTCTCCTCGGTGTGGTTTGTCTGTTTTGCTTTCTCTCTTGTAGCTGGGCTGCACCACGCTTCGTGGTGGTTGTGGCTGCAGCAGTTCCAGATGGTTTTAGGCCTGGCTTGGTGCTCACCAGCCCCAAGGCGGGGAAGCTGTGCTTGTGCAGAGCAGCTGTGCCTCAGCTGGGCCTTTCGGCACCGAAATAAAACACGCGGAGCTGGAAACGAGCTCGGATTAAAACTGAGCACTAAAATAAAATGCAGGGTGTGGGGCTGGGCTGAGTGCAAACCTTACCCAGTGCCCTGTGCTGTTTCCCTGCAGGTTGGGAGCCGCAGGGTGATCCAGTACGGAGCAGCCTTCATGCTGCTGCTGGGCATGGTGGGCAAGTTCAGCGCTCTCTTCGCATCGCTGCCCGACCCCGTGCTGGGGGCTCTCTTCTGCACCCTCTTCGGTAAGGGAGCACTGCTGCTCCTCTTCGCTGTTTCTAAGGATTTTGCTGCCCTTTTTTTTGTGAAGAAAAAGACTTATCTAAAAGCTGATCTTTGGGGTTTTTTGTGTTTAGGGATGATCACGGCCGTGGGTCTGTCAAACCTCCAGTTCATTGATCTGAACTCTTCTCGTAATCTCTTTGTGCTTGGATTTTCCATTTTCTTTGGACTTGTCCTCCCAAGCTATCTGAAACAGAACCCCCTGGTCACAGGTACGTGTTCCTGCTCCTTCACATCAACATGTTTGCCTCGTGCTCACGTGCAGAGTCCATCCAGGTACAGAGTACCTGAGAAAACCCAAATTATGGAGACAGTAAAGGCTGTAAGTCTAGACAAGCTCTGTGTGTGTTCAGAGGATTCACTGGGAGGTTGAGACCAGCGTGGAATGTGCCAGTGGGATACAGCTGAAGCTTTCCTGCTTCCTCTGGGTACGTTGCAGAGCAGTGGAAGGAGGCAATTACAGCTGGGCTGAAAGAGAAAATGAAAGGGTGCATGTGAGTTGGAAATTATGTTAAAAGATTAAGGGGAAACACCAAGACAGGGTTTGGAAGGTGGGGATTTATTTGGGGGTTGAAGCTTTTTGTCACTCAGACGTGTTCTGAGTGTGGATTTTAGTTCTAGTGAATTCCTTTGCAGACTTAATCAAATTGTAGCTTTGAGGAGTTCACCAGGAAGGATTTCTGTTTTAATATTACCCTCAGCAGTGGTCATGACAGTGTGTGTCACCAAAGATGGACTCGGAGGAAATATTTCACTGCTTTGGGTTTGTTTGGGGTTTTTTAAACAAAATATTAACTGACTTTTCTTTCCACTATGCCTTCAGACCAGGATTTAAGGGCATATCTGTCCTGCTGTAAGTGGTTAGAAAAGCAGACCCTTCAAGCTTTACATGGTTAATGCAGTGTTCTTCCATGAGCTGGGGCTATGAATTCTTGCCCCTCTAAAAAGTAAAGATTTCTAAAAAGAATTATTTCAGTCCCCACGATTTTAAAATCTGAATGTTTCTCTGTTCCATTTTATGGTTTTCTGCTTAGTTCAGATTAGTTGTGTCTGCAGTAGGAACTAAAATGGTGTTTTGTGGCATTTTTGTGAGCAGCTGAGAGTTCTTGAAGTTGCATTTTGGGGAACAATGTCCCACAGTGGTGCACTGGGGGAAGGCTCTTCTGCATCAGTCCCCACGTGGTTTGAGCAGATCCCTCACTGAACTCAGGAACATGTGTTCCTGGTTGGCCTGGCTGTAAATCAGCAGGATCTGGATGATAAAAAGCCCCATGTGAACTCTTTTTCCCTGTTGCTGCAGGAATAGCAGGCATTGATCAGGTGTTGAACGTGCTGCTCACCACAGCCATGTTCGTCGGGGGCTGCGTCGCCTTCATCCTGGACAACACCATCCCAGGTGAGCCCTGAGCCTGCCCTTGCCCTGGATGACAGCAGCATTCCCTGGAGGGATGCAGGAGGAGCAGGACATCCCTGCTTTTGGGACTGGCTGTTTCACACCGGGAGCAGAGTCCTTGCACCTGCCCTCCCTTTCCCTGAGAACACCTGGAATCCTTCCCAGGTTAAGCTTCCATCCTGTTAAACACCTAAAAGAGCTGCTAAAAACCAAACCAGTCTCCAGAAGACAGAGTAGAGGTGGTTTTAAGATCCAAATGAAAAAATTTGCCTTGACTTCCAGTTCCAAAATAAAACAGATAATGTGGTGGTTTTTTTTCCAGACTCTTTGAGGAGTCTGGAAGATCTTTCCAGAGCTTTGCTAAGCCTTGAGGTTTTCTTTCTTCTTTTAGGCTCTGCTTTATACCTGTTTGTCCATACAAAGATATCCATGAATATATATATATATTTTTCTCCTTTTCCTTTGATTTCTAGGAAGCCCTGAAGAAAGGGGGATACGGAAATGGAAGAAGGGGGTTGGTAAAGGAAGCAAATCCCTGGAGGGCATGGAGACATATGATCTGCCTTTTGGCATGAACTTCATTAAAAAATACAGGTGTTTCAGCTTCCTGCCCATCAGCCCCACCTTCATGGGATACACGTGGAAAGGCTTCAGGAAAAGCAGTAACTGCAGGAGTTCAGACGAAGACTCGGAAGCTACAGTATAGCCTTAGCTGAAATTATATTATCTAGTTGTAGTAAAAGATGTATTTGCAGTTTCTTGCTGATTAAGAAGCATTAAAATATATGTTTTGTATATCTGCATTTAAATTCTGGAACCAGAGCTGAGACGGATTTAAAAAAAAAAAAAAAAAAAAAAAAAAAAAAAAAAAGCTTTTCCTGCTGTGGGTGGTGGGAGCCAGGTCTGGTGTCTCTGGGGCAAATCCCGCTGATTTGGGGAAGTTGTAGAGAGCTGTGCACCTAAATCTGTTAGTTTTGAAAGGGTTTAGGTCCTGCAGGTGTGTAGGTGCTACTGCAAACCTTTCATCTTCATGATGATTTTACTGAAGCTCTCAGTGTTGGTTGTGCCAGGAAAGCTGAACCTTGGAGAAGGAGGGGGGGGAAAAAGAGAGAGAAAAGGAAAAATATTTCCTTCTGATCACATCAAATCCCATAGATGCTGTTCTTCTACTCAGTGGTTTGCACATTCCATGTTCCCAGCACCCTGGAAATGGGGTTCAGCTGGTGCTGGCACACCATGAGAGCGTTAATCTGAATTATCAGTGGTTTCGGTGACACGTCCAGTGTTAAGACAGGAAGTTTCTGGAATAACTTTGCCCTTGAGAAAAACCCTGACTGACTTGGCTGGCTCAGTGCTGCAGAAGCCACTTATTTCATAGCATCTCTCATTTTTAAAGGTTTGCTTTTCCCAGCTGGGATTCTCCCCCCTCACCGCAGTGTCCAGGATTTCCTTACGGGGACACGCGAGGCTGGAGCGTTCCAGGGATGGGAAACCTGAACTTCCAGCCAGGTCCTGGTGGCAGCGTTTCGGTTCAGTGCCTGTGTCCATCACGGTGTTTCCTGGCCAGAAATGCTAATTAGCTGAGCAGCTCCAAGCAATTAACAGCTGTTCCACGCAGGGAGGGCCACGCGGCCCAAACGCTGCCGGCGCTCCTGCCTTGGGTCTGAGTGGGGTTTTTTTGCTGATGCTGCACAAGCCTTTTTCGTCTCTTGTGGGGCTTCTCCAGAGGCTCATTCCTGCTGGGAAGGGGGTTTGGGACAGCAGAGACACGACACCTGCCAGCCCCACCCACCGGATGGTTTCACGGGTATTGGGTCCAATCAGGGCACCACTCAGAGATTTTTTTTTTTCCTGGAATAGTCTCAGCTCTGATGTTATGTGGGTGTTCACGCTCATCATGCATTCATAATTAACAGTTTTATTCCTGTTTAATGTTCTTACTATTGCAAGTTAGTTTTAGACTTCAGTGTGGCCCCAAAAGCATTTTCAGCTGTGGAGATCATCAGGGAAATGTTGTGTAATGTAATTTCAAGGCCAGTAATGCTCTACGGTGCTTGCGTTTTGTATTCCTGGAAAACCATAACAGTAGATCCTGTAACCCCCTAATATATTTATCAAAGTTTGACTACTGGACAGGAGCGCAGGAACTCTGTTTTCTCTGAGTCTGCTCCCAGGGGAATTTGTTCTGGGTTATTGAAGCATGGACGGGTTGGGGTGGGGAGGGCAAGGACGGAGCTTGACGGATCAGTACTGAGTAGTGTAGAGTCGGAATGATTCCGTGGATATCGTTCTCAGCATGCCATGGCTGTTTCCAGAAACTGTTTTACCCCGCTTTTCCCATGTCCAAGCATGCGTTTGTTCCTGCTTCCTTCGGGGAACTTTCAGTAGTTTGCAGTCTTGGTGTCAGTTGGACTCGAGAGCTGGTCAGAAGAGTTGTTGTGTAGTAGACAAGGTTCGTTTGCCTGTGAAACAAAGTCATTTCTGCTCATTTTTCGGTGTTTCCTCTCCAGGGAGTGAGGTGTTGCATTCCCACGCCCACCTGCACACGGTTTGGGTGCGGGGACCTCTGGTCAGTGGCACGGAGCTTCCAAACTTCCCAGCTTTCTGTGCAACCAAAGATGTGTGGCAGACGATCTAAAAGGAAAACAGAAGCCACCTCTGGTGGCTGTACGACCCAGGGGGTTGTGGTGATGTCAAATGCCAAAGTTGGTTATCCTGTAAAAGTGGAGAAAGGGAGGAAAAAGCTTTTCATTTCCAGGTTTTATTTCCAGGCCGGAGCCCCAAAGCGTTCCCGGCCTCCCCAGCTCCTCCCCCAGGCAGAGTTTTGGTAACTCCAGAGAGAGAGCAGGGGATGAGAGCAGAGTTTGTCTCTCTCAGCCTGGCTGGGGGAAAGCCGGGCGAGTTCTGCATTGCCTCAGCAGCGATTCCCACGGCACTCCGAGTTCCAGGGCAGTGAATCCTGGGATAGTTCCCTCTCCTCCCTGGAGCAGAGCACCCCTCCTTCCCTGCAGCTCTCTCCGAGCAGGTGCAGTGCAGGTATCCGTGTGGCTGTTGGATTTTGTTCTTTCTGTGACTCGTGCCCGTTCCCCCCGGCCGAGAGCGGAGCAGCCCCGCTCAGCCGGCCCTGGGCCTCGGGAACGCTGAGGCAGCCGCTGGAATTGGAGTCAGGTTGGATCCCGGTGTGACAGCTCCACCTCTTCCCGAGGCTGAGCGGTTAAAGGTGAGCCCCGAGCTCGGGAAGGACCCCTGGTGTGCAGGAAGGGCTGGGCTGAGGTGGGCGAGGACAGAGCTGGGCACAGGAGCCTTGGGAAGAGAAGCTCCCCTGTCCCTTCCAGGGCTCCTGGAGCCCCCCCAGTGCTGCCTGGGGGAGGAGAGCGGTGCTTTAATTTGTGGGGGAAACCCCAGAGTTCACCCAGGGTTTGTGCAGGTGGAAGGGGGATTTTGGACCTTAAATCCTTCTCCCAAAATCCACCACTCAGAGATCTTCTCCTGCAACCCAGTCGCTTCCCCAAGTAGCTGCTGTGAAATCGCAGGGAGCCCATGCTGAGCTGCTGGCAGGGGTGGTAGAGGAGGAACCTGGGGGTTTGGGAAGCACTGAAGTCACTCAGTGTCTGCTGGGGACGTCCAGGTGTGAGCTGACTGCCAGTGCAATGCTGAACTTTCCCCTCTGTCCTTACCTGCCTTTCAAACAGCCAGACTCCAACCGCCCAGGGAAGGCGGCACCTGAGAGGTGAGTGAAGAGGCGATGAGAAGTTTCAACCAAATTCAAGAGGGAAGGGCAAATATTCATGGTAGAAATCTCATTTTGTCATATCAGAGATGGTATCAGTGTATACAAACAAAGTAACCTGGGATTTTTGTAATTGATATTCTCTTGTATTTTTTTTAGGTTCAATTAAGGGTTCTTGCTGACATGTTGAAACACGTTTTCTAAAGCAAATACTTGCAAATTATGCCTATAGAAATTTAGGTTTCGTAGCTGACAGCTATGACTGATTCACGTTGTCATATTGGAGGGACTTCAGCACGTACCTCGCTCAGAAAGCTCAACCTTTTCAACCCCAAATTTGCTTTATTGCCTTTTAATACTGACTTGAAATATGACAACTTGGTTTGTACATGAATATTGCAGTATTTTATTTCCATATATTAAGAAAAAAATAACATTTCCGCTCAGGATAACGGCGGCGCTTTTCCTGGGAGGGAGTGGTATGAGTGTCATGACAATGTCATGTGATGGTAGAATTTCTTCATTGACGAATCTATAGTAGTTGTGTATACTTTATTTACCCACGTTTGTGTTCCTACCCAAAACTGGAGGGTTTTTGTTGTTTCCTCCCTGCTGAGCCCTCGGGGCTCCCGGGGCAGAATTGGCGCATGTAGAGAAAACCCCTGAGCGACGCCCCGAGGAGCATCGGTGAGTGTGACCCGTCACTTACACCACAGAAAGCGTGGAAATCCCGTCTTTTTGGGTACAAACAGCACTCCAGGCACTCGTGGTGGCAGATCCCCGGTGTCTGCTGGTTTGGCTGAGCCCTTGGATGCCTCCACCCCACCTCAGCAGCCTGTGCTTGCCATGATCGATGCAGTGATGTGTAAAACGCGTGTGTGAGACCAGCACGACCTTCATGTTGCTTCTTTGTGGCCTTCTTCCACCAAAAGCGGCTTTTTTGTTCCCTTTTCCTTTCATTTTCCGAAGCGGGGGGAGTGGGGGTCACTCGTTTTTTGCAGAAAAGTCCCACTTGGTGCACGTTTCTCTGTTTCTGGGGGAGCCCGCGGGGTCGGAGCTGTGCCGGGGCCCTGGGGAGGCCGCGAGTTCCCGGCGCGGGCTCGGACTGGGCCAGAGTCGGGGTCGGTGTTGGGAGCCATCCCGAGCGTTCCTGGCTGGAATTCCCGTGGGGCTGGGGCTGTGCAGTGCCATCCAGGCTGGCAGGGAGAGCTCGGAGCTCTGCCTTTCCCTGCGCCTTCCCTGGGACATCCTCGTGCTGCCGCTCCAAATTCTGTATTTGTCTGTTTCTAACAACCCTTGGCGTTACAAACTATTGACTGTTCTTAGGCGGTGGGGATAAATTTTGTTTTTCCATGACTTTTCGTGACTGACTTTGGCTGTAAAACTTTTTTTGTTCAACAGCAAAAGTTTATTTTGGGGGGGGGTTTTGTTTGATTTTTTTTTGTTGTTCTTGTTCCAAGATGTGTAATTCTTTTACGGAGGTTTTTTTTATTATTATTCCTTTTTTTTTTTTCTAACATTGCTTCATTAAACAACTAAATATTTAAAAATGTAATATTTGGACCAGATGTTGTGAATAATAGTAGATAAAGCTATTTTATTCTGTATTTTTAAAGCTGTTCAGTATAAATAAACGCGGGCATAGATGCAATGTGGCAGTGTGGTGTCACAGTTCCTTTGATGGAGAATCATGGAATTAAGAGAATCCTGGGATGGTTTGGGTGGAAAGGGACCTTAAATCCCATCCAGTGCCACCCCTGCCATGGCAGGGACACCTTCCACTGTCCCCGGCTGCTCCAAGCCCCGTCCAGCCTGGCCTTTGACACTTCCAGGGATCCAGGGGCAGCCCCAGCTCCTCTGGGAATTCCATCCCAGCCCCTCCCCACTCTCACAGGGGAGAATTCTTTCCTAATTGATTGGTTTCCTCCTAATGGACTATTAATTTTGGAATCCAGGTGAGGGGAAGCCCCAGAGTCTTTGTAGCAGGTGCCACCCAAAACCTCAAGCCCCAAAAGCCTTCCTGAGCTCCCAGCTCTCACCCCACAGCTCCTGCTGCGGACACACAGAATTCCTCCGTTTATAGGGAAGAGGCGCAGCTTCCTGCCCGCTCCTGTGGTTCGCTGCCTGCCCCTGCAGGACTGAGGCCCCTCCAGGTGTCCCAGTGTGTGGATGAAGGAGCTGAGTGTCACCTTGGCAGTGTCACCTTGGCTCAGCACCACCTCCCCTCGTCCCCAGCCCTTTAATGACCTCATTTCTCTGCAGCTCCCGTGGCGAATTCCCGGTGCCAGCCCAGAGCAGCGGCGATGCCTGAAGGGATTGGGAGCTGGGAACACCTGGCTGAGGGTACCCAGCACTCTCGGGTGTCTGGCAGCCTCCAAGGGAGCTGCTCCTGGCTTTGGGGACATGGGGACACCCCAGCACCTCCCTGAACTCGGGTGTGGCCCATGGGCTCAGCAATGGTGGAGTCAGATGGGAACTAAAACAGAAAAAAATCCCCCGAATCCACGAGGAGGGGGGTGAGAGCAGCTGTGGGATCACAGCCAGAGGAGCAGCTGTGAGCAGGGCCAGCCATTTCTGAGCACTCAGGTTTGGGTCCGTGATGAAAACCTGATCCTAATCCTGGCTAATCCCCTGTGCTGCTGGCTCGGAGCTCAGGCAGTAATTGTGTTTTCTCCCTGTGCCTTGCCCCAGTCAACATCGACCCAAGGTGGGCAGATCCTGGGCAGGACCTCAACATTTGGGGATTTTCAGGGTGAGTGGAACATCCCCGCACAGAGACAGCGATCGTGTGAAGGAGACACAGGTCAGGGACAAGGAGAGGCTTTTCCAGAGCCTCATCTCTTCCCATCTGGTTCCCAGAGCTCCCCAACAGCTCCCAGATGCTCCCACACCAGCGTGGATCCATCCAAATGTGGGATACTGCTCAGTATTTACTGGCAATCAGCTGGGGAGGGCGTCTCAAAGCTGAAATAATGAGAGGCTGCCAAGGTAGGAAAGAAGGGATTTTGGCTGCTTGCTTGGTCTGGGGGGAAATAATTGAATATTGGAGAATTTTGGAGCTGGTGCTTTATTCTGGGGCCTGACTGAGCCCCTTGGCAGGAGTAAATCCACCCACGCTCGTGGTTGAAAAGGCACCTGCTGTGATCCCTGCGTGACATTGAGCACAGAAATGCTGAATCACCCTTCAGAACAGGTGCCACAACTTCCCTTTTGCCTTTTCCTGGGGGATTTTCGGCAGCCTGGGGGGATGCTCAGGCTCTGGAGGCGTGGAAGGGAAGTTCTGCACTCCTCACACGTGGATTTGGTTCCTCGTGGATCCGCGCTCACCCCGCTGTGGGTAAGGAGGCACCGGCGGCCTGGCCCAGCCTGGCAGCTGCAGGGAGCCCTCACAGGGCAGGAATGGGTCAGATTCCTTTGATTTGGTAAATAAATCCCCCCCATCCAGGCTCGAGCCTGCCCTCCTCACCGCCTGTGCACTGAGCAGCGAGCAGGACACAGCAAAAATCAGGATTTAACCCCAATTCCACGGGCAGGATCCCCCTGTGCTCCCACAGGTGCCCACCCCAAACCCTGGATTTATTTTTATTTTTCTGTTTGCATCCACCCCACGAGCTGAGGGTCAGGGGGAGCTCTCCCTGTGTTTGGGGCCGAATCCCTGTGTTTGGGGCTGGCTCCATTGTGCGCTCGGCCGGGCTCTTCCCACCACAAAGGGCCTCTCATCCCCGCCAGCCCTCGAGATGCTGCTGGAATATCAATCCTGACCCGGCCCCGCTCACTTTCGCCGAGTCAGTGCTTCCCTAAGCCAGATGGCTCCTCCGGAACTTCTCATATTTTACACAGAAATCCAAGAAAAAAGGGGGAAAAGGCCCGTTCCAGCCCGTGCCTGCAGAGACGCCTGCTTGGCTCAAGCAGCTGCTTTGATTATTTCTTTGTTTTGGTTCTTTTTCCCTTTCGTGTGGGCTGTTTCTAGGCAAATTCCTTAAAAAGAAAAAAAGCCCAGAGAAGCCACAAAGCACTGGGAAAGGTCAGGGCAGACAAAGGAGGAGGGACACGGCCGCCACTCCTCTGGAATACTGAACACCCCCAAACTCCCCCAAACTCTCCCCAGGGTGCCGGGAGCGGAAGGACTGGATGGGACCCCGATCCTGGGAGTGCTGAGCGCTGGTGCAGAGGTAACTGTGACCCCCCAGCTGCAGCAGCTGCCTCCAGGCAGATTTTATTTTCATTTATTTCCTCCTCCATCCCCTTCCCGGGGGCGGTTTTGGATCCGGATGGGATCCCAAGGCCGAGGTGGGGGGAACCAGGGCACAGCCCCATTGCAGCATCCTGACACCAGAACAGCCGAGTGTGATGCCTGCATGGCTCTGGCACTGGATATCCCAGGATCTGGTGCTTTTTACGGCAGAAATAACCGCTTGAGCCTGTGTGATGCAGCCCACAAAGCTCCCTCTGGG
>VZTH01014677.1:635-18490 GCA_013397815.1 Aleadryas rufinucha | reverse complement strand
GACTCGATGATCTCAGAGGACTTCTCCAGTCGCGGTGGTTCTGTGATCCTCCCATCCTGGGGCCAGACCTCCGCGTGTCCCAGCCAGGGGGCATGAGGAGATTGAGCTGCCTCAGCCTCCGGGGTGGAGGTGCCCACCCACCTCCAGCCCCCTGGGAGGGACCCCCACCCATCTCCAGGGGCTGAGCGATGGCTCATGCGGGTGGCTCCTTCCCTTCCTTCCCCAGAGAAAGGGTTTCCTTTTTCCTGTCCTGATGGAGAAACGTCTCTCTGCAACTCCCTGACAGGAGGGGGCAGCCAGGTGGGGGTCGGGCTCTGCTCCCAGGCAACCCGTGACAGGATGAGAGGAAACAGCCTCAAAAGTTGCACTAGGGGAGGTTTAGGTTGGAAATCAAGAGGGATTTTCTCCCAGAAAGCGTTGTCCAGCATTGGAAGGGGCTGTCCAGGGTGGTGGTGGAGTCACCATCCCTGGAAGTGTTTAAGGAATGACTGGATGTGTCACTCAGTGCTCTGGGCTGGGTGACACAGTGGGGATCCGTCACAGCTTGGACTTGATGATCTTGGTGGTCTTTTTCAACCTAAATCCTTCTGTGAATGTTTAAATGGGATGGGTGAGGTAGATGCTGCAGGTGTAGCCTGACTGGAGAGCCAGGCTGTTTGAACACCTCCAGTGACATCCCAAAGCTGTCAGCAGCATGGGGACTGTGTTTTTGAGGAGTTTTGGCCCATCTTTCCTTCCTTGAGGCCACTTACTGAGAAGTGAGGCACTGGCACTGCCCAGAGGAGCTGTGGCTGCTCCATCCCTGGAAACCAAGGCCAGGTTGGATGGGGCTTGGAGCAACCTGGGATAATGAAAGGTGTCCCTACCCTTGGCAGGGGAGTGGGACTGGATGATCTTCAAGGTTCCTTCCAATCCAAACCATTCCAGGATTCATTCCATGAAGTGAGCAGTGCTGGGGGAGGTCAGGAGCAGGATGTCTGCCCGTGAAGGAGGTGGGGCCTGTGGTTTATTGTCAGCTGCCAGCTGAGAATTCCTGTTGGATTGAGCCTGGCTTGAGACTCCAGTATCATTTAATAGGCTTTGGTGCTGATACTGGGCAGATCACTGGTGTCCATCTCCACAGGGAACAGGAGGCTGAGGGGCACTTCTGGTTATTAATCGTTGTTATTAATTTGGGAAATACTCTCTGTCACCCAGAACAGCTCTGAGATAAAGATTTTGGGGCTTGCAGCCCCTTTTCTTCCACCAGAGCAATTTGGAAACATCCCTTCAAACATCGTCCAAGCAAGATCTTGTCACGCAGTTTAGTTTGATTTCTTTCCCCACGCCTGGATGAGGCAGATTGGTAAAAGAGCTGCAAAAGACTCTTTTCCTTTTATTACAACAGGAGAGAGAAGCAGCTAATAAACCTCCCCCTCTGCAGGCTCCCACCAGCTACGATTTGTGATAATGCCTGGCATGCAGGAGAGTCTGGAAAATACCCCCAAACGTTAATTTACACTCAGTGATATTTTCTTTTCTTTTGCTCAGGGTGGTTAATAAAACCTGTTACGACATCCTTAAAGTGCTTAAGAAGCTCTGGGAATAAATGAGAATTTTTCTACGCCTCCCCAAGGCATTTTCATCCCTATCAGCAGTTGTTCGTTCCATTTGAAGGATTGCCAGAGGAGAGAACTTTAAATGGCTGTGCTGCTGCTGTAGCTCCAAATGGGATTTGTGTCCTTTGGATTGTGATTGGATTCTTGATTTGGCTGAACGGAGAAGGCGGTGGGGTGTGGGGGGGGTCCTTCTCTCCCGGAGGTGTTTTTAAATACATCTTGTCCTTTCTTTAATGTGAAACTGAGAGGCTCTCGCTGCCATGCTGAGGGAAATGCAGCTCTGTCCAAAGGGGAGTTATCTGCTCAGGAAATTCAGGAAGTGGCTGAGGGAAACCGTGACTGATCTCAGGTGCAGGGGCCTGAGCTGCAGATGGGGCAAACGCTGGGAAGAGCTTGAGCTGGTTTGGTCAGAGTGGATGTGAGTGGAATAGGAATTCTTGTGCGATCGCTTCTGCCCTCAGCATTGGGGTCTGGGTGAAAAGCCACCCAAAAAAGGAGTCTTCGTATTCTTCAATGCCAGCTTCACCTGAATTCAGCCTGTCTTCATGCACATGCTGTGTCCAGCTCCAGGGCCCCAGCATAGGAAAGACATGGACCTGTTGGAGTGAGCCCAGAGGAGGCCATGGATATGCTCCAAGGGCTGCTGCCCCTCTGCTGTGGAGGCAGAGAGCTGGGGGTGTTCAGCCTGGGAAAGACTGAACACCAATCTCTGTCCAGGGAGACCTTGGAGCCCCTTCTAGTGCCTAAAGGGGCTCCAAGAGAGCTGGAGAAGGACTTTGAACAAGGGCATGGAGTGACAGGACAGGGGGGGATGGCTTCCCACTGCCAGAGGGCAGGATTAGGTTGAATATTGGGAAGAAATTCTTCCCTCTACTGATGGTGAGGCCATGGCACAGGTTGCCCAGGGAAGCTGTAGTTGCCCCATCCCTGGAAGTGTTCAAGGCCCGGTTGGACAGGGCTTGGAGCAACCTGGGATAATGGAAGGTGTCCCTACCCCTGGTACGGGGTGTGGACCAAGATGGTCTTTAAGGTCTCTTCAACCCAAACCATTCCAATTTTCTGTTAAAGTATCCTGTCCCTGCCACATAGTTCTGTGGAGCTCCCAAAGGGCCAGCATGCCTTGGAGGTCTTTCTGCCCTTCCCTGCGTGAAGCTGCAGGAGCAAGACAGCAAAACCTGTGGATTTTGTACAGGTGCTTCCCTGGTACCTCCAAGCCCTGCCTTGACAGACAGGATTTCAGAGCTTGTTCTGGTTTGCTTGTACATGTGCTCAGTTGGAAATCCCTCACTGGTGCCTGTGATTTCATGGCAGACTCGGCACTTTGATGCCTGTAACATGCAGACACACTGCTGAGAGCAGACAGGCACAGCCTTCCCTGCTCCCTGCAGTGTAATCAAACTCTCTATAGCTCAGGCTGTGTTTTACAGCTTCCTTCTCTGACATTGCAACTTGGGTTCTTTTGACTTCTGGAGGAAGGAGGTGTAATCCTACTGCTGTGTTTGTCAGGGGGCACTCCCAAGTCTTAGATCCAGCAGTTTCAATGTCATTTGACTCTGGTTTTCAAGGCAAAAGCCTGGATGATCATCTCAGGAGCTGTTAAGATCAACTCATTTCTTCTTTCAGTACTCTGAAATTATTTTAGTAGTAGCTAGAGGCAGGCTGAGAGTTATTATCTTAAACCACATCCATAATTCCTAGATGGAAAACAGAGAGCATGGGGATATAATGTAATTCTCCTAATTTACTGCACTGGCCTCACAGGCCAGGTGATTCCACCTCTTTACCCCCTCAGAGGTGATCAGACTATATGATAAATGTTAATGAACTTTGTTTCCCTCCCAGACCAAGAACCTGGACTTCCGCAGGAAGTGGGACAAGGATGAATATGAGAAACTCGCAGAGAAGCGCCTCACGGAGGAGAGAGAAAAGAAAGATGGTGAGCAGTGTGCTGGCTCCAGGCAAGCTGTGCTGGACTGGCAGTGAGGCTCCCAAACCCTTGGAGTTTGGGAGGGAGAGAGCAGTGAGAAGTCAAATCCCAAAGGGAAAGAGCTGGCTTGCTCCTATCCTTACTCCTGTGTTTGCCACTGAGGATATTTTTATGATAAAAGAAATTAGTGAGAAGCTTTCCAGGGGCTGACTCTTCTTTGGGGAAGGAGGGGAACAATCAGCTGCTGGAAACAAGGAGATCTCAGAATATGACTCAAGTCAGAAGCTGGAGATACCTCAGAGATGTACCTGGTTCTAATAGGAACCAGGAAACAGTGAGGAGGAAATTAAATCCTTTGCTGATTTAAAAACAAAGGTGCATTTTCTGCATGGATCAGATAGTCCCAAATACTCAGCAGGCCCCTCTTCACCAAGGGGAACATGAAATCCAGCATGTCAAGCTTGACCTTTTGTTTATGTTTTAGGCAAACCAGCTCAGCCTGTCAAAAGGGAACTTCTGAAGCACCGAGACTACAAAGTGGACCTGGAATCCAAGCTGGGGAAAACCATTGTCATCACCAAAACTACCCCTCAGTCAGAGATGGGAGGGTAGGTTGTGATCTTGTTGAAGTCTCAGAGTCATGCTGGTTAGAGTGGGAAGCTGTGACACAGCAGGGACCCCTCACAGGGTACCAGGAGCTGGTGTCCTTCTGTGCTTGGAGCCTGGGGTGGTGGGGCTGCATTTTTCTACACCTAAACTGTGTCTCTTGGAGTAACATATGGAAGAGACCCAGCAGGCTGAGCTCCTTTGGACATTATTCCTTGGTGTCAGTGTTGCCCACCTGTAGGACCAGCAGAGGCAGATCTCTGCTGCCTGCTTGGGTTTCTTTAGCCAGGCCTGCTTGCAGGCTGAGACTAGGACTGTGGGTTGAGCTTTGTCTCATGCTTTAGGGTTCATTTTTTCTGTCTCTCCTGACAGGTATTACTGTAATGTGTGTGACTGTGTGGTGAAAGATTCCATTAACTTCTTGGATCACATCAATGGCAAAAAACGTAAGGACCATTTCTTTGCCTCACTGGAGGGTTGGTTGAGTTGGAGGGACTGTTCCTTTTGTGCATCACCCATGTCTGAGGGCTGAACACTTATCCATGGATCAGGGAGCTTAGAAGATCAGGATGTAGAAGCTCATCATGAAAGCTGTGGAGGTGCTGCCCTGATCTCCTGACACCTTCCAGAGTGCTGGACCACTTTCATGGAATAAGCCCAGTAGAAACAGTGATTGGTGTGCTCTGGTTGGTGGACATATTTTCCCCACCCATCGTGTCAGTGCTGCAAAAAACCCAGGGTCAGCAAATCCTAGAATAGTTTGGGTTGTCAGAGGTTGTCTAGTCCACCCCCCAAGTCATGATGTCTCCTCTGTAAATCTGGAGAGAGGCTTTTTACAGCACTAAAACTGTAAAGAAGTATTTAGATAAGTAAAAGGTCTGGGACTGGCCTGGTTTTGGATCAGAAACTTCTCTTTGTAGATGTTGAGTATAAAGCTCAGAACTGGCTGGTGCCTGAGCTCTGGAGTACAGATCAGGCCTTGTGAGGATGGAGGCAGAGGATGAGTGAAGGCAGAAGTGGGGCAGTTTGACTCTGGAGCTGTGTCCAGCAGTGTGGTGATGGTAGTGTCCTGTACCTCACTCTACTTCTTGTCTCCACTTCTGTGATGATGCAGTTGAGCCAAGATCAGGACAAGGGGAAAGAACTCCCAGTGTATCATTCCCTTAATGTGTTTAACCTGAAAAAGAGGACTGTACCCTTGTTGACCTGACTGTGGGTATTGCACCTCCCTGACACGTTCAGAGAGTGGGGAATGTAGAGAAAATAAGGAGCAGCAGGACAAACTGACACACTTTGCATGTTGCTCCTGCTCATGAAGGTGTTTTTGGCTCCTTGTGTAAGTCAGAAAATGACCCCTTTTGAGGGGTCAATGAGGCACGGATGTGTGTGTTCCAGACCTGTACGTGGGGCTGTTTGAGAAGAGGAGGTTCAGGAGAAACCTGAGGACTGGTTTTCTGTAGCTCAGGAAAGAAAACACAGTGGTTTAAAAACCTGTGCTTTTATGTGAATGGGAGGAAGGTGCTGGCGTGCCTTGTTTGGCACGTTGGGAGATTAGCAAGAAGTTCATTTGAGAGAATCTGGAATCAGAAGTCCTGGCATGGCTGTGTGGATGGGCATGAGATGCAGGGTTGAGCTGCGGTTGGAAAGTGGCTGATTGCACAGTACCTTAATGTGAGTATGTCTAGGAACTTTTAAACCAGTCCATAAATCTGACTCAAACCTTCTTGTTCCTGGCAGCCCTTTTACTCATTCCTGGTGTGTAGTTTAAGCTTCCAAGTGTTGCTGCATCCCTGGGACAAACCTGTGCACGGCTGCTGGAGTGAACAGGCTGTTTGGATCCGCTCAGGAATGTGGGTTGGAGACATTTCTGGGGGTGGCCCCGTCAGCATGGGCTTACCCACAAGTGAAAAACTGTGAATCTGTTCTAAAGAGCCTCTGAATCAGAGGCCTGACTGTATTCTCTGCTTTAGCTAGGAATGTCCTGTGTAATCAGGATCTCTGAGTGCCACTCATGTCTTGTTTAGCATCGCCCACAGCTGAGAGATGCCAGCCTGTCAGTTTTATTCTGGCTCCTTTTTCAACACTCCAACCCTTTTTTTATTCCACTGGTCCAAGATTAAATTTCCTGAAGCATCAGAGCACCAGCATGACAGGGAGCATCCAAATAAGGAACCTTTAAGGAATAGTCTGTGTTCTTATTACAAGTAGTGTTTGGATTGTTGTGGCCACTGCTTGTATGGGTTATGGTATCCCCCTAAAGCCCACCTCCCCGACCTAAGAAATCCTTAGTCTGGCCTTGGAAGCTGCTTTGAGGGGATGGATGACAGGCAGGAAGATGGTGCTGTGCTGTTTAAATTGGGATCAGGGATGGAGGCTCTGTGCAGAACACTGAAGTGTTGCTGAACACTGCTGATTCCACTCCTGTTCTCCAGACCAGAGGAATCTGGGCATGTCCATGCGGGTGGAGCGTTCCACACTGGACCAGGTGAAGAAACGCTTTGAGGTGAACAAGAAGAAGATGCAGGAGAAGCAGAAGGACTATGACTTTGAGGAGAGGATGAAGGAACTCCGTGAGGAGGTGAGTCTGGGCAGCAACTGAGGAAACAAAGCTCCCCAGAAACATGTTTTGGGAGGAAATCAACCCTGGTTCCTGGTCTTGTTCCTCAGAAGTGTTGTTCTTAGTAGCATGGGCTTCTCATCCGCTCCTGTGACTGTGGTTTGTTTCTTTGCTTTTGACAAGTTTGTATTGCTGTCCCTTGAAAAGTTTTTCTCCTCTTTCTGTGTGAGAATAACTTTTGATCATTCAGATTTCCACTGAGAACAGCACAAGCCCACCTTTTGTCTCCCACTAGATGCGTTGGAACTTGTGTGGTCTGGTAGTAGGTCTGCATCTTCATCCATTATCTTCCACGGTTCTTAGGATTGCTGGAATCCCCCTCCACATGGCACTTGCTTCTGTGTGGCCTCCCCAAGTGTAGGAGGGCTTTGTGAACAGTGTGCTGTGGTGTGAGATGTGTGAGGAGGTAATAAAAGACAGCAGATTCCTCTCAAACTGGGGCTTAGGTGTTAGTGAAGATGAAAATTAAGTTTATTTGATGACCCAACCAAGTTCTGACAGCTGAGAAGCTTCTATGGGTGCTTCTCCTCTAGAAGGTTACAAATCACTGCCTGTTTGAGTCTCCCTGCCCAAGCCCTGAGCTTTGCTTCACCACTGGGGAGCTCTTTGGGGTGCTCACAGAGCAGCCCCATGCTCTGCTCTCAGGCAGGCTGTGGTGCTGCTGAGCCCCATCTGTTTAGGGGATGGGAGGGAGGTGCCCCAGGAGCAAAGGGACTGCTGTGGGTTGAAAAACTGCTGCCAGTCAATGGATGGCAAGAAGGAAATCAGCAGCAACTCCTGGTACAGCTTTCTCCAGGGCACGACTGTGTTCAGGAGCTGTGGCACAGCAGGCAGTGATGAGAATGGTGGGAGCAGTTGCTAAGTTGGGAGCTGAAGCCATGCTTCGGTGTCACCCGGTGCAAACCTGGCTCTGTTCCAGGGCTCGTGATCCTCACAGAGCAGAACACTTTGATTAGAGCAGCGCAAACTCTTTGATGCCAAACCCCCCTCAAAGCTGCTCAGAGCTTCTGCTTCTGTTCCAGTGAGCAGCTGTCACTCTGCCAGGCTGAGAGCCAACAGGCATCACAGTCACTGGCACGAAGCGTCGGACTAGGGAATGGCCTCCTGCTTTCAAACCAGCTCCTTCTTGCCTCAGCCTTGATTCCAGACAAAACTTGTGATGTTTGCTCAGAAGAAAGAGTTTCGTAGTGCTTCATTTTGTGTATTTGTGTGTGTGGCTCTCCTCTTGGCCTGGGACATGGGGTGGTCTGGATTCACTGGTAAACTTCTTCCTTGAAGACTGCAGGCCAGGATTTCTGCTGTTTATTTCCTCAGGCACAACTTGGCTGCTGTGGGCAGGATTTGTGTTAGCTATGCAGTACCTGGTGTTCCAAAACTCCTTCAGCTCAGGAGGTGCAAATTATTTTGCTGTTGTGTCCCTTGCTGCAGGAGGAGAAGGCCAAAGCTTACAAGAAGGAGAAGCAGAGAGAGAAGAAGAGGCGGGCGGAGGAAGATCTGACCTTTGAAGAGGATGATGAAATGGCAGCTGTGATGGGTTTCTCTGGTTTTGGCTCAACCAAAAAGAACCACTGAGCAGCTCTGGACTCTCCTCTTTCTCTAAACAGCTTGTTTTTACCCAGGGAACTCTGGATAACTCTTCAAAGACTATTGATTGAGGACTTGTATGTAAATCTCCCAGTAGAAGTTGGCTGGAAGAGTTGAAAAGTGATTCCATGCTCTACCTGTGCTGCAGATCAAGCTCTGCCTCTCATTAGCTTCCCTTCTCCGTCTGTGTCCTAGATCTGGCTGCTCAGCTTCTCTGTGGCCGTGTGTGTGCAGGGAAGTGCTCTGTTGGGTACATTTTTTTGTCACTAAAGTGCAGCCATTCTGCACAGGTGGCCTGGTTCAGGATTAATCTAGTTGTCAGCCAGGCCCTACTTGTCACCCAGGCTGTGTTTGAGACGCTGGGAGGGATTCAGTTGCTTTTAGGCTCATAATGGTAGGAAATGTGCCTCAGTAAGCAGTGTGAGAGGTGCATCATTGTGCTGAGCAGAGCTGGTGGCTGCATGGAGTCTGGGTTGCTGAAACTTTCCTGTGTGTTTTTTCTGCAAGGGAGACTTCCCTCCTTTTCTTTGTGTTTTATCCCATAATTTCAGTATGTTTAAGGTAGGGGAGAAATTTCCTCCCCGTGACTGGTCTNGAACACTTTGATTAGAGCAGCGCAAACTCTTTGATGCCAAACCCCCCTCAAAGCTGCTCAGAGCTTCGGCTTCTGTTCCAGTGAGCAGCTGTCACTCTGCCAGGCTGAGAGCCAACAGGCATCACAGTCACTGGCACGAAGCGTCGGACAAGGGAATGGCCTCCTGCTTTCAAACCAGCTCCTTCTTGCCTCAGCCTTGATTCCAGGCAAAACTTGTGATGTTTGCTCAGAAGAAAGAGTTTCGTAGTGCTTCATTTTGTGTATTTGTGTGTGTGGCTCTCCTCTTGGCCTGGGACATGGGGTGGTCTGGATTCACTGGTAAACTTCTTCCTTGAAGACTGCAGGCCAGGATTTCTGCTGTTTATTTCCTCAGGCACAACTTGGCTGCTGTGGGCAGGATTTGTGTTAGCTATGCAGTACCTGGTGTTCCAAAACTCCTTCAGCTCAGGAGGTGCAAATTATTTTGCTGTTGTGTCCCTTGCTGCAGGAGGAGAAGGCCAAAGCTTACAAGAAGGAGAAGCAGAGAGAGAAGAAGAGGCGGGCGGAGGAAGATCTGACCTTTGAAGAGGATGATGAAATGGCAGCTGTGATGGGTTTCTCTGGTTTTGGCTCAACCAAAAAGAACCACTGAGCAGCTCTGGACTCTCCTCTTTCTCTAAACAGCTTGTTTTTACCCAGGGAACTCTGGATAACTCTTCAAAGACTATTGATTGAGGACTTGTATGTAAATCTCCCAGTAGAAGTTGGCTGGAAGAGTTGAAAAGTGATTCCATGCTCTACCTGTGCTGCAGATCAAGCTCTGCCTCTCATTAGCTTCCCTTCTCCGTCTGTGTCCTAGATCTGGCTGCTCAGCTTCTCTGTGGCCGTGTGTGTGCAGGGAAGTGCTCTGTTGGGTACATTTTTTTGTCACTAAAGTGCAGCCATTCTGCACAGGTGGCCTGGTTCAGGATTAATCTAGTTGTCAGCCAGGCCCTACTTGTCACCCAGGCTGTGTTTGAGACGCTGGGAGGGATTCAGTTGCTTTTAGGCTCATAATGGTAGGAAATGTGCCTCAGTAAGCAGTGTGAGAGGTGCATCATTGTGCTGAGCAGAGCTGGTGGCTGCATGGAGTCTGGGTTGCTGAAACTTTCCTGTGTGTTTTTTCTGCAAGGGAGACTTCCCTCCTTTTCTTTGTGTTTTATCCCATAATTTCAGTATGTTTAAGGTAGGGGAGAAATTTCCTCCCCGTGACTGGTCTAGGATAGAGCCAATGAAAGAAAGGCATGTACAATTTGCCAGAAATAAATGGAACGTTTTAATGGGCCCTTTCGTGGGGGTTTGATGCCTTCTTTATTTTGAGAGCTTCTGTTTCCCACTGAGAAGAGCTGCTGGTGTCTCCCAGCAACACAGAGCTGGGGTGGCCTTTTGGGGACCTCAGTGGTGACAGAGGTGAGGTGTGTGACCTTCTCTCCTGGCTCAGCTCCCAGCTGTCCTAGGCAGGCCACTGCCATCATTCTTGGCTTTTGTAAATAATTCTGGAGATGGGTGTAAGAATATGGAAGGGGAAGGGAGTTCAGGGCTGGGGACCTTCCTTCCCATCAGGCAATCCAAGACAGGCTGGGCTGCCTTCCAGATTTTACCAGCCTTAGTATATTAAGGGCCATTTTTTTCCTGTCTACTGGCTGTCAGTGTCTTTTCACCTCTGCCTTCCCCTAAATCCACTTCATTTCTGCTTTTATTTACCTCAGTCAAACCTTGTGTGACTCATTTCCATCTGCAGTTAGGATTTATATTTTGCATGGCTGGGTTTTCGTAGCTCTGTCTCGCTCTCCTCTCTCTTTTTATGTATATTGATGAAATCCTTGCGCTTGCCCTTCTCCGTGCTCGTATGAAATTTCCAGCCTGGGGAAGGCTGCAGTGTTTAGCCTGCTCTTTCTAATACATCTAGAACAAATCCTGTAATGTTGTGCTGCTGTTTTAATTCCTTAATCTTAGCCTGCTGACAGCTTCATTGCCTCAGGTCTTTCCGCTTCAATTCAGATTATAATCCCCGTTGAAGATGCTATTGAAATGATATATAGCCAGTCAGATACAGCTGTCCTTGGAGGTTTGACCCTTTTAACTTGGCAATCCTTTGACTTCGGCTCTCTGAGCACACGGGCTGGGAGGGCAACTTTCATTCCAGCCACGTTCCTAGCGCTGTTCAGGCTGCAGCACGTGGCTCCGGCTGAATGGGAGAGCGGAGACGCTCGCGCCTTTGTGCCCTCCGGGGTGCGAAAGGGATGCTGCCGTGGTTTCATACACATTAAAAGTTTAGGATGTTTCAGAGAAGATTTAACAGCAGCCATTTTATTCCAGCCACCAGCTTTGCAGACACCCAGCCCCTCAATGCAGCCATTCAGTTGGCGCTGCTGAGAAGGGGGCAGAGGCTGCCCCGTACCCCCCATCTTTTCCAGCTTGTGACCTTGGAGCCAGTGACCGCTGTCTTGGTTTTCCCACGGTGCATCCTGATGTTCTTGTCCATCCTGGCACACCCAAGCGGCGAGGTGTGAAATGGGCAGCCCCATCAAAACCTTGCTGGGGTGGTGGTGAGGTTTGCACAGCCTCCCGCCGCTGGGCCCTGCCCGTCCCTGCCTGCTGCTCCTGGTCCCTGCGAGACCGGGAGGAAATCCGTCCACAGTGCAGTGCTTTCGTTAACGAGATTCCTCTTTGGTGGAAAGCCTGTCATCCCCAAGCCCATCCCGAGGCCACCTGCACCCTGGGGGCCAAAGCCCCAGCTCCAGCTCCCCGTGCTGGGGCTGCTCACGCCGGGGGAGCGCAGCTCTTTGTCTCGGCAGCTTGCTGGGAGCAGTGGTGTGTGCGGCAGCAGATACAAGCTCCTGCTGGATTCCCAGCAGCGGGAGCTGCCTCTAGCCAAGGATGAAAAGCTGGTTTCATGGGAGGAAATAATATTTAGAGAAGAGACAGATAACATTCCCTGTACCAGCCATGTTAACCCTTTGCTCCCACCACTGCTTAGCGAGGTGTTAACCCTTGGCTCTCAGCCCCCAGTGCTGGAGCAGTGGTTCTCTACGACTCTCTATTAGCACTTGCCTTCTCCATGTTGAATTTAAGGTGCTGGATGTGCCCATAGGGGTCAGGACTTGGGGTTTTACTTGGAGAGGGAGAACACCCAGCTCTGCAGCTCTCCTCCTCACCAGTGAACAGGGCCAGGGTGCTCTGCCCCTACTGGTTCTCATTAGCTCTTCCACAAGTTAAAACTGGGATCTGGTGGAGCAAGGAGAGACATTTTGCATAGTTTGCTCATCCAGGCTGGGATGTTCTGCCTGCTCTCAATGTGAAAGTGCTTTGAGGTGCCTAGAGCCACCTTGGGTTCCTCATGACCTGTGGCTTGGAGGACCTGGAGGAAGGCTGGTGACTGTGCTCCGCTTGAGCTGGCCTCCCTCGTCTCCATCCCACTAAATATTGATGGCAGTGTTTGGAGAAGTACTTGGGCATCACAGCAGACCCCAGAAAAAACGCAAGCCTTGCCACCTCCACTTCCTCTCTCCCAGACATCTTCCCTGGCCTCATCCTGGGATGAAGGGCTGAGGCCTCATGGAGGGGCTGAGCACGAATACCCAGCTGCTCTTCTTTTTTTCCTTCCTGGGCACTCTGGGAGGCTTCTGGGCACTTCCTCAATCCTCCCCTCTCCTGCTGATCCACCTTCCCCTCGTTCTCTACGCATCCTGCTTGGGACTAGAGGAACAGCAGCAGCATTCCCACCATCCCAGTTAAATGACTAGGACCAGGGACCTGAAGTGGTTCTGGAGAAGGGGTCCCAGCCTGGCCCTGTATGTTACCCTATCTGGGCTAGCTGAATCATTCCCTGTGACTTTATTAGCAGAAAGACCTGGCTTTCCAGCGATTTACGCCAGTTTTACATCCTGGAAGATTTAAGCGCTTGGCAGGAGCTCCAGTCCTCCCACTGCTCAGGCCACAAGCTACTGCTGCCCCAGTTAGGCAGGCGTTCCTGCCATTTCCTGGTGTTAAAGCTAAACAACATCCACAGGCAATATCCCTGGAAACCCTCCCTCCTGCCTGGCTTTGACCTGGTACAGTGGTGCCGGGAGTCTGTGCCACCAACCCCTGCTCAGTCGAGGCTCCTGGGTCTCCCACGCTTCCATCAGTCAACCTGCTGTGGCACCATCCCACACAGCTCCAGAGCCAGTATTCCTGCCCTCTCCCAGCTCTATGGACACCTTGTGTGCTGAGAGCCACCTGGATCAGTCAATGCTTGGCCCAGTCTGTATCCTGTCCTGCTTTCCTCATGCAGGGGGAACAAGGTGCCCCCAGGGGAGAATCTGATCTGTGCAAGGGCAAAGGTTCAGCCCCTGATTAGAGCTGGGGTTGCTGCAAAAGGGAATAGGAATCGTGGGATCCTGGAGTGGTTTGGGTTGGAAGAGACCTTGATGATCAACTGGTTCCAACCCCCTGCCATGGGCAGGGACACCTTCCACTATCCCAGGTTGCTCCAAGCCCCATCCAACCCGGCCTTGAACATTTCCAGAGATGGAGCAGCCACAGCTCCTCTGGGCATTGGTTGAGGAAGGGGTGGGAGGCTGAGATAGGGTGAGGTGAAGATTTGTAGAGGGGAGAATCCCTGGGCTGGGAGGTATTTGCTTCCCATCTGGAGCTTGGATGGGAAACTTGAATGCCTGTTTCAGCAAAAAGGATTGAGTTGGGAGCCAGGGACACCCACGGTGAGGTGGTGCTTGGCCTGGAGACCTCAGCAAGTTGGGCCATACTCCACATACTCAGTTTCCGGGGCTAAGCCAGCTCAGGCCACAGATGGGGCCAAGAGAGAACAAATAGGACTCTTGTGTGTTCCAAATTGGGAGGAAGGAGACAACCCCAGTGCCTCCCCCATCCCTGTCAGGTCTGTTGCCTCATGCAGGTTGGAGGGTTGCTGGATGGATGTTTCTGCTGGGCTCGGTGTGGGGCTCCTGAGCGCAAGGGAGGTTTTGCTTTGTCGTAAGTGAAGTACAAAACCATCACCAGCCAGAGAACAAACAGCTCCAGGCTGGAGAGGGAGCAGGGAGAGGGAGATGGGGAGGAGCAGGGGGAGCATGGGGACAGGGCATCCGCAGGAGGTTTTTCAGGGACTTGTGATCTCAGAGCAAATTTCTGCTGTTGGCTGCGCACCAGTGGCACCATTTCACCAACTCATGCGTGCCTCCCCATCGCCAGCTCCGCAGTGCTGAGCGCCTCGGGGGGGTCAGGGCCGCTCTGCGGAGGGCTGCGGGAATATGGTCCCTGCTCGGAGAGCGTGTGATCTGCCAGGCAGCCGGGGAGCCCCGGGGACACTGCCATGCCTTTGTTCCTCCTTCTCTTTCTTTTCCACCTTCAGATTTTTTTTTCCCCTCTGCTTCCAGCTGCGTATGCAGCACTCCCCCCCTCCCTTTCCACCCACAGTTCCTGTCTTGATTTTCCTTCCCCTCTACAAATATGTGTTCCTTAGGCTCCTTCTCCTCCCTGCCCAGCTCCCCCCATCACTGTTGCCTTCCCAAAGTTCTTTTTTTTTTCCCCTTCTCCCTGTTTTCCCACAGGCCCGCTTCATTCCTTCCCCTTCCTGCTTCTCTCCCCTTCCCTCCAGCCTCTCGGGCTCCCGTTCACTCACTCCGTCTCCCCTTCTCTGACAGTTTGGGGGAAATCTGTCTGTGTCAACACACAAATTCCATTATTTATTGGCTGAGTGGAGCAGGGTCCTACACTCGTCTGTAATTGTCTCCAGATCAAAGCGGCTGCTGATGGCAGCTTTGCCTTCTCGCAGCAGAACACCACCCCCAGCTTCCAGCTCCCCATCCTCCCGGGGGAGTCGGGTGCGTGTGCGTTGACACCCTCGATGACTGATCTCTCAGACAGAGAGGAAAGAAGTAGGGCTGGTGGGGGAGAAAAGGGAGACCTGGAGGATCTGCAAAGCTCCCAGGAGAAGATGGGGACGGTGGGGCATGTCTCAGGGAGACAAAATCCCTGGCATGGGCCAAGGGAGAGTGGGAAGGTAGAGGTGGTCCCTATCCTGGGAATGGAGACAGAGAAATGAAGTGACAGAAGGGACAGGGAAGCAGGAAACATCCCCATATCAGTCCAGGACTGAAAGAAATAGAATTTTAGAAATGGGGATAAAGGAGAACATGCCTTTTCCTGCCTTTCCCTTCTGAAACCACCAACCTATCCCAGGGATGTGGGACTTCAAAGTGAACTGCAGGCACACAGTTTTTGTTTGGGTGTTGGTGCAAGATGTCTGTGGGTAGAGGAAACCTCCACTCCAACTTCTGCCCCTTGGCCTCCTCAATGGTGTCCCAGCTTCAACATGAGTGGAAGAGCTGCAGTGGTTTCTCTGGTGGAGGAGCTGAGAACAATCAGAACCCCTCTTCCCATTTTATCATGATACACTGGGGAACTTGGGAATCTTTTGTTCTACATGGATCTGCAGACACCAAAAGACAAAGACACCATCAACAGTCTTGACAGCTTGATCCCCTCTCACTGCCCAATACGTGAAGCTGTCAGGCTCAAGCCATGGCTCTGCATTCCTTCTACTGTCCAAAGCATTTCCTCCTGGTAGCACCTCCCTGGCCCTATCATAATTTCTCCTCTGGTTTCTTTCTGCACAGAGTTCAGGCAGTTACACTTCTCCCTGTAAGGTATTGTGCCAAGTCTTAAATCAGTTTTTTAACCTTTCAGAACTTCAGGCTCAGGTGCTGTGCATAATATTCCAACACCAGTCACACTGGGGCCTGACAGAGGAGAGGTGTCACCTCTCTCACAAAGCTTCTGCTCTTCCCCCATGCAATCATCACACTGTTGCCCCCCTTTCTTTCCTGCTTGCTGTTCCTTAGTCCTTCCCAGCAGAAAAGAGACATTCCCTCAGGATATTTTAGGGAGACCCTCTTAAGAGGATGCCCACAGCCAAATGAGTAGTCCCAGCTCTCAGGATAATGGGGACACATCCCTTCTTTTGCTTTGGGTCCCAAGTCTCTCACTTCAAGTGGAACAAGACACCAGCCATGAGAGCAGCTCCTTTGGCAGCTTGGGTTTGCAAGAAATTCCCCCCCTTCCAGAGCAGGAGGGGAGACTTGGCTTCCTGAGCTGCCATTGAAATCTGTGTCCCACAGGGAGTCAGAACTGCCTCCCCCAGGGGCTGAGCAGGATTGGGCCCCATGTCCTGAAAATGCTCATAAGGAGGTGACAGCTACAGAGGGTCCACTTGGAGCTGAGCCTGTGTTTCAGCTTCCATCTATCCCAGGAGAAGGGACTGGGGGAGTTGTCCCCATGTGTGGCTGGCCAAGACTTCTACCAGTAGTGAGCCTTGAGTTGGTCACCTCAGCTACATCTTCTCACCTACAAACCCCCTGGAATTTCACGAACACGTCATGCCTGGTGCATTCTTCCTGCACCACTTCAGAGGAAGAGGAGGGTGCTAAGCAACTCCAGCACCTTGCAGAGCAAAGCCCATGGACAAGGACTTCCAGTGGGAATAGAGTCCCAGCATCCTTCATTGCTCCATTCACTCCTGGGCATGGTGCTTGTGAAGAGAAGCGGCTCCTGACAAACCTGGGACCTGTGCTCTGGAAGTCCGGACTCTCTGGGCAGCTCTTTCCCTTGTCTTGATGACCTACTCACCTCTGCTCAGTGACTGGGACTTTGCAAGTTCACAAGGGTTTTGTTCTGTTGGGACATCTGGAGGACCCTGGGGCATCCCTACTCAGAACTAGATTGGGCAGTTCAGGAGGATCTCCAGGATGACAATCCCTGCCCCAGTCTGGTCCCTGTGACAGTGTTTTACCACCCTCATGGTGAAGATTTTTTCCTTGATAAGAATTCATTTCTGCAGCTCATGCCCCTGCTTTCTCATCCTGTCCCTGTGCACTTCTGAAAGGAGGTGGGCATGTGTCATATCTCGCATCTCAGCACACAAGGGCAGGCAGAGTGCCCACCAGCCCTGATAAACACGCCAAGACGGCCACCATCCCCTTCAGGGCATAGGTTTTCCTCCCGAGGGAAGGCAGGGAACCAAAGCTTTGGAGCAGAAGGAGCACTGGTGAGGGCACCCTGCTGCAGAGAGCGTTGTGGCTTAACAAACCAAAGCCCCAGCACCTGACCCTACAGAAACAACCCTGGAGTGACTTCCCAGCTGCAGGGCCAGGGCTGCTCTCATTCCCACCAGGAGATCCCCCCCTTCCACTGTGGTTGCCCTCTTGGGCACCACAAACTATAACTGCTCCCGCTTGGAGCGAGAAGGGAGCAGCGGAGCCACATGCACGGCTGGGCAGACGGGCGCCCTGGGGAGCTGGGGGAAGGGCTGTGTGGTCTGGCAGGGACAGCGTTTCTTGCAGCCCCTTCTGCTGCCCCAGAACGCAGCAGGCAGGAAAATGGAGTGACAGTGGTGGCTGAGCGAGGTTTAGTGCCCACAGGCAGCTGAGTGATGTTCCCCCCCGCAAGTCCTTTGCTCTCTGCATGACTTTTCCAAGGCAGCTCAACCTGCGGCATCTCCTGCTACATCCCACCCTGATCTCTCGGTCTGGCCTTGCCAAGGCACATCAGTGCCGACCTGCGGCAACTGGCCACCCGCCCGCCCGTGCCAAGACATCTCAGAGAGACACAGCCCCTTCTAGCTTCCAGCATTTTCCAAATTCAGGCTCCTAGCCGCATCCTGATTCCCTACCCCAAGAGAACAGGACTGGCAGCTGAACGCTCCTCTGCACCACAAGAGGGGCCTTAAAATGTACAGGATACGAAGCGGGGTGTTAGTGGTGCACTGTCCCCATTCCGTCCTCCCCATCCTGCTGCTCGCCCTCCTCTGCTATGTTCCCCCAAAAAAGGCTCTTCTTTGGATTCCTCGTCCCTCTGCAGCACCCCCAGCCTGTGCCATTTCCTTCGGGAAAGGGATCCTTGGAACAAGTCTGT
>VZTH01014667.1:0-40457 GCA_013397815.1 Aleadryas rufinucha | reverse complement strand
GCTCTCCCAGCCTGGCTCCAAGGGCAGGAGCAGTTGGGATCTGAGCTCTCTGTTGTTCAGATCTGTAGCCCCACAGTGAACTCCAGACTAGCAGAATTATTTGGACTGTAAAACTTCTCCAAGACATTTTGATTTTTCTAATTATCATACATTTTATAGTGTGGATTCCACAATCTCATTATCTGCTACTAGCTAAATCTATCCAGACATTAAAATTTGGTGTTGTTTTCTCCCTTTCCCCCATTCATAATTTCTGCTATTTTTTTTCCTCTTCCTGTATGTATGAAATGTGTATCCACTACTTGCTTGCATCTTCAGATTACTGCACTACTTCTTTTTCCAATACCTGGGAAATGACATCATATTCAAAGCCAGGGTTGTATTTCAATGTACAGAACAAAGCCATAACTCCCAAGCCCTTGGAATTGTCACCCTGAGGCCTCGTGTAAGGGCAGCCTCCAGCTGTGTGTCTCATTTGCACACACAATCCTTCCCCCTGCCCGACGGCAAGCGGGGCACTGCACAAGCAGGTGAATGTAATTAGTCATTTGCATTCATAATCACCTCATTTGCACATGCAGTCGGAGCAGCTCTGCATTTCAATCGCAGTGTCTGGTGCCGGCGCTGCTCCCTCCCTCGGTGCGTGTTGGGGCGAGAGCAGCTCTTGGAGCTGGGGCTGGTCGGTGCTGGGGGTCCCCCTGCCAGGCCAGGGGGATGCAGGACCCCACGGCCCCGCTGGGAGAGGGGGATATCTGCTGAGGAAGGCTCCTTCTCCTTGCTGGGCCTCCTGAGGGGTTCCCGTGTTTGTGCTGCCAGTGCCAGGATCATCCACGTGCTGCTTCTTGGCACACCTAGAACGTGCTCCCCTCTCCAGCTAGCCCAAAAGCACAGTCTCAGAACAGGCTTCTCTTTGGCCTGTGGTGGAGCTAAGCAAGGGGTCAGATTTGTCAAATATCAGATACAGAATTGGGATTCCTGCTCATTTTCCCATGCTGTCAGTGTCTGAAATGTTATCAGTTTCTGTGAGAGTGAAATAATCCAAAATCTAGGTCAAGTTCATTCTCCAGAAGTCTCTCGAGTATTGTTTTTCTGCAGGTTGAAATTATATTCAGGCTCTTCTACATTAGTAAAATAGCATGATTAATGGGAATTTAAAATGCAAAGTAGCATCTTCACTAAACTTTCCAGGTACTTCTCTGCATATCATTGTCTGGAATCCCAAATCTTGAAGATAAAGTACAATATAGTTTCAGAGATTGTAAATCAGTCAAGGGAAGGTGATCATTAAATACATTAAAATGCATGAAAATTACCTAAATGGAAACCATTAGATTAAATGAAGCAGCTACAGTATAATATCCTGATGACTCCAGAAACTTTATTTAGATCATAACTGTACTGATGTTGTGCAAATCCCATGATTAAAGGGAACGTAACATATCTCTCCCTCTGCCTCCCTTTCTTTAAGAATTTGCAATTTCAATTCCTCCACGGCTTAATAAACAGTTACCTCAATAAAGGCTCTTCCTGATGCTCGGCACCAATCTGCATTTTGATGTGGTACAGCATGAAACCTTATCTCAGTGTGGCATGTTTGCAGAAATAACAATGCTTAAATAATGGCTGAAATGAAGCATGAAACCCTTTTCCAGCTGAAATGGACATAGGGAGAGATCTTAAGCCTCAGCTCCCGTTGCCACGTTGGTGTTTCTTCTCTGAAGCTGACAGTCTGTGCTCCCAGAGCCCTGCTCCACACCCCATGCACAGTCAGAATTAGTTCTCTGATTTATGGTTCTTTACCTCTGCAATGAATGGCAGTTTTTGGTCTTAATGCCGAGCTGTTTCATGAAGTATCATTACAAATATATTTTATTCTATTTCTGTTGGAACCTCCTAGTGAATTATCATTTTCCTTCTCATCCCGGTGGCATCATATTTGCTGTACAATTTGTGGATTGTGAGTGTCCTTGTGCTTCTTTATGCAGCCCATATATTGTACATTGCATGATTTTGACAGGGAATTATAAGGGCAGACTTTGTGCACAAAGTCCTTGATCTTTCTCTTGATTTTAATGGGTTATTTCATTTGGGACTTTTCAGTCGTGTACATCTTGGTAATATGGGAAGCGGAATTTCAGTTTTTGATGTTCCCCACTCCAAGCTGCTGTCCCTAAGCACAGGTGCCCATCCCTGTGTGGTGATTTGGTGTTCCCTCACACTGCTGAGCTGCTCTCTATTCCCTGGCTCTATCTGCACGCGTGCAGGCACTGGATTACAGCTTCTGGGGAGTTGGGATGCAACAAGAGCATGTGGGAATAGCTCCTAATGGAGTCACTAATGGCTCTTATTCCATACCTCATCCCAGTTCAAAGGCTGATTCTGATGGATATTAAAATAATTAAATAGCACTGACGGGTCCTTCAGCAATATTTATAATTTGTCATGATAATGTTGCCGTTTGTAGTGAACAAGGGTTTAAACCCCCAAATTTGCTGATGGACATGTGGGACGTGAGTGGCATCAGCACGTGGAGCTCATGTGCCCTAAAAGCAGGGTGCACTGTGTAATTCCAGAGGGAAGATGGGGAGGGAGGAGGAAGATTAGAGATCAGTGGCCCAGGGGTGCTTTTAGTTGCAGTGGACTAAATTGACTGCAAACTTGCAATTGCAGTTGACGTCAGTGGGAGCTGCCGGTGTCTAAGAAGTTCTCATCAGCTTAGCAGTATTCATCTGCAGACAAAATTAGAAATGTATTCCACATGGTGCCACTGCATGGCCTGTGCTTTACAGGGAGAGCAAGGGGATGTGAGGAATTCAGGTAGAGTTCAGAGAAAGAAGATATAAACCTTTCACAGAGACTGAAAGAGAATAGCCAAGAGGACTTGCAGCTACGGAGGTACAAGAATAAAAAGACCAGAGGTTTCTCTGTAAAGAAAAGGTTTAGCCAAACTCCCTTCATATCACACACAGAATTAGAATTGTCTACTTTGATTTTGAATTAATAGATCTTTTATGAAGAAAGCAGAGAGAATCAGGGCCGTTTGCTGAGCTACATGTGAGCTCAGAGAATGCCATTAGCAAAAGACAAAAGCTCTAAAATTGTGTGGGGTTTTTTTCCCCTGCCAGTCTGCAGGCAAAAAAAGTTGGCACATGTTCAAGTCTGCAGCGGCCTGCTGAAGTACCTGGTAGTTTTTTCTGCCCTCTGTGATCTGGTGGAAGCATCGGGGGCAGGATGGCAGAGCTCACTCCGGGAATTCCCTGGCTCCGTGTTGCTCCCACTTTGCACCATGCACTGCTGGGCTGCTCCGGCAGCAACCCCAGCCCAGGGCTGCTGCCAGGAGGTGCGATGCCAGCCCTTTGCTGTGGTCATTAATAGCATGCTGAGAAGCTTTCATGAAGGGATTGATAACAGCAGTGGTGGCACTGTAGGCCCTGATCCCATCGGGCTGCAGCAGTGCTCCCAGGGCGAGCTGCTGCAGCCTGTCCTGCGGGCAGGGAACACACACTGACCTGTGCTCGGCCAGCAGGAGCGGCAGAGGGGCTGCGATGGGGCTCAGTACGCAGCTGATTGTTAGAGAATCTGGTTACAATCCACTGATTTGGGCCCTCATCCCACCCTTTTTCAGTGTCCTCTGCAATGCTGGCTGCTGGTGCCAGGGTTTTGGTGAACAATCATACACTTTTCACTGAAAAAAGCAGCTGTTGATGAAGTTTGGTATTTTTAATCACAGCTGAACTTCCAGCTGTTTCCACCAGCACATAAAGGCTGTGCAGCAGCACTGTGGATTTGCTTATCCCCTTCCAGCTCCACTTAGGGAAAAAGGGATTTCTTGTCTGTACAGCAAGCATTCCTAATAATTATTATGTTTGTTTATACTTCAGAATTGCATCCATTAAAAAATGCTGATAGAAAATGAAAATCAAAATTAAAGTCTGTTCTTGTTAGGAAATGCTTATTTTCATCATTTTTGTCCTTTGCTGACATGGAGAACACTCCCTGTTGTGGCTTTTGGGGCACTGCCAGTCCTTCCCTGCCCCACACAGCCCCTGGCCCTGCTCCTCATCTGGAGCTTCCTCACCCACCTTGACTCTAAGTGCCACCTCACAGGGCTGGTGGGACAGGTCCAGGAGCTGCTGGCTGCACAGATGGAGGTGGAAGGGCAAGGCTTTGACATTTGGGGTCTGTGGGAGGGCAGGAGCAGGAAGATCAGCTTGTTTCCCAGAAATGAAAGTTTTCCGCTACATCCACAGGTGTTTTCTGCGTACAGAAGCAAGGAGAAGCTTCCTCTGTAGAAAGAAGTGTACAAACCGAAGCTGAAGGCAGAAACTGCTGCTGCATTTGTTAAAAGAACCACAGAGATGATGCAAAAGGAGGTAAATTTTACCAGCATAGTCACAAGGGCTGGGCAGTGTTTTGCTGACAGTGCAGAAGGTCTGTGAGTCTCAGAAGAGCGACTTTTAGGGAACTGCCAAGGAAATCCAGACTTGCATAGGAACCTTCAATTATGTCTCATCTCATTACTCCAACTAAAGCCTGATGAAAAATTTTAGAAGCCCAATATTTTCTTTACTGTGGTTGGGAGAAACAAGTTGGGTGCTGTTCATGCTGTCATTTTGCTGCCTAAGGAGCAGGCTCTGCTATGCTGGGCTCTGTTCAGTCTTTGGGAAGATGGGAACTGGAAGGGCTTGGGGGTCTTTTGTTCCCTTTTTATTTCCTGAGAGCTGAAGTTGAAAAACATGGTGGCAGTCCCAGTGACATGGATTTCTTCCTGCACCATATTTTAGGCTTATTCTAGAGGGGTGTAAAGCAGTGTCACCAATTTGATTACTGCTGCAAATGGGCAAAAATGCCAGTACAATCCAGAGGGCGAAAGAATACCAGTACAATCCAGAGGGGGGGAAATGCCAGTGCAATCCAGAGGGCCAAAAATGTCAGTACAATCCTGAGGGCCAAAAATGCTGGTACAATCCAGAGGGGCAAGAATACCAGTGCAATCCAGAGCGGGGAAAATGGCAGTACAATCCAGAGAGGCTGGGCTTGGCCTGGGAGCTCTGCTGGCAGAGCCTCCAGCTCTGGGCCCTTTCCAGGGCTGGGAGCAGACACTGAGCATCCCACCTTCACAGGCTGGACAGAGATCCTGAAGGACTCGCTGGTGCAGCCTTATCTCACAATGCCTAAAGCACATTAAAGAGGGCATTTGTACATCCTGAAAGGTTTTTAATGCAGTTGGTGTTTGGATCCTTCCTGCAGTGCCCTGGCTCCCGCCTCATTTCCGAGTGCCACAGCAGCAGCTCCCGGTGCTTACAGCCTCTGTATTCCCAACCCTGCACTGCTGAGGGATTTTTATTTCATACATCATTT
Source organism: Aleadryas rufinucha (assembly GCA_013397815.1). Taxonomy (NCBI): domain Eukaryota; kingdom Metazoa; phylum Chordata; class Aves; order Passeriformes; genus Aleadryas; species Aleadryas rufinucha. The sequence goes on along the minus strand of VZTH01014667.1, from coordinate 35,096 downwards.
CTTAGTTACAGCTGTGTAATCATATATCACGTCTGCAGAGCGTGGCGTGGCATTGAGGATGTTCTCTGAATAGACACTAAAGAGGGAAAAATCAACACAGAGAAATCTGGAGGTTTTACTGCACTTAGGCAGAGCTCGTTTCTCAATTCCTTAAAAACCCACGTGCTTTTCTAACAACTGCAGGCCATTTGTCAAGCAAAAAATGTACCTGTATGGATTCAGTGGAGATCTGGTTTTCTTGGGCACTGATGTAGTATTGAGAGTTGATAAATAAATAAATAACCAGGAAAAAAGATTTCTGTCAGCTGTGCAGAGAAATGACATGGGAATGGTCCTGAGTTAGGGATTGTCATATCTAGAACATCTCCTGTCACAGTGAGCGGTTTCATGCCAACATAACCCCCCCTGACATAAATCATTAGGAGGAGAACGTGGGAGAAGTAGGAACAAACCCATACATCTCAGCTCCATCCAGCAGCACCATTTCTGGTATTGAGCAGCCCTGGTTTCTGTCCTCTCTTTGCATCAGCTTCTGGAGACAGGTGGCATTTACCCAGCCTGTCACCAATGCCCTTCTCTAGTGGCTTAGGTGTGCAATAAAGCTTCTGGGCTTATTATCATTCCCCAAGTGCCAAAGGAAGTTTCAGCCAGTCCCATGTGCTGTAGGACTCAGTGTTTTGCTCAGGTCAGCCCTACAGCACTGGCTCCTTGATCCTCCTTCCCTTGGGAGCTGCTCCCGCCTGGATCACAGCTGCTGCTCCTGGGGTCACTTGGAACAACAGAAACACCCAGAAAACCTCCAGCCCTGCCACGGGCAATTCCAGAGGAGAAGCTGTGGACACGACTGCTAATTTTCTCTGTAGGATTGCTTGTTGTCTTGGAGCCTGAACGTGAGAATTTTGTATTCTAGGTCGTTAGCAACCAAGACAGAGATAAGAGATTGGAAGATAAGCGAGCAGCATAGGTCATAATGTGTTTGGAGTGGGCAGCCCAGACCATCTGTATTACTTCTCTCCCCCTTATTCTTTTAATCAGCTCTGGCTTTTTTGGCATTTGTGTGTATTTTTGAGTTGCAGAGTGTTCCTCAGAAGAAGGGCCAGTCCCTATCGTGAGGAACTAAAAGGGAATTAAAAGGTTTCTGTGTTATTGTTCCTGTGGGTGGCAGGAGATTATACTCGGTTACTCAGGAAATCCCTTCCAGCCCTGTATTTCTTTCCATTTTGAAGAAGATAAGTCTGAGAAAGAGCATATCATGTAACTAAAGGAATGGGAAACATTACCCAGCAGGAACCAGCCCAGTCCTACTGGGCCCAGGAACCTGGCCCTACATTTTGCAGTACCTTTAATCATGAATCGATTCAAAGACTTGTTGACTTCTCTGGAGTGCTTGTGGTCGTTTCACAAGGGTTTGGATGTGATTCTTTGGGGACAAACAAGAGTAAGTGTTAGTGAGAGCTGAAGCAGAGCTCAGGCAGTGCTGTCCTTTCCCCTTTTCCTGGCTGTGCAGTGGGTGAGATGGGATGTGCCACGATGATGGATCTGCTGTGCCAGCACTCGGGAATGCAGGCGTGGATGAATGGGCTGTCCATGCAGGGCAGCCAGCTGGTCCTGCAGGATGTCCAGGAGCAGGACAGACACATTCCAGGGGCGTGTGGTGTTTGACTGTCCCAGGCTGGCTCTGACTGCAGGCTCCCTGTGCATGGACAACAGGACCTTCCCTCTGTACAGTGTTCAGGTGCTCTCACGCTGTGATCCCTGCGGATAACACTCACCTTCATTTACACATGCTTTGTGTTAACCATGCTTTTCCTTATCTGCTCACCCCATTCACCTGGCTACTCCAAAATGTCACTGGGCAGAACATAGCTCTAATGCTATGCTTTAAAAAAATACTGTATTCACAATATCCCCAGCTCTGCAGTGTTCCTGAGAGGGTGTTAGGAAAGCAGTGTCTGTACCTCACCATCTCCTCCTCTCCTTCCCCGCCGTGCCCAGGCTCACACAACCCTGCCCTGGAGCCAGTGCAGTGCTCTGCTACAGAGCTCCCATCACAACAAAACCACAACAGTTTTAATCTTATCAGTCTCCAGTAGTGGCAGAAGTCTGTGCAAACTCAAGTCCCTGCTTTCTGACAGTGTCACAGTTCATCCTCATCCGAGCCATCAGTTGTCAGAGCGAGCTGACAGGACACAAAGAGCTGCAGTGAGCAGTGCCAGTTCTGCAGCTGGAGATGATCCTAAACAGACTTTGTCCCCACAGCCCCTCCCAGGAAAAAGAAATTTTTGCCTCAGGATGGTGAATAAAAAGCACAAAACCTCATTCTTTACCATACACCTAAGAAACCTTCACTGTCCATTAAAAAATACTCTGATTGTGTTTTGATGCTTATTTCTGTTTTGTACCTTTTAAAATTCTGATAGATATATGATGTCAGAGATTCTAGAATGGTTTGGGTTGGAAGGGACCTTAAAGCCCATCCAGTGCCACCCCTGCCATGGGCAGGGACACCTTCCACTGTCTCAGGCGGCTCCAAGCCCCAGTGGCCAACCTGGCCTTGGGCACTGCCAGGGATCCAGGGGCAGCCACAGCTTCTCTGGGCACCCTGTGCCAGGGCCTGCCCACCCTGCCAGGGAACAATTCCTTCCCAAGATCCCATCCAGCCCTGCCCTCTGGCACTGGGAAGCCATTCCCTGGCTCCTGGCCCTCCAGCCCTTGGCAATTGTCTCTCTCCATCTCTGCTGCAGCTCCTTCAGGCCCTGCAAGGCCCCACTGAGCTCACCCCCAAGCTTCTCCTCTCCAGGCTGAACAATCCCAATTCCATTGGGATGCACATTGTGGTATACACAGGCTCTCTAAAAACTTTGGGACAGAAGATTTTTCCTCTATGTTTGTGGATATGTTTATTTCCTTTTGAGCATAACTTCTGTTATCTCTCCTCTTGCCCCACTAGACCACCATTATCTGAGGTACTCAAAAATGAGTAGGAAAACAGTTTTTCTTAGATCACAGGGTTTTAGTGTGGCTGTGGAGGTTGGCACTTGTGTGATGCTACCCAATGGCAATGAGCAGAAGCTTTTTATCCCTGGAAACAATTAAAAAAAGATACCTTTAAACACCATTGAAAGAGAATCCTTAAAACTTTATACTCCAGTGTATAAAAGATGTGCTGTAGATGCAGCAGAAGCTAAAGCAGGTTTTGCAGGCAGGTTTGCTCTCCAGTTGCCACGACTGCATGTACAAATCGGGCATTTGGATGTGGAAGTGGCCAAGTCCCTTAACTGACAGGTGACATTTCCAAACCAGGCATGCAAGTGTGCTCATGAGTTCTGCATCCATTTGGAACCCTTTATGATGGGGTGCTTTGTCCTCTTTTCTTACTGAGGGGGCCCAAGGGCCAAGATATTCATAAGGAACCAGAACCATGTTTAAAGGGATTATTTGCCTGAGCTCTGTTCTGACCTGTGACCTGGGAAAATCAGTTTGTTTTTGGCCTAGAGTCAAAATCAGCCCTGTAATTCCACACCAGATATAAATAAAGGATGTGACTAACGGGCAGAGGTCAGCTGGAAAGGTTATGAATCACTGATACAAGGTGTTATTTTGAATTAACCAATCTTCTTCCATCAGCAGAGCTCCAAATGTCCATATTCCTTGAAAAAGGTTAAAAATGCTTTGTAACTTGGACTTTTTTTAGAGTAAAAAAATCTTTATGTTAGAAGGAAAAGGAGAGCTGCTTGGATTTGTCCTAAAAAAATTCTTAAAATAAAAGTAGCACAATGTCCAGTTAGGTCATTTACAGAACAGCTGCTTTGCCAAGAGCTTTTGATTTTTTTTTTTTCCTTTTTCTGTTACCTTCTTGTCTGGTATTTTTTAAAATAGGAGATCAGAACGCAAGAGCTGGAATGAGACGCGGTGGAACTGAAAGAGGAGAGAGAGGAACAACAGGGAGCTGTGGGGACTGAGGAAGGGAGGATAAAGGAAACAGCGTGGAGATGGGAAAAACAAGAGCCAGGGAGGGGGTGGAGGTACCAGAGTGAGCTGAAGGGAACAGAAGAACAAGAAGAAACTTTCGTCTTTCTGATCTACGAGACTGTCTTTTACATTTGCTGTTAAATATAGATGGCAACACACATCCTACAAGACAGAAAAATAAAGCAAGGCAGGAAAAAAACAAATGCTGTGAATAAGTCTTTGGGTTATTCTAAAAAGCATGAGAGGCTTTCAAGTTGCTGGTCTTTTGATTTGTGATGATGTTGCTGGGATTGAGCAGTGTCTGTGCAGCTCCACATCTCAGATTTATGAACACATGCAGTAAACATGATTTCAATTATCTCTGAAGAATGTTTTGATTTTATTCACAGGGAAGCTGCTCTCACAAGGAGGGCAGTGCTTGCCCTGCTGTCCTAGTTAGGCTTGGGGTGACCTCCTTACCTGCTCCTTGCCCCTTGTGGTGGAATTTATTGCTGCTGATGTGGAGGAGCTGCCCTGTGCCACATCCCAGCTGGCTGGAGAGGAAGGGTTTCCTGGGTGGAAATGGCTGGCGGGGTATAGGATCTTTAGTTTAGATGCTAATTAAATCTAATGTACCAGCTCTGCTTTTATTGCTATTAATGCCAGGAGTTTTGCCCAGCTCCAATTAATGCTAATGTGAAGGAAAAGGAAGAAAAAGGCATTTCTGACAAGCTTAAAGAAGATTCTGTTCGAATGTCTTTGTGTTTCCTCTACTCATTATGTGTTGATATAAATGTAAATGCCTGTGAGAAATGGGAAAGGAAAATGTAGAGCAATACATGCTTATTTTTGGCTGGGAGTAGCAGTACTTGTGAGTCAATTTAGGCTCTCTAGCCAAGCAGGCTTGGCAACTCTGGCACTGCTAGCATTTGCACACGCTTTTATCCGTTTGCTGCTAGGGGCTGATCCTTCAGAATCCTGTAGTCTCAATTTATGGTAAAGTAAATTTAATGTAAGATTGAATGGGAGGCAATAAACTCACAAAAAGCAGGCAGCATGACCTGTTGCTTAATAGCTTTCTCCCAGATGCAGGCACCTGATTCCAGTCCATGCCTGCTCCTCTAGCAGGCATTCTCTTTTTGCAATCAGTTACACGGGCTGAAGCCAGGAATTAATGAAGGGAAAAGAAAAGAAAAAAAAAGATCTGAATTTCTATTGGAATTCCTCATTTTCCAATTTCACTTTTGAAAATTGGCTTTCAGATTGATAATTTCAGCCTAGAAGAGGAAGGAAGGTCTATTACTCCAGAGTCTGCACCTCACTCGATTTGAGCAGACTTTGTGTACTCATAATATTCCAAAATGGGTTTGTGCCGAAAACTGATATTCCTAAAGGAGTAAAGAATGACTGAAAGGGATTCTCTTTTTAAGAAAATGGCCCAAAAGGAAAGCAGCTTAATTAAATTGAACCTTTTTGTCTTTTCCATTGAGCAGGTGGGTTTATATGAAATTCACACTTAGGACTTTAAGGCATTTTTGGACTAAAAGAGGATGTTCAGATGGAAGGGGAATATTTTGATGGCTGGGGTGGATGTCTGTGTTGCTGCACATCAGCAGACCAGCAAAATGCATCGTGGTGGTGCTGGAGGAGAGGAAAGATAAGAATGGCTTGAAAATAGTTGAATAAAAAATAATCTGGTGCTCCAGGTTAGCACAAGGTTGGGCCATTTACAGCAAAATCAGCATCCAGACCTTTTCTTTTCTCAGGACTGCTCCCTCTGTTCTCAGAGCAGTCAGTGGTTCTCAGAACACACCTTGGGCTGGATTTCAGCTTCAGCCAATTCTGAATTTGTGATGGTCCAGTAATCCATCCTTCCCTCCTCCCTTCCTTCCTTCCTTCCTCCCTCCCTTCTCCAGACTTGCTCTCATTTCACCCTTCTCAACCCAGTACCCTCCAGTTCTGTTGTTGTAAAAGCCATCAGCCTCCAGACTCAGCCCCTACCTTTCCCCCTCTTGATAGTTATTAGGAGGGGATAAAACCACCCCAATGTTGACATTCCGGTCCCTGTAGCCACAGGGAGGGTTTTTGAGAGGACATGGTGATTTTTCAGACAATTCTGAGCCTGGTTCCCCAGCCGGGGCTGTGCTGTGTGAGTAACACCAGGCTTTGCTCTTGGGCAGAGTTTTAGGTCATTTAGTGGGAATTTAAAAATTGATGCTGAGGCTTAAGTGCGTTCTGCATATAGAGATGTGACTTTGGGGACCCAGGGAGGGCTTGCTCAGCACTTCTCCTTGGCACTTGGAGGCATCTCCGTTGCTTTTGGGAGGATTGTGGGGAGCAGTTTGGCCAAGAGCTGTGTTCCCCCTGTAAATCAGCAGCAGCTCTGCAGAGCGTGCAGTGGCAGCCTTTAAACATCACTTTGTGCAGCACTGCTCAGGTCCCCAGTGCTGCTCACTCTGACTCCAAGTCCTTCGTTCCCTGAGAGCATTTTGTCTGTACAAACTCTTGATAAAGGTCAGATTAATTGAACAAATGAGATGCTTTCTCTTGGGTACTGCAAGGTGAGTGCAGTTCTCAGTGGGAATACATTTATGGTTGCGGAATTGTCTTTTGAGTTGATTTTTTCCCTAAAAGAAAGCTTACCCAACTATCATATAACCTCTGGGGGTGAATATTCATTAGATAGAAATAGAATAGTAAAATAGAAATTGCTATTTTCTTGTATCACTGGCAAAATATTCCTTCCTCCTACCCCTGTTCCCAGTAAACATTCTGTCTGGCAATATAAATAAAATCCAGCTGCTTCTGCTTTGGCAGTGATGTTCTACACCAGCAGAGGGGAATTCAGTCAGCTTTTCCCTTTGTGTTGTCAGACTTTGAACTCTTTGCTCATGCAAAGCGAGTACAGAGTGGGGAAGCTCCAAGTGGGGGTCAGCACACAATCCAAAGAGTAAATACCTAAACGGTGCAGAGCATAGAACCCCAGAATGGTTTGGGTTGGATCCTTAAAGCCCACCCAGTGCCACCCCTGCCATGGCAGGGACACCTTCCACTGTCCCAGGCTGCTCCAAGCCCCAGTGTCCAACCTGGCCTGGGACACTGCCAGGGATCCAGGGGCAGCCACAGCTGGATGGGTACTGAATGCCTGGTAAAGTTTCCTGAGAGCTAAAGGGACAGAGAAAAACATTGAGAAAATAAAGCAAGAATGGAAATGGTATAAAATGATGTTGGTTTGTTTTTCTAAATGGGGGAAGCGGTGCAGTAGCCAGGCCCTCCAATGAAACCAGCAGAATGCAAATGATAAATGCCAGACCCCCCTGCATTGCCTCATTGCCTTTGTTTCTCTCACTTTATCTGGTTTCTGTTTTTCTATATCTTTGTCATAGTGACTAAATTTGTAATAGCTTGATGCTTCTGGGTACAGTATGGTGATTGCCAGTGTTTCAAGATGAGTGATTCCTAAATTTGTGTTCCTGAACTTGTATTTTTGGAGCTATTGCTGTGTCCAAGGCTAATGCATTCCTTTGTAATGCTCATGTTACCTACAGCAGGCAGTTCCTTAAGATGAGCATTGAAATTGAGTATAGAGGAAGAAGGGTGGAGAAGAGAAGAAAAACAAGAAATAATTATGGAGGGCAGAGAACTGATATCTTTGGAGGTATTTTTAAAATATTTTTAAGCCTCTTCTTTAGGGAGGTTTTTTTTTGATAGTTTTGTGGGTTTCTTTTGTTTGGGTTTGTTTTTTTTTTAAGGTGCTTTATTCTTTTCTCTCAGGTCTGCACTAGAAATAGATTACATTGGCTGCACAAAATTATCTCCTGTGGAAGCAGTGCTACTACTCATGGTGCTGCTTCCAGCAGCAGTTCTGACTCTGTTTGCAAAGGTTTGTTTGTAACCTGCACTTTAAATTGTGCTGGGTTACGCCTCATGGAAACAATCAGCCCAAAGGTAATATTTGCAAGTTAAATTTTTATTCTGTTAGAATTACGGGGTTTTTTATTGCTTAAATTTGGTGGATTTTTTTTTTAGGCACATATTCTTGATTAAAGAGAGAAGTCAGTTCTCTAAACATGGATAATAGCACAGCTGCATTTGTTTGGTTCTACCTTTCAAACACATAAAGGATGGGATGTAAGTTTGGCTTGCTGACCAGCCTGAGTTCTGGTTCCTCAGCTGAGGTGGAAGACCTCAGTCTCAGGAAAACCTCAGTCAAGTTCATAGTGTGGAGATAAAATAGAAAAGGAAGAGAACTGAGTGGGCTAAATCAAGTTTGGCAAATTTCAGGTTGATGTTTGAATAAAGGTTTATTGGGAGTGGACAAAAAGAATTTGGAGATTATACTAATATTTATGGATAGGACATTACATATGTAAGGTGGGTGTTTTGGCCCAATAAGGTTGCAAATGGGGGCTGGTATTCCAGAAGACCTGAGGGTAACACTCTTAAAGAGGACCCTTTCCTAAAAATTGCTTTGTATCTGCAGCAAACAACTGGGCCCACCACAGAAATTCAGATTGTTTAGAGCATCTTATGGTAGCTTTAGTTTGTTTGTGTCACAGTCCCTCCCTTTGCCTTTAATGTCACTGAAAGTGGGGGTAGAGAAGAAAGACTACAAAAATACTGTGACTTTACCAGTGAAAGGTAAAATTCAGCCAGTTGATAGTGGAAGCCTGGGAGAAAATAGCTGGAAGATGTTTAGATTGGTGTTTGTGGTGTAGTCACTGTGATATACCCAGGCTATATCTGCCCCATTGCTGCAGGAGGGGTTGCAGCTTGGATATAACAGCCATTACTTGACACAGCAGCCAGACCTGGCCAGTCCTTATTCACATCATTTTCAGGATGATGGAAAGCCCAGGAATATTAGAAAGAGACTCTTTTCTGGTGAAAGAGATCTATGGGAGGTTGAAAAGAATTTGTACCATAGTGTCGTGCTGAGACATCACAGATATAATATTTCAGTGTTATTTAATTCATATGCAGAGTGTTAGTAATTAAATTAAATATGTTTGATTTGTGAAATAAATCTAAATATATTTTATTCATTTATGACAGCAGTGAGGTAGGTGATTATCCCCCTCTTCTCTGCTCTCCTGAGACCTGGACTGCTGTGAACGGTTGTGGTACCCCAACATAAGAAGGACCTGGAACTGTTGGAGTGAGTCCAGAGGAGGCCTCAGAGATGCTGGGGGGACTGGAGCCCCTCCCTGTGGAGCCAGGCTGGGAGAGCTGGGGCTGCTCAGCCTGGAGAGGAGAAGGGTGTGTGGAGACCTCACAGCTCCTGCCAGAGTCTGAAGGGGCTGCAGGGAACCAGAGAGGGACAATTCCTCAGGAACTGCAGTGCCAGGACACAGGGAATGGCTTCCCAGTGCCAGAGGGCAGGGCTGGATGGGATCTTGGGAAGGAATTGTTCCCTGGGAGGGTGGGGAGGCCCTGGCACAGGGTGCCCAGAGAAGCTGTGGCTGCCCCTGGATCCCTGGCAGTGCCCAAGGCCAGGTTGGCCACTGGGGCTTGGAGCAGCCTGGGACAGTGGAAGGTGTCCCTGCCCATGGCAGGGGCTGGGATGAGATGATCTTTAGGGTCCTTTCCAAACCATAATATTCCATGACTCTGTGATTATTCTATTGCTGGAAAAACAAGATTAATAATATTTTGATGATTGTAGATAGTATTAAATATTGACAAAATCCAGTTCCCTACACAAAACAAGCAGGGGAAGCAGCTTCTCTTGACTTTGAAGTGTCTTTAAAGTCAGCATAAAGACCTCAGCAGTTTCATTCTGAGTGTGAGTGTCCCTGCTGAAAATGACAGTATCCAAGCAGGTGTCTTGTGACCACTTCTCTGACAAATGCCCTGTTCCCTGTGACCAACTCTGATGTTTTGCTAATACTATCAGAATTAAATGTACAGCTAATAACTGAGAGGAAAGCAACCAAGTTTTTTCCGATGGATTTGGGTATTTTTAAATGGCTGGACTAGCAAGTGGAAAATACTGTTCAGTGTTTAACATAGACAAATGTGAAATAATCGATGTGTAGGCAATGAACCAGAGTAAAAAGTGTATATACAACAGAAAGCTCTGCAGTGTAATGACAGGGAAAGGATTTAAAGGTTATTATAAACAAATCCATGAAGATACTAGCATGGCTATGTGCATGGGGGAAAAAGCCACCATGAAATGGGCATTCACAAATGAGCAGAATATAAATGAAAACAGGAAATATCGAGAGAGCTTGGTTTGGTTTAAATAGTACCACGAGTTCCAGTTTTTAAAGTTTAGTATCCTGGTTATAAACCTGCTTTGTATCTGAGCCGTGCTCTTGGCATTTCCATTTCTAAAATCAGATTCTCATATTTAAACCCTGGGGCACAATATTTGCCCCTAAAATTTCTGTTAACTATCTGTATTTTAGAGGGCTTCTTCAGTGGCCACATCACAGTAATTGTATGCACAAAAATCCAATTACATGTTTAGCTGGCTTCTTGCAGGCACACTTACATTAAGTGGAGCCACACAACTGAAATAATTGTTTATACAAGTAATGGTTGAACACACTCATGGAAATCTGGGACTCTTTTTCTAAAGTCTGCTGCAGTGCTTCGGATGGGTTTAATATGCAGCCTGGGACTGGTTTTCATAGCTTTGCTTTTTTATTCAGAATTTGGTACCTTGAATGATTAACTGGTTCAATACTTCCATGGTGCATGACCCAGGAGCCAGGGACACAAATCTGGNGGCCAGCGGAGGCTGCGCAGCTGAGGAAGGGCCCGGAGCATCTCCGTGCCCAGGAAAGGCTGAGGGAGCTGGGGCTGCTCAGCCTCGAGAGGAGCCCCAGCCGAGAGGGGCCCTCAGGCCTGGCTGTCCCTGTGTGCAGGGAGGGCTCCGAGCAGGGCCCGGGCTCTGCTCCGGGGGCCCAGCAATGGCCCCAGAGCAACGGGCAGGGCCTGAGCCCAGGGAGCTCCCCCTGCACAGGAGGCACAGCTTGTGCCCTGGGCAGTGCCCAGCCCTGAACAGATTGTGCCCAGAGGCTGTGCAGGCTCCTCCCTGGGGATATTGCAGAGCCACATGGACACACTGCTGTGCCCTGTGCTCTGGGATGGCCCTGCTGGAGCAGGGAGGTGCCACCAGAGGAGCCCCTCTGGGCCCCTCCAGCCTCACCCATCCTGGGGTTCTGTGAAATGAAAATGCTGTTTAATCCTTTAAGCCAAACCTTTCTCACTAACAAATCAAATCTAGGATTCTCCTAGCAGGTGTTTTGCCTATTAGGATGCAATAGGTAGAGGACATTTGTGATGTGTTAGTGCACACACAGAGGGAGTTTCTTAGGATGTGACAAAGCAATGGCTCTTTTCTGGCTCTCTCAGAGACCTCAGAAGCCCTTGATTTGTGTGCAAGGTTCCTTCACTTGGCTTTTCCAGTACAGCACCTTACAAAGAGAGAAAGCAACTTTATTTAAACCTGGCATAACTGTACAGTACATTAGGTCAGGCTCCTACATTAAATCTGGGGATGCCCTATGGGATCGTCGAAGGACTGCATCATTTTAACAGCTCTTGGGTTTTTGCTCAACGATACAATTTAAGCTTTTATTAGCAGGCAGCCTGTTCCTTTGCTTCCTGCATGTGGGCATGTTGTCTTCGATACAAAGATCTTAAAAACACCAGTTTTATTTTCTTAAACTATTTCTCGTAATGGCTAAAGTCACAAAAATATCTCTGCCTGTGCAGCATATGCTTGATTTTTCATGTGCCCCATATGCAGTCTGGTCGACACATTTAAGTCTTCTTTTCTTTTTTCTCTTTTTTTTCCCTTCACCCTCTGTTACAGATGGTATCACACGATTTCCATAATTTTATAGTACTGCCTTCATATGGATTTGAGTGTCTTAGGATCAATAGATGTGAACCGTAGCTGATTATGTCAAAATTAATAATGTGTATTGAACCCAGTAATCTGATTGATACTGTGGCCTTATTTTTATCAGATTTCCAAAGTGACACAGAGATCAGCTTCTTTGCCGCAAAAACATTGGTAGTTAGTCTAAATTTGGTTTAACAAGCTGGTGTAAGATGAGAAAGTCTGGAATAAACAGGTCTTTTGTTGCAATTTGTCTGTGTGCTGTGCTGAGATTGAAGAAACTCTAAGACTGGGAAGGACAACTGGAGTGCCCAGTACAGCTTGGTATAGGGCAAGAGTCCTGAATTTGAGATCAAGGTCATAATTTGAGATTTGCAGTAAGTTTAACTTATAATATTTTAAAATATCTTTAGCAGTATTGAATCTCAAATATATCTGTAATGTAAAATAGTTTAATATTAATTTAATAATAATTAATAATATTAATAACAATTTTTCTAGTATAAAAACTGTAGCTTGCTCTGATATTCAGGATCTTAAAGGATTTTTAGACTTGCTTATCTGCCAAGCTCTGCATTGATACATGAAGAAATTTGAAGAAAATTTGATGCTTTCCAATATGTTTTTCTCACAAACTAAAATTTAAGAAAGATTTCTTGCTGGAAAGACCTGTATGTTATTTCTAAATTTCTGGAGTTTATGTGATTGTGATTTTGAAACTTTAATATATTTTTATTAGCTCTGGAAGCCTAAAGTCTTTATTCCTTCTCCTGTCCTGCTGCCTAGAGTGAACAGAGCACTTTAGAGGTGACCAAATCTGGCAAAACTCTCACACAAAGCTTAAAAGTGAAGGACCAGTTCTGTGACCTCACTTATGCCACACCAAAATTAATAAGGTTTTATAAAAGGTGATGTATTTCTCAATGTCAATAAGGATGGAAAAATCAAGTTCTGTGCTCAGGCAGGTCTGTGAGGGGGAGAATAACCAGCAGTTTCCATGGATAAGTGAAAGAGAAAACAGTTTGGGCTCACCTTGGGTTGGTCCAAACCAGCCTATTTTTTAATATACCCTTTTTTGGGGTGGCTGGATTTGTTTGGGGGTTTTGTTTGTTTGTTTTTGCAGCTTTAGAGCCAGGCAATTCTGTCTGTTGGAAATCCGTGCCCCTTTTGTGGCTGGCTTCAAAACAGGATTGAATTCAGACACAGTACTAAGGAGTTAAGGTAAGAAGCCTTATGGGGAAGTACAGGAAAATAAATGTTGGCTTTTGAGCACAGTTGTGAAATAGAAAGTGAAAAACAGTGTAGGAAACTATGGAAAAATAGACGTGGAGCTCCCAGGTGATGGGCTATATGATATATTTAACGAGAAAATTGATTAAGGGCTAGTGAAATGAAATTGGACATGCTGAGAGCAATAGGTAAACCAGATAAAGTTCTGCTAGAGTGGACATCTGTGCAAAGATCAGAGAAATGGGGACTGTGCTGCTCTCTCAAGCAAAAGAAAAACCTCTGATCTCATTTTCATAACTTCTATAATGAACAAACAGCTAAACAGGCCCTGTTATTGCTCTGCAGTGGAATTGTGCTAATTGGGTGGTAGTGGCTACCTGGGGGAGAGTCCCTGTGAGACAGCATTGGGATTCTCACTTACACTTGGAATGTCAACCCAGAACATTTCTGACACTGGTGATTCCCCTCTGTTGTGTTTATGGTGCATTAGTGGTTAAGTTTATTCACCTCCAGTCCTGGGGGCACTTCTGGGCCTCTCACAACAAGAGACCTTGAGGGGCTGGAGCATGTCCAGGGAAGGAACAGAGCTGGGAAAGGGCTGGAGCCCCAGGAGGGGCTGAGGGAGCTGGGGAAGGGGCTCAGGCTGGAGAAAAGGAGGCTCAGGGGGGACCTTGTGGCTCTGCACACCTCCCTGACAGGAGGGGGCAGCCGGGGGGGGCGGGCTGTGCTGGCAGGGAACAGGGACAGGAGGAGAGGGAACGGCCTCAGGCTGGGCCAGGGGAGGCTCAGGGCGGATATTGGGAAAATTCCATCATGAAAAGGACTACCCAGCCCTGGCACAGCTGCCCAGGGCAGTGATGGAGTCCCCATCCCTGAAAGGATTTAGAAGACATGTGGATGTGGCACTTGGGGACATGGATTGGTGGGATTTGGCAGGGCTGGGGTGCCAGCTGGACTCAATGACTTTAAAAGACTTTTTCAACACAACAATCCTGCAATTTTATACAGAATTATGTGACTTGTATATCATGAAGGAGGGCAGCTTCTATTCCAGGAAGTGGCCACCATTTTGTATATTAGTGAAGGAAGGAGAACATTCTCTGTGGCTGGAAGTAGTAACTAATTTGCTATATTTTTAGCAAGAAAATACATATTTTATGTTTTCAACATCTTAAACTGTTATCTCTGTTAAATATAGTGTATAAGTGCTTTGTTAATTTTCACACCAGAAAGATCAAGAACAGCAACTCACCCTGATACCTTTTAGCTGTACATTGAGAAAACCCATATCCTGAGAAGTTCAAGGCAATCTGAGCTTTTGCTCCCTTACATGCTGAGATAATTTACATGTGTCTTTAAGATCACAGCGATTTGGGCGATTAACATTTTTAAGTCCAATTAACACCAAATGTTATCAAAAACCTTTTGCAAATTGCAATTTGCTGCTGCAAAGAGCAAGGAAGGAACTGAGCATTTGGCTTCCTATTTGCAGCCATAACTCAGTGCCATAAAAATGTGGGTATTGTGCTTTGCAGGAACTTTATCTCCAAAAGCATATGGGAATGGATAAGCATGTGGGCTTGGGGTGAGCCCACGTTGATTTACAGTAATCACAGGCTTTCTTTCAGTTTAACTTCTGGCTGCTTCTATATTTTTCATTCTTCATCAGAGAAAGTGTAGATTCAACTATGATCCTGATTCTGCCATCAATTGGGTTTAGTGTTTTTGAGAGTGATTTTCAAGCTGAGAGGGTGAATTGCATGTCTGACAGGTCTCTGCTTAGTTGGTTTCATTGCTACCTGAAACATCTTTGTCATTATTTTCTTCTCTTGGACCATTTTACGTCAGTGGGGAATTTGAGCAATTTTGCACAACCTGTTTTTTTCTGCAGTTTTGTTTTATTACAAATGTAGATACGCATTCCTGAAACCCCCAAGCAGACAGCAACTTTCCAAAAACCAAAAATTATTTAGGGATGGCCTTGAAACTGTAACTTGGCCAGTCATAGGGCTTTTTTTGGCTAAGATTTTGGGGCAGGACTTGATGGTATCCTGGTAGTCCCAACACCTGAGTGCTCATAGCTGCTTTGGAAAAGCAAATTGTTCCACACATGGTGGAGATTTAAGGGCAAGTAACTAAAGCCAGGAAACAGAGACTCCAAATAACAAAAGAATCTCTCAGGATAATCCTCTCCTTCCAAAACTGGAAGCTGCAAAGGAGGGAGTTGCATGAGGATGCTCTGTCAATAAAGGGCAGAATAGGAGAAAACGAACAAAATTTGCAAAGAAATGTAGCAAAGGTGGGAGGGGGCTGGACATAGTTGACAATAACAGAATATTTAGGAAAACTGTTGTGCTGAGTGATCTTCTGTGAAAGTGGCAGATATCAGGTCTAAAGATAAGCACAGTGCTGTGATTTGATATGGGGAGGAGAGGGTGGGAAATAACCCGAATTCCACTGATTCTCTGACTGTACCAAAGGAAAAAAGGTGTCTCACTTCTCTTAGCCTGAGCTGAAATCAATACCAGAGACTAAGACTCTCAGAATTTCAAGGAAGGAGAAAAAGTTGAGGAGGGAGAAGGAAAGAAAAGAAGAGGCAGAGCAGGTCATCTTACAGGAGTTCAGGAATTCCTACCAGGAGTTTTCAGATGATTATATGTACAGTCTCCTGCCACTGTCCACTTTAAATTCTCATTTGTGATGGTGACAACCATTGCACACCCAGGGAAGGAGAAATCAGAAGTAACATATGAATTTCTTAAGATTAAACTTTTGAAACAGGGAAATTTAAACAAACCTCTTTCTCAGGCTGTTCTGGATCCGCAGGACCAAACTTATTTTTCAATCATCTCCCCCCCTTTCAGTTTAAGGCACCTTTATGCCAGTAAAAATGAATACCTAACTAGCCATAATCTCCTGAATGACACCATTTCAAACACTGATTTTTCCACATCAGCTACAGTTCAAAATAATTTCCCCATGTGTCAATCTCGAGAGGTTATTTTTAGAGGCTTCTTAGAAAATGAGGGGAGATTGTTTGAAAATGCCATGGGAGGCTGAGCACGGACCAGTCTGCTCGTTTCAGTGGGATGCTGTGCTTTGCTCCCAGAGTTCCATGGAGGGAATGAGGAGGGGATCCCGCCACGCAGGGATTTGTGCTGTGGGAGAGCAGCAGGCTCACCTGAGTGAGCGCTGTCCTGTGCTGGATCTTTTTAAATATTTCATAGAATCACAGAATATCTGGGGCTGGAAGGGACCCACCAGGATCATTGACCCAGCTCCTGTCCCTGCACAGGCACCCCAACAATCCCACCCTGTGCATCCCTGCTGTGAAATGTTTTCCCTCCTTTTCTTGGTGTCACCTCCTCTTTTCATTGCCCTGTGGTCTCTTTCTTGCCTTGTCTACACAAATCTGGAAGTAACACCATTGCTCTCAAATGCCAGTCAGTGTTTCTCAGCTCCTTTTAAACCACGTGCAAAAGGAAGGGTGCCACTTAATGAAGGTTTTGTGCCGTATTTCCTGATAACCCTGCTCATGGAATAATTAATTCTTGTGTTACGTTCTCTATTCAGAGCTATTTAATGAGGTTAGAAAATGGGGAGCACGTGGCGTCCAAAAGAGTGGCTACTAAGCACCTTGCAGAGCCCGAGCCCAGGAAATGGCAGGAAAAGGGGAAATAGGGTTCTTTGAATATTGAGCAGTTATTTCTGCCTCTCTCTCTGCATCATAGAAATTCTCGTAACTCTGGTATCTGCACCTTTAAGTAAAGATAAGCTGCAGCTCAGACCCTGTCGAATTTTCTTGGTGGTGTCTCTTAGTTTTGAGTGTGAATGCTCTGATTAGAGAGATTTTTCTGATTTTATTTTTTTTTAATATTATTCCTGTTGCCTGTCCTTTTCTATTACAGCTATATACATAAAATAACCTGAATTTCAGTGCATTTCAGAGTCCTGTCAAATTTCTCCTTTTAAAAGAAGTGCCAGTACATACTTGTACTCTTGCAATAATTATAGTAATGATCCATTTAAACTTATGCCATTAAGTATTTTAAATTTTTCGTTGGATCTCCATCAAGGTCATGCTGTTAGAAGCCAAAAGCAAACGCCAGGAGACCGAAAAAAAAAAAAAAAATCAAAGATCATTTTGGTGTGTGCCAGATTACTGGGTGTGTTATAAACGACAAGCAGCTCATATCCAAATCACACAGCCCAAAACTGAGGCAAACACGTGCTGGCAGCTCAGGGGAATTCAATGTCACTGTCTGGGACAGGATAAAGTAACTTCCTGCACTCAAGCATTTTGTGTAAACAACTGCATTATGTCTTTTCTCACTCTGCCTTTCAGTGCAGCTCAGACTTCAATGGTACATGAGGGAAATCTGCCTCCCTGGCCCTAAGCAGTCCCTGGGGTGTGCAGAAATCAGACCCAGCAGGACTGGGATTCTGAATGTGCACTGGAGCGTTCCCTGGAGGAGCTCAGAGCTGCTTTCCCTGGGATACGAGGTCCCTGTGAAGTTGTGGGGATGGTAAGGGCTGCTGTGCCCTTGTCACTGGCTGATTAAGTGAGAGAGAAAGAAGCTGCCTGAACTGCAGGGCAGGGCTTGGACTCCCCTGGTCCCTCAGGTGCTGGGGAGCGAGAAGTTCCTCACTCCCAGCTTACAACAAATCACAAAAGGGCCACATTAACTCTTAGATCTTCCCATGCTAAAATCCACTCTCTCCAATGAGCCTAAAAGGTGGGGAGACAGTGAAAGCCAGAGGCACTGCCATCCCTTGTGCTATCTGGTATTAGCCAGGATCCCATCCAGTGGCACTAAATGGGACTCATGGGGAGTCTGAAAGCCTGGGCTAAATTGCTGTCATCTGGCTTCCATGTGGGCAGCCCCTGATTCCTGCTGCATCCCCCCCAGCTGAAGTTCCTGGGCCTAAAATAACATTCTTTATCTCCCTCATCATATTCAAAACTCATTTTGCTGTAAACCACCCCCTCAGCCTGGCCCCAGTGATTGATGGAGTGTTCTGCCAAAATTTTTCCCCCATCCTGGCTTCTTCACACAGCCAGTTCTCCTAAAGGGATGCAGAAGTGGTGAGGGAAAGGCAGGCTGCAGTGGGTAATTCAGTCCTATGCCATCAGCAAGAGAGAACTGAAAACAACCTCATTGAGGAATGTAAAATCATCTGCGGTAATGTCTCCTGATACAGGGATAAAAACGTGGTGATAAAATTGTTCTTCATAAAGAATAATATTAATAATTTTAAAAGCTTCTACAGCCAGTTTAAACTTAAATGAGCACTTTATTGCTCTCCTGCAAAGCACAATCAAGGAGCTCGTGTTCTTTCAATAAACTCCAGGGTTCTTAAAAAGAGAGTTTAGTCATGGATTGTTCCTGCAGCGAAAATATGGAGGTACACAAAAGGGATTTTTTTTAACTTTACTTACTTTTATTTAGAACAGCGTATCCAGATGAAAAGTGTGGCTTTGGAAGCATCACCTCCTTCTACTGAAAGCATCGTGTTCTCAATTATAAAAATCCAGGGGCCAGGAGCCTGCTCTGTGTTATGGAATTGGTGTGAGCAGTAAAACACAACTGCTTCCTGCCGAGGCTGGGACATTTTATCAGCCCTGGCTGGGCCTGGCCAGGCTGGGCTGGGTATTTACTGCTTCTATCTCCCTCGGAGCATTTGCCTATGGAAGCAGCTCTGGTCTACATCAAAGAGCAGGGACTTTGGAATGTGATAATAAATAAATAAATCAGTGCTAATGAACCCAGTGGTGGCTGCCTGATGGCCCCAAACTGCCCTCAAAGTGGTTTGTGCCAAGCCACGGCTGTGGGGTCGGGCAGGAGGTGTCCAGGTGATGATAGGCAGGAGCAGAAAGGGTTGGAGCAGCCTCTCTTTTCCCTCTAAGTTTAGAAACCCAAGGTTTAATTTTCTTCTCCTCTCCCTGTTCTTTTCCTAACTGGCCCATTTTTGTCAGATGACATCAATGCTTTATTTTCATGGAGAAAAATTGTCCCTCTTTCTTGTAGAACTCATGATTGACGGTGATTAGCCTTATATTAAAAGGCAATTTTTGGGGGTTTTTTGTTTGCTTATTTTGAGAAAGGGTTTTTTCCCTTTCTTTAAAAAGACTATTTTTTCATTTTGGTCAAAGTCTTTTCTTGGGGTGATCCAAAGCTGTGTCCATCTGGTTGTTTGTGGGTTGGATGGATGATTCCTGAGGAAAGAGTCTCTCAAGCTGCTAAATAATTTTGGACATTTTCTTGGTAGACAATATGTACCCAACAACCAAAGAGCATAAGATGGTTGTCCTAGAAACTGGATTATCTTGGGATTGTAGCTCTATACTAGGTCAAAAATAAAATCCTGACATCATGGATATCAATTCAAAAACTTATATTAATTTAAAATGGGCTGTGATTTCACTTTCTACTATTTCATCCTGGCTACACTGATCTTTTCCCCATCATACCTGAAAAAAAGAATCATCTTCTCAGACATAGCTCTGTGGTAAACCTTGGTAAATATTTGTTGTGTGGACTAAAAGAATTTTTCGCTTGCAGTAATAAAAAAAGCTGAGTTTTTCTAAAAGTGTTCAGATTTAAAAGCACTGAAGAACACTGCAAGCAGTAAGTTTAGCACTGTGGACCTCAATTTAAAGGTAGGAAAATTGAAGAAGAAATTTTGGTGAATAAGTTGCCAAAGAGGCATGGAAAATTGGTGGTGACTTTTCATGTCTGAGCCATGAATGTAGTGTTTGTTCCATAGAGTAAAGCCCCTGTAGCTCTTCCCTGCCCAGGAAAAAACATCAGCCTGGCCTCTAGATCTCCAGCAGCACTCTGGGAGGAAAAGAAATAAAAGTAAGAATAAAAAATCACTTTTTTTTTTTTTTTTAAAAAAAAAAAAAGCCTCTAGCTCCTTATTCCTTCTATCAATATTAACAAAGAGACTGGGAGTTCCAACTTTAAAAAGGAATCACAATAAACAAAATCCCCCCTAACGTCAGCTCCGTGTTCCTTACAGCAAGTCGTGTGGGCAGGAAGATTGGTGGTTCTGATATCTGGATGTTTGTAAGGTCTTTAATCAAGACATTCTTCCAACTCATAATTCAACACTGCAGAGTGAAATACAGAAGGTAATTGAAGCTGATTGATAAAATATGGATTTCCTCTCCTTGGAAGAAAGTTAAGAGTACTTAAGGGGGAGAAACCCCAGAGCATTCGCAGTTCAAATGAAAAATATGCTGACATATTTCTTCCAGGAAAAAAAATAAATAAAGATAAAAGCTACAGGAAAGAGTAGGTGACAATAATTAGTTTGTTGTTTTAAATTAGGAGGTCTCCTGGGCCAGATGTTAGTTGTCAGGGAGTGATGCCCCCTCCCGAGACATGTAATGAAACCGAGATAGCCGGGGGCCTCGGGGTAAAAAAAATAGGCTCTCTGTTTGGAGATGTCATTTTATTACAATGTTCTTGCCTTTTGCCTGAAGCATCTTGTGGCTGGGGATGGAAGGGGAAAGGGAGAGGAATAGAGCGTGCAGGGACCGATGGAGGGATGCAGGCAGGATTTGTATTCCGGCGGGGTCTGGCCAGCGGAGCATGCAGGTGTCATTAGCATAAGGAGGGAGGCAGGGCCGCCGCCGGTGCCACCGGAGAGGAGCGCACAGCCACAGTCCCGGGCTGGCCGGGGGACAGTGCGGCTGCTGAGCTCATTGCCATGCAGGGGACACCGTCCGGAGACAGACAGCAGCAGAATTATCCAGATTTTTTCCGCCACTCACTGCCTGCTCTTATTAAACCAGCGGAGTCCAAGGCTCTCTGCATTCCCGAGCGCTGCCTGCAGCAGCTCCAGCCCCCTGGATTCCGCCACGGCGTTCCAGGTGCTGGGATGCTGCACAGGGCAGCGCAGCAGCTCGGTGCCCTCCGGGGCATCGCGGCGGTGTCACCTTCCCCGTGCCAGCCAAAACCTCGGTGGCACCTCCTTGGCTTGGGGGAATGGAGCGGGCTCATCCCGGGACGACGATGCCCCTGCCACCAGCACCTCCTCCGAAGCACTGCCAGGATATTCCACGTTCCACATGTTTTGGCTCATGTTCAACATTAATCTGGGTCGATGGGAACAAACAGTGCTACAAAATTGGCTTCAAAGGTGCCGGATCAGTCGGTGCTTTGCCACTCGGCTCCTGCAGAACGCACGAGCACAAAATAGCCTTGATAGAGCCACGGCAATTGCAGCAGATCAAAGCCCTCATTTGTGTCACCAGCCCCATTTATACCATTTACATTTCACTTTTATTCCTGTCTCTGCATTTTATTTCAGCGCTAGAATAAGGACAAATATTAACCTGATTTCGCATGAGGGGTAATACATTTTCCAGCATTTGCATGGAGTTAACTTATTAAAATATTCTTATGCTTTGGGAGCTGCAAATGCTAAGAAAGATGATGGATATAGAAAAATATATAAGTTTTGAAAAAGTTCTGTCATTCGAAATTATTTTCCAAGACTTAAGTGTTTCAGAGCCAATTAACTTTGAAAACAGCATTTGCATTTACTTTATCTCAGTGGGGTGAAAGACTGAGTTGTTTTTGATTTATTCTTGTTTATGGAATGATTGAAAAATAAATCTTTCTAAAAGTGACTCATTTAAGATGCCCACATGATGCACATTTTAGTACCTTCTCTAAAAGGTGTGCCAGCAGCATTCTACATTTTAACAGCTTCTAACTGGTTTAATAAAGTGCAGTTTGCATTTGTGACTTCCCAGCATGAGCACTGTATTGTTTCAGATGATGCAGCTGCTGACTTTTAATCAAATGACAATTTAAAAGACATAAAGACATACCTCCATCTCATTCCCTGGCTGGAATTTCAGCACACAGGAACTAAAGAAGGAATGTTACAGCAGATTATGGCACTTGTAATCTCTCAATTGGCTTCTGGGGATGTTATGAGATCTTTTTCATAAGCCCACCTGCCATCCAAAAGTTACAGGATTTTTCCATTAATTATATAAGATTACTTCAAGTTTACCTAACGGCTCTCTGGGACTCTGTCCTGGCTGCACTGGGAGTAGACGATGCCTGGGACTTTGCGGGTTTAATCCCTGGGTCTGCAGATTCAAAGAACCAGAAGTTAATTAACTATTGCTATTCCTCGTTAGCTGAAGGAACACTTTAAATACAGGAGTCAGAGTGAACCATCCAGACATATCCCATGGAGTCAAACCTCCCAGCTTGTTGTTCATTAGGAGTATTTCATAATGTTGATAATGCTTTAATCTCTCAAACATGCAGCTAATTGGATAAACTAGGGGTGAGCCTACGGGCATTTTTGGGTTTTATTCAAATTGCAGTTTACTTAGAGAATTTTTTTTCAGATAGTGTTACATTTCAGGATAGAAACATTTCAGGAAGCGCTCTCATGATTGAGAAGTTTGTATTTCACTCTAAAAATTGACTTTGACACTCCTAGGACCACTTGAAAATCCAGAGCATTGTGAAGGCATTTATATATATAAATAGGAACTGTATGTGGAAAATAAATGCTGTGGAATCCCTTTCAGCTGAAAGTTGTCAAGCAGGATGCAGTCCATTAGAAGAGATTGAAAAGCCCAGTGACAAGCAGGACTGGGTATTTTAAGCCTCAGCACATATTTTTTGGCACAATGTGTCACAAATGTTTAGGCAGGAGAGGCAGGCTCGGAGCTGTCTGTGGTGTGTTATCCTCTTCATAAGGCAGGAGAACCCCCTGATTCGCAGCAGCACTGCAGCAAAGCTTGGCTGAAGGCACTGATGCTTTGACTCTTTGTGACTGTTTAATTTACTTATGGGAAAGAGGAGTTTCTTCAGACATTCCCCAGTTTTGGTGGCAGTGCTGGGAGTGTGTGGAGGCTTTGATCTGCGCAGATACTGATAAGATGGGTGCACTCCCTCAGATGAATGGACTGTCTTGCTTTTGCCTTTCCCAATAGGAAATGTGTCCGTTGCTCTGAAGAATGTGGGAAAACATGCAGCTCAGAGGAGCCCTGTGAACATTCCCTTGTGCAGCTCTGGGATTGGCCTGGCTGGATTTTCTGTTGCTTACTTTATAAAGATATGAAAGGTGATTGTTGCTTTTACATTTCTTGTACAGGAGTGTCTCAGCTCAGCTCCAACTGTTCCCTTCCCTTTTTTTTAAAAATCCTTTCCTGTCATTTTTTTTCCCCTTTTCTTTCCCCCACTTCTTTCCTCAGTGTTAAAATCCAGACTGAAATCCTGTCTCATTATTCTGCTGCAGTTTGACTTCATGCCCACCCCACATCCATCTCTTGCAGCACCCAGGCTGCAGGCTCGGGGCAGCCTCTTTCTCATTGTGACTTTTGTTTTCTTCCTTTTATTTGCTCATTCTCACGATGTGTCAGAGCAGAAGACAGCTTGGAAGTTCTATTTTGCAGTCAGAAGCAAAAGCCCACCATAAATTGCATGTTTATTATTTTTTGTTGTACTCTTCTGCATTTTGTGAATATGCTGGAAATGTCTGATGAAACAAAACTTTTACAATCTTCTCAAGAGTTTTTGCAATTTTAACTGAATCTTCTTCCATTGTCTGTTTCTGTTGACTGAACTGCAGTTGTTCTCAGCTTTTGCTTTTTTTTTTTTTCTCTTTTTGGTGTATTTCAAAAGAGACTCTTGGGCTGAAATATCCCACCCCACCCACACGAACAGCAGAGGTCTCTGCAAATTCTTGAATGGCTTTCACGTGTGTCCTGCCTATTCAGGCCTGATCCTAGTTTTTATACATGTTATATTAAAGGGAGGAACAATGTTTATGTTTGAAGGGGCAGGACCATCTTTTCCCAGAATCTCCAGTTCTCCAAGGACACTGAATTATGGCAGTTTAGACCCTCGTTTAACTGCAGTGCTGTAGATGAGCTACTACTATGAGATGTTTTCCTTTATGCAGCTGAAAATGATGGGTGGAGGTCTTTCAAAAGAGCCTGGACTCCTTGTTCTCATTTTCTTTTAGTGGGAGCGAGGTCCTTAGACCTGTTAAAGAGCTGTTTCTTTCCTTGCTGTTTCACACCCTCATTTTCAGTCGGAGTTTGCTGATAACCCATCTCAGCATTGTTATGTCATTTCTCGTGATAAATTCTCTCTGCTTCTGCTTGTACTGGAAGTGACGGGAGATTTATGGGATAAAGCAGAGGGACTGTGTGTATGAGAGCAGGAATAAAACCAGACAGAGGGAGAGAACAGCCACCTCCCTGGGCCTGTTGGTCCTGGACCTTGTTAGAGGTGGCCAGAGCCACCAGAGACCACCAGCAGGGCAGATCTTTTCCAGCCTCTACCTAAACCCTGCTGTTTGTGGGGTGTCCTGTGCCTTCTTGTTCCCTCTGCTTTTCTCACCATTGCTCACAAGTTCTTGGTGCAGGGGAGCCTCTCTCTGGATGGTCCTTTACTCCCCAGTTTAGTGACTGTGGGAAAGTTTGTGCTGAGTTATGGCCATACCCAGGCCTGGCAGAAATAATGCTGGTGTCTCAGGGACTGTCAAAAACCCCAGTGCCCTGTGTAGAAACGAGCCTTCAGATGGTGTTACACTGATTATTTTGTAGCTTTTGGGAATTTGGGGGATTTTGTGCAAATGGCTTTGTGTCCTTGACAGATGTGGTCACAGAAACACCTGGAATGATGCAGCTGCAGCCTGTTCCAGGTGGAGGGAATGTACCTGTGCATCCCCTGTAAAGGTGTCTGAAGGAAGGATGGAGAGAGGGTATTTACAGGAGCTTGGAGCGACAGGACACAGGGAATGGCTTCACACGGACAGAGAGCAGGGTTACATGGGATACTAGGGGGAAATTGTTCCCTGGGAGGGTGGGCAGGCCCTGGCACAGGGTGCCCAGAGAAGCTGTGGCTGCCCCTGGATCCCTGGAAGTGTTCAATATATCAGAGGTCTGACATTCCTTGGCCAAGACTATAAAAATGTTAACTAATTTCATTTTATTTTTAACTTTCCAAAAGAACTTTTGTTCTCTAGACCTCGGGTGAGACCCATTATTCCACGTGGATCTTATCTCCAGATGCAGTCCCCAGTTCAGGACATATACATCCCAGCACTCCATATATTTTTTAAAGAGAAGTACCTTATTAAGACATTTCCTGAAGAGGGAGGCAGTCAGGAATGTTTATAATTGCTTTCCTGAACCAGTGCCATGGATCTTGGCTGCTGTACCACATTCCATAGTAAACCCTCTGATTTCTCAGCATCTCTTACAGCTTCACCCCCATCCTGTCTCCTCAGCTTCTCCTGTCAGCTTTTTCTGACACAGCATTTCAAGGGCTGTGAAGAAAGGAAGCTGATTTTTTTTTGTCTTCTGATTTTTGGGAGCTGAGGGTCCTCGGCTCCCTGCAGCTCTTATTTCAGTGTTGACTCAAGAGCTCCACAGGTGGGAAATTGTAGCAAAGTATAAAAACATGAATTTGATACTGAAAATGCTGCCCCAGCTCCTTTCTTCCCTGTGTGCTGCAGTGACCATCTTGATTGTTTCTGGATTTCACAAGTCTGAAGCCTGGTTTTTCCCTCGGAGTCGAGCCATGTTCAGTGAGGTGGAGCAGAGAGGTGACCACAGCCTGACCTGCAGAGGAGAGGAGCAGAGTTGAAAAGGCTTTCAGATGTGCTTGGCCTTGACAGGATGGGCACCAAATTCAGGACTGGGGCCGCCAGGACTGTTCTCTGTAGCATTCAGCTGGCAGGAGGGTGATCTCTGCAGCACTAGGAAAGGGTTTCACACCGTGAAATATCAGAAAAACAAAAAAGCCCAACAACCAAACCTTCTTACTAAGTAGCTTGCCAAGAATTCAGAGAGGATAAAAGCGACAGGTCCGACTGGAAATTCCTTTGTTCTGTGAGCAGCCCCTTTGGAAATTTCCCTGCACATGGACTCAGATGCTGTGAAGCATTTTCCTGCCGTTGGAATATCATGTAACTAGATGGAACAAAGCAGAGCAGGCTCTAAATCAGCGTGTGCATGTGTTTTGGAGTGGAGGGAAGAAAGCTGAAATGAAGAGTTGTTTTTCTTCCCTGTCTTCTCTCTAACTCTGTGATTCAGACCGTCCTTCCCTCTTGTGGCAGGATGGGAGACAAGGAAATGCTCCAGTAACCTGAAACATCACTAATTAGCATGTGAGGTCCCGGGAGAAGTGGAGTGTGGAGAAATATTGTAAGTTTAAGGAGGGGAGAGTTTCCACTTTAGTTCCAATTTAAAAGCTTGCTTTGCTTTTAAAACAATGTTTGCTTTCAGCTTATGATGCCAGGTGTCTGTTCAACACCAAAGTTATAATTTTAGGAATGTCAGCCCCAATATCTCTTAATGAAATGATGCCACAGCCATTTATTCTGAAACTGCAATGCTATTTTCATGTGCTGCTCAGGGACCAAAGGCACCTCCCAAACTGCAGGTACCAGGAGGGATATGGAGAAGTGGGAATCCACAAGTGGGGTGTTCGTGTTTGCAGCTGTTCAAATTCCAGGACACTGCACTGGTCCTGTGTCATTGTACCATGGGATGTGAAGAGATATTCCCACTTCTCCAGTGCTGTGAGTGGTACAGCAGAGGGAAGAAAACACTTGGATCTCAGACATGAGCAAACCCCAGAGCACAGAGGGCAGCTCCTGTGTTGCTCTGCAGGGCAGCCCAGCAGCTTTTCATGCACCTCAGCTCTGTGGCCCTGTGACACCCTGTGCCTTCTGTGTGTGGGAGCAGCTGCTGTTTGACAGTGCAGATTGTCTGGGTACTGCATTTGTTCAAACAGAGAACCTTCCAGAAGGTTTTCCTAATGGAGTTAAATATTATAGAATCAGAGAATGGTTTGGAAAGGACCCTAAAAATCATCCCATTCCACCCTCTGCCATGGGCAGGGACACCTTCCACTGTCCCAGGCTGCTCCAAGCCCCAGTGTCCAGCCTGGCCTTGGACACTGCCAGGGATCCAGGGGCAGCCACAGCTTCTCTGGGCACCCTGTGCCAGGGCCTGCCCACCCTCCCAGGGAACAATTCCTTCCCAAGATCCCATCCAGCCCTGCCCTCTGGCACTGGGAAGCCATTCCCTGTGTCCTGTCACTGCAGTTCCTGAGGAATTGTCCCTCTCTGGTTCCCTGCAGCCCCTTCAGACCCTGGAAGGAGCTGTGAGGTCTCCACACACCCTTCTCCTCTCCAGGCTGAGCAGCCCCAGCTCTCCCAGCCTGGCTCCACAGGGAGGGGCTCCAGTCCCCTCAGCACCTCTGTGGCCTCCTCTGGACTCGCTCCAACAGTTCCAGGTCCTTCTTATGTTGTTTCCAGAGATCAGGTTTGTTTTACAGCACTCTCTAGGATTTTGTACTTCTTGTACCACATGGAGCAAATGAACATGGAGCACATGGGAGCAGAGAAGCCCATTTTGCACTGGGCTCTTCCTATGGCTTGTGATGAACATCAATGGAAATTTTATTTAATTAGGATAAAGTGTATAGGGGAGGTTCAAGTTTAGGCAGAGTCACAAGGAAAATGTTCTGTATCAATTCATGGGTTCACTCACCATAAATCTTGTAATTTTCAATCCTCACCAGAGCCTCATGAGTATCACGTTAGGGGCTGATTGCAACAATCTTCAGAAAAAGGGGGAGAAATGAGTGTGTGACAAGAAGGAAGAGTTGATAAAGGGATATTGCACATCAGAGTTGGGCTGCACTGGAAATCCTCTGCAATATTTATTTCCCAAGCATAAAGATTATCTCGGTGAAAATCATTTTCCAGTTTGACAATTTCATTTTAGTGTTACTTGATCTACTTTTTAGACACTTGGGAAATCAGTGTAACATTTTACCTCTCCCCACGCCAAAATGTGAGCTTTTAGATGACTAATTTGCTCTGCATGCTTTCCAGGATGGGCTACACTTAGGGCTTGTTGAGAGGAGAGGTTTTACATTGCTCTGTGGCCAAGCCCTCTTTAGTGCAGGTGCTGGTGTGATGCAAAGGACATTCTAGAGGAAGTCCTCAGGGGTCACCTGCAGTGTCTTTTTTGATGTTTTCGTATCAGTGAGACTGTATTGTACCAAATGAATATCAAGGAATTGTTGGGGTTGGAAGGGGCCTCTGGAGATCATCTGGTCCAGTCCCCTGCCCAGGAAGGGTCACCCTGAGCAGGTGACACAGGTGGGTTTGGGGTATCTTGTGAGATGGGGGCTCCACGACCTCTCTGGGCATCCTGCTCTAGTCCCTGTCACCCTCAAAGAAGCTTTCCCTCATATTCAGAGGATGTCCTGTGTTCCCCTTTGTGCCCTTTGGCCCTTATCCTGTGGCTGGGCACCACTGGAAAGTGTCTGGCTCCATCATCTTAAGGTATTTGTGTGCATTGATAAGGTTCCCTCTCAGCCTTCTCCAGGTTAACAGGCAGCTCCCTCAGTCCCTCCTTACAGGGAGATGCTCCAGCCACATCTCCATCCTTGCACCCCTCAATATCTGTGATTTCACCTTGAAAGAAATAGAAAAGTGAACTTTCAAGACCTGTTTTCCAAACATCAGTATTCAGACAGGCTACAATGCTGCTTATGACATTTTCACCTAAATAGAACCAAATGTGTTCTCCTGGGGCAAAGTGGTGTCAGCACAGCCCCGTGCTGAAAGCACAGAGAGCAGCTAAGGCCCTGCACCTGGAAAATCCTTTTGTCATGTTCTCTGAGCTCATGACCTGATAAGTGATTAATTAATGTCTCCAGAGAACATTAAAGGAAATAAGGTTTTGCAGGTGTGCCCTGAAGGGCTGTATGAAAACACTGCTTGGGGGATTTTGGGGTTTGGGGTTTTCTTTGGGGGGAAAGGGTGGTCCCTAGTGTTCCTGCAGTTTGCACAGCAGCCTAACTTGCAGCACACAAGGAAGCAGGGAAGCATTGAAGGCTGGATTGCAATCAAATTGGCAAGGAGTTCACTTCTGGAGTTGGGATGTTTAGGAGTATTCCAGTGCAAAATGCTACTTAAGGTTCTGCTGCAGTGATGTGAATGAAGGGTCAAACACATTTGGTCTGAGGGTGATGCTTTCAAGCTCAATAAATATGTTGGTTGGAGATCTCCTGATTATTGTTAAGCCCCAAAGTGCAGCTTTTTAAAGGGTTTACATCTCGACTGACACCTCAGCATTGATCAGAGCTGATCGACCAATGCCGTGATGGACTTGGAGAAAAATGTGAATAAATAAAGGAAATACATTGCTGCTTCCCTCTGCAATGGGAGTGCTGAGCTCCAGGCAGCCACATGAGGAACTCACCAGGCTTGGGCCATGAATCAGAGTCTAAAAGTGACCTGGGGCGGGCTGAGGGTCACATCTCTGGTGATACACAGAGGTGAACTGGAAGGCAATACAGCAGTAGTTAACAGTCTGGAGCCCACCTCTGGTTTTTTGCTGCTGAGGAGATTGCCAAAGCCTGCTCTGTGGGGAAATTTAAAAAAAAAGAAGAGGTTTTGTAAACAGAGAGTTGGGTTACAGAGAAATAAATAAAAGTTGTGGGTTTGGTGCTTTGATCATTAGCACAGCCATACCTGGTAAAGTGCATGGGATAAACAGGTGATTTCACAGATGTTTGCACTGATGGTCAGTGGTGAAGGAAAGATGGGAAAACTGACAGCTGCAGCATGGAGCAGACAGAGGCCTAAAATCAGAGATAAAAGTAGAAAATGCTTAGTCTTTATTAAGATACTTTGCATTGACTGCTGGCTGGACTGACTTAATTTGGAATGTAACAGAACTCTTAATTCTCTCTAAAGACACAAAGTTAAATCCTTGAAATGATACGTGTGCTATTAATTTGGCCTCATTAAATATCGAGATCTACAATTTCAAACATTGTAGAGTTGGATTTCTGATTTGTTCATTAAAAAAAAAAAGGATGAAAAAATAATCAGGCATTGGTTTGAATTTGTGCATCAGAAGCCAAGTACTGAACTGCTTCTGCTGGACCTTAGCAAGGAAAGTAGAGAGTGCAGGTTATGGGATCAAAAGTCTTGCAGAAGTGTGCACAAACTGAAACCTAATTTTTGAAGCATATAAATATGGATCAGGAATGATCTCTTGCCTCTAAAATAACTGTCAGTGTCAGCCAATGAGATGAAGATCCAGCCCGTGTCCTTCTGATGGTTTATTTCAGTGGAGGAGAAACCACATTACTGATCTTTGTTTGCAGTCTTGGACCTTTCTCAGAGCATTTTCCAGCTCAGTTTCTAGCCCAGCCCTTGCCTGGGATGTTCCAGCCCTGACCTTCCCTGGCTGCCTGCCCTTCTCTCCTGAACCCTTTCCTTCCCTGGACACAATTTCTTTCAAACACCTTTTTTCAGTAACCTCTGAACTCCCACTGTTGCCTCAATCTTGTTTATCTTTCCTCTGGCAGATAATGCATATTTCTTTGTGGTTTCTCCAAGAATTCATAAAATTATAGCAGTGTAGCTCTGTTTAATGGCTGGTACCAGTTGCACTGTTACTGCCCTGCTTGCCACAGAGTTTTTTTCTATTTCTGGCTCTGAAAGCTGGGTTTGGGTTGGGTTTGTTTTAAAGTTGGGTTTGTTTTCTAATTAAAATCAGGCCTTATGTAAAAGCTTATTCATATGCATAAGTGTTTCACAATCAAATCATTAGTGTTGCTGCTTAACAAATAAGAGGGAAAAATTAAATTATAAGGTTTACTTTTAGGTGCTTCCATAAGGATTATGCCTGACAATGTAGCCACGGGAAATTCTGGGCTCGTTTAGAGGCTTTGTATCTGCTTGGTTTTAAAGTTTAGAAGTTCAGAGTGTTGGATGATAAAAGAAGGTCAACAATAAAATGGCAGAGGGAAAAATTAAAACAAAAAAACAACATGGAAACTCTGTGTTCAAAGGTGTCTGGAAACAAATCCAGCATCCCAGACTTGTTTTGTGCTGCTGTGCCCACAAGCTCTGCTCAGGGCTGGTGCAGAGCTGTACAGAAAGGCAGCACCTTGAGGAAAACACCATCACAGCCAGTTAGGAACCACAATTTGCTTTTCTCTGTGTGTTCAGTAGGCAGCAGAACAGTGATGAGAACAGGGAGGGTTCATCCCACACACCAAAAGAATTTTGCCATTCTCTGACCTGAACTCTGAGCCCTCCAATAAAAGCACTGGGTTCCTTTTCCACTGAATGGATTTTCACTGCTGCTGTCAGGAGAACACCGAGTGTTTTGGTGCTAAGTTGTGTGGCCTGTTTGGAATGCAAATCTCAGGGAAATGTGCAGTTCTGCAGAAGCAGCTCCCCCTCCCCATGGCACTGCCAGACCTGCTCTGCTCCTGCCAGCACAGCTGGAGCTCGGTCCCAAACAGCAGCAGATCACTGTGGGACACAAACCAGCTCACTGGGTGCTGTCACTGCCCCAGGGGCTGAGAAGCTCCTTGGGTGTTTTACTGCTGCTCTGGAGACAGAAGTGGGCAGTGAGCAGAGATGGAGTGCTCAGACAGGGAGTGCATGGGGCTGGATGCAGCTGGAATTGCCTCAGGTTTTGTCACCCTACTGAGTTCAGACCCTTCACTCCTTGTGGTGTGATTTCTGACAAGGAAAGTGCCACGACCCTGGTTCACCCTGCAGCAGAGTCCAGTTCTCCCAATCCCTCCACTCTGCTTCAGCAGAGCTTTTACTACTGCATTGCAGCTTCTTCTCTGGAAGCAGTCCACTGTCTTTTCCTCCCATCTGTGGTGGGTGCTTTAAGGTGGTTTTTTTTCCTTTCTGACAGATTTGGGCAGCTTGTGGGGAATTCACAGTGGTGGAAGGAGGGTTACAGCGGGGCCTGGCTGTGGCTGGCACAGCAGAAGGCAGCTTTGCCACCCCACTGGAAGGGAAGCTGGGCTTTGTTTGTGGGATGAGAATTGTGTTGCCCTCAGCTCTCAGAAACTGAGGAAATGTCACACTCCTGTTTTCCTCACAGGTACGTGTTCTTAGGGACGTGCCAGCCCTCAAAGTAGATGATGGGAGAAGTTTTTAAGTCTCAGATGTGCAGCCTTCATCCCTGACGGCTGAGCTGGTTCATTTTCCATGTACTTCTTCCTACAATAGCCCTGAGAGACTGAAAAGGACTTTTACTCCCTTTTTTCAGTGCAGAGGTAGGAAATGCCGGAGCCAAATTCAGTGAGGATGTCTGTGGACAAAGGATAAAGTGGAGGTCTGGTCTCCCAAATTTTACTTGACTCCCTGACAACAACCACATCACCAATTAGGACTGACAGCAGGACACTGAGCCTGGCCCTTTTAAAAATGCATCAGGTTCATCTTGAAAGTTGTTGTCAGTCTTGAGTTGACTGTCATTATCCAAGGAAACTCAGATTTTATGTCCTGTATGTCCAGCAGAATGCATTTTCATGATGAAAAATTGAAATAAAGCCAATTTCTTGAGATGTAAGAAGATTCCAATTGACTTGTGGCTGAATTTGTCAGTGAAAGAAAGTTTGTTCAACTCTGCTTGTACTGTATACAAACACTTTATTAACCAGAGCTCACTTCCATTTATTCCTTGTGAGACAACTGAAGAATAAAAAGTCTTGTCTTTGTGCTGAATACACGAAATATTCAGTTAAATCTGGGAAATTTCACTGGCTTTCAATCATCTTCCTGACTTGTCAGAGCAGAAGGTGTGCCAAGGATAGAGGACTTTGTATTTTACCCCAAGCTCTTTCCATCTCCTTATTTTTTGGCTTGGAAAACAATGGGAAAAAGGTGAGATTGAAGGACTGTAAAGCAATTGAGAAGGTTATGTGTCATTTTAATGGAGTCAGTGGTCAGGTTTCACCCACAGCCTGGGCCTTGATGAAATCAGTGAAAGGCTTTGCTCAGAGGTCTGACACTGAAACCCTACACCAGTCCTTTCAAATGCATGGAATTCTGTATCTGTTGCATATGAAGACTGTATTACATGACAGATGCCTGCTTAAAGCAAAATTAGGGACAGAAAGTGCAAAAAAAATTGAATTTCATGATTACTTCCCATTGTTGCCCTCCTGTCCTTCCTGCCTTTCAAGCTGAGCACGTCCAGCTGCTGCTTTCCTCAGTGCTGGGGCACCAGAACGTGATTTGCATTTGAAGGTGCAGTTCTGGGGCATGATGTTTTGAATAGTTACCTGCACAATGGTTAATCCCCGTGGCCAGAATGGTCCATCTGTCCCTTTCATTCCAGGCAGAAAACCCAAGTGCTTCCCGGAGCCTCCGGCCCATCCGGCCCTCTGCATCCCTCACATATGTCCCACTCCTGCTGCACCAGCCATCTCCCAGCCCTTTGTTCCACTCCACACAGAAATTACTCTGTTTTTTGCTGCTCAGCCTGTGAGCAGAAATCTCAGATAAAATCACGTTTCACTGTCCTGCATGAATTACAGGTAACTGAAGCAGATTTGAGATGCTGAGACCCCTTTGGATAATTTAATTTTTAGGGGCCAAACTTGTGAAAATCAGACCTGCCTGATGCTTCCAGCTGTAGCTGAGGCCTTGACTTGGAATCAGCCGTGTTTAGTGGAACAGCAGGTGACAAATTTAGAGCATTTGAAGCAAGTGTTCAGATGTAAACATGATGGATTCACCCACAGCAAATGGAAGGTAGACACTCTGTTTCTGTGGTGACATTTCTAAAGAGGCGATTCCGTGCCACAAAAAGAAATGGAGCCTGGTTTTAGTGATGAGCTGTGTCAGTGTGTACAACCAAACAGTTCCCTTCCTGTTCAGGTCCCACACTAGGAAGAGTTGTGAACATTTGAAGAGAAGCATTGATTTGATCCCCCTCTTCTCCACTTTGCACCTGTAGCTGCTACAGCTGTTTAATTTTTTTGTTATGCACTTGAGAAAAGAGGAAACATCATCACTTTTCTTGTCATATTTTTTCCCTTTTTCTTTTTTTTGTTACTTAATGCAAAGCCTTTTTGATTTAACAGTACTTGTCTGTGCACTTTCATGTTGCTTCTCTGGAATCACTCCCTGTAGTGTGAATAAATGTTATTTGTGTCAGCAGCTAATCTCACTCTAAAGCCCGTATTGTTATTAATATGTTTATTCAATACTGTTTATTCCAGCCCCAACTTACGCATTTCCAAGTTCTTTATTTCTGAGAGCCCGGTGCCCATCAATCCTCACCCTCTGCTGGGATTAAGGGCTGAGGGATTACCCGTGCAGAACATCTGTCACTGCCACTGCTGGAGGAGCTGCAGGGCTGGCGAGGGACAGGGCCAGAGCCTGGATTAGAGCCCAGCCAGAGCTGGGTGCTGCCTCTCCCTGGGCCTGGCTACACAGCCAGGGCTGCTGGACACGTTCTTACCCCTCCTGTCTCATTGGGAACTCATCACAAGTGTCTGTGTTCAGCACTGCTGCACTCAGTGATAACCCTTCCCTGTTTAAACAGGTACAAATGCACTAAAAGTGATGTTAATTTCAGTGTAAATGCTAGTGGTTTCATGAAAAAGTAGCTTTGAATAATTACGTTAATTTATTTCTAATATCATCTAGGTTTAGAAAAGCATTTACTCCCTGGAGAATCTTTGCTTCGTGTCCCAGGGTGGAATTTTGTAACCTTTAGATGCGGCTGCAAGGAGAACAAGTGGCATTCCCAGGAGCTCAGCATGGAGTTCTGGAGAGCCCAGCTTCAGAGCCTGCATGGATCTGGCTGTAGCCAGGACCATTTGTGTTGTGGTGCAGCCTCACAGTTTGTGGGTGGATAAATGATCATTTTCCTAATTGCAAACCTTCATCTAAACTTAAACTGAAGAAGCCTACGCCTAAACTCTCAATAGCAGTTCCACACAGAGAGAAAACTGGACGAGGTGGGTCTTTCCTGATCTTTGTCAGGCCTTGGAACATTAACCTAGAGGATCAACTCATGATGTCAGAACTGTCGCCACATTACAGCATTGTGCTGGTTTGGCCAAATTCAGGGAAACTTCCGAAAGGAACGTCTCCTCCAAGGAAGGCAGGTTATAGCCACTTCTCCCCCAGCAGCTTCGGGAAAGAAATATTCCTTGGAGGAATGGGAAAGAGGAAAAAAAAAGTATTTATTTAACAAAACACATAG
>VZTH01014662.1:20357-36972 GCA_013397815.1 Aleadryas rufinucha | reverse complement strand
GGGAGAGCCGCGCCGCCGGCCGGGGATGCTGCGGGGCCGCGGGCCGCGCCCGTAGCGCGCCGGGCCGGGCCGAGCCAGGGATGCAGGGCAAGGGCAAACTGCTCGTGGTCCACAACGGGCGCATGGTGAGTGCCCGGCGCGCCGGTCCCCATCCCCCGGGGCGGCGGTCCCCATCCCCCGGGGTTGCCCCGCCCGGCGGCGCGGCGTGGGGCTCGGTACCGGGCAGGCGGGGGATGTGTGGGATTGCGGACCGGGCGGGCAGGGGGTGTGGAGGGGATAACGGGCAGACAGAGGGACGTATGGAGGCANAACGGGCAGACAGAGGGATGTATGGAGTCAGGAAACAGGCAGGTGGGAGGGTGTGGGGCTGGGTTCTGGGCAGGCAGGGCAGGATGGGGAACCAAAGCAGGCGGAGTTGTAGAGGGGTTTTAGGGCGGGCAGCAGTGTATGGGGCTGGGTAACAGGGAGGCAGGCACGTATAGGGCTGGGGTAATGAGCAGCAGGGGTTTATGAGGCTTGGACAGCATTGTAAGTGGGGATGTGCGGACAAGCAGTGGTGGGTGGGGATGGGGTCGTAGGAGTCAGCAGTGCTGGTGTGTGTGGGGCTGGGCGGCGCGGGCATGGCAGGGCTGGGTGGGTGTGGGCAGCAGGGATGGATGGGGAGGAGCAAGGAGCTGGCAAGATAGAGGGATGTGGGACTGGGGTAAGAGACGTGGCAGAGGCGTGTGGGGTGGAGTGGCAGGGAAAGGCAGGGGGGGATAGTGGGCCTGGGATGGAGACAGTCAGGGGGTGTGCGGGGTAGGCTGAGGTGTGTGGGGCTGGCAGGGTGGAGGGCACGGGCCAGGTGGGTCAAGGGCATCACTCGAGTGTGGGCACCACTTCAGCGTGGCCCCAGGCAGATGAGGAGAGATGGCACCGTGCAGCGAGTGCTCGGCTGAGCTTTGGCTATGGAGGCTCTGGCCATCTCCCTGCTTGCTGTGGGTCCTTGGGTACTCCATCCCCAGGGCTGGTACCTGGAGGGCCCAGTGGATGCTGCAGGACACCCTGTCCTGCTGTGCCCTGAGCCGGCAGCACTTGGTCCCTGTTTTTGGGCATCTGCCCTCCGGTAGCTCCAGGCTCCAAGGAAGGAGGGAACAGGCAGTTTGCCTGCCTGGGGCTGTGGTTGTCCTTCCTTCCCTCCCCTCCTCCCCTCCTCTTCCTGTGCTGTGGAGGCTGCTTCTCTCCTCCCTTCTTGCTTGGGGTGGCAGGGTTACATCTGATAGTATCTGCCCTTTCCCAATCGCTGGCCTGGCCCCAGGCCATGGGGAGGTGGGAGAAAAGCTGCACCCCCCTTGTAACTCTACCTGCTGCCCTGCGCTGGAAGTCCTGTGTCCTGCCTCTGCCACAGGGCAGGTAACACCAGAGCAGTGTTTCCTGACAGTGTCTCTTGCTCTGGATTCAGACTGTGCTTGCCCTGGTGCTGCTGCCTGCCCAGGTACCACTCCACCAGGCCAGCAGATCCCGTGCAGCCCCTCTCACCTCTCTTCTTTCCACCCCCACAGGGCCCAGCCGTGTCAGATGGAGGTAAGGCTGCTCTTTGCCCTGAGACGGGAGCCCGGCATCATCTTCAGGGGAGGGGGAAGCCCACAGGCAGCCTGGTGCCAGGGGCAGGGAGCCAGCAGACAGTGAGGTCCTGTGTCAGCCCAGGCTGTGCCATGGGTGGGTGGCAGGGCCCCCGCAGTGCAGGGCTGAGCCCTCTGCCCGGGACTGGCCATGTCCCCACATCCCTCCAGCATAGCCCCTGGTGTCTTGTCCCTCCCTCTGGCTGCTCAGCTGGCACTTTGGGGTGCTGGGGGCTGAGGGGCTTCCTGGGGCAAGGAGAACCTGGGTACCAGCCAGCCCCAGATTCTCTGAGGGAGTCTGTCTGTCTGTCTGTCAGTCTCACTGTACACTGAATATCTCAGATGGTTTATTTGACTGGCTCGGCCCCAGTTACCCGTGGTTTAGACCACCAGGAGAAATATGGGGAGCCTGGCAAAGGAGCCACACCTGACACACCTCCTCCATTCCTGCCAGCTTTGCCAGGAGAGCACTGCTTCCATACTCTTACCTTCTCTTGCAAATGACCCCCTGCTTCCCACTGCACACCAGTCAAACCAGTTCCAAAGCTGGGGTTGCCCCTGGGAACTTCCATCTTTCTGAATACATGGTCACCCTGGGTTTCCCCGAGGTGGGGTTTCCTCAGGGTTGGGAGCTGGAAATGACACTTTCTGTACCCTCCACGTGCTGGGTTTGTCCCTTGTCATGGCCAGAGGAATGGAGAAGGTGGGTTCAGGCACCTCTGCCCATCTTCTAAGCTTCCCTCTGCTCTGTGTGTCCTCCGTGTCCCCTTCCACTCCACTTCTCCTGCTGGCTGGGTGCCTTCCCAACGGCTCTTACCCCAGGACATGAGTCACAGGTGGAGTCACGGTGACACCCAGGGTGGACAGAACTGCCAGCACTGGCAGGGAGAGCTGTCATGCTGGGAGGTGCCAGCTGTGGCACCATGGTGCTCAGTGCTCCAAGGATGCCACTGTGGTGCTCCTCATGTTCCCTACCCAGCGCTCACCAGCTCCTATCCAGATGGGGCAGATGGAGGGCTGCTGGTGCCAGGGGGTGACACTGGGAGACAGGGAGACAGCCAGAACTGACCCTTTTTCTCTGTCAGAATTAAATGCCTCCCGGGGTTGTGGCAGCAACCACAGTGTGAACAGCCTGCCAGGCCCACCGGCCACATGTGGATCCACGCAGGGCTCTGTGGTCAGCTGGGCCGAATCCTTCGAGACGCTGCTGCAGGACCGTGTGGCTGTCACCTACTTCACTGTGAGTGTCACAGCCCAGAGCTCAGTCCCTGCTCCCAGCCGCTGTTGGATACCAACTGTCCCACAGCCACAGTGCCACCAGATCAGCAGCTCTCTCTGCCCTGCAGGAGTTCCTCAAGAAGGAGTTCAGTGCTGAAAACGTCTACTTTTGGCAGGCATGTGAGCGCTTCCAGCAGATCCCGGCCAGCGACACACAGCAGGTACCACCTCCGTGCAGCTTTGGTCACACAGCTGCTGGGAGGGATGTGGGCAGAGCTGTCCAGCCTGCATGTCCTGGCAAACCCCTGTTCTGGGGGGCTGAGCAGGCTGGGGGCTCTTGCAGAAGGAATAAGGAGATGGATGTGATGTGCGTCTGAAAAGCCACAGCTGGGACTGCCTGCCCCACGGAGCAGGATGTGCTTCCCCAGCCTGGGACAGCCAGAGGGTGGAGAGTGTTTCTTGGGGGACAAACAAGACCAAGGGCAGAGCTGGACAGGGGATCATGGGGACAGAGCCAGGTGGCTGCAGGGGGATGGTTCCTCCCTCAGGCTGTACCTCTGTGGAGAGAGTGGCATGTTGTGCCCAGAGCTTGGTCCTGAAGTTCAGGTACTGAGCTGGTCCTGGGTCACGTTAGTTCTTCAGGGCTCAGGTGTCTCTGTGGGGTGACCAAGGGGCTCCCCTGGGGTGGTACAGAGGAGGAGGTTGCTGGTCTCAGCCTGACCTCCTGTCCCCCCAGCTGGCCCAGGAGGCACGGCGGATCTACGATGAGTTCCTCTCCAGCCACTCAGTCAGCCCTGTGAACATTGACAAGCAGGCCTGGATTGGGGAGGACATGCTGGCCACCCCCTCCCCGGACATGTTTCGCATCCAGCAGCTCCAGGTATGGGCAGCACCTGAGCTCCACCCACAGGATGGGGGGGCTGTGGGACCACCCCACATGTCACCAGCATCACTGCTGTCACTGTGGGGCTGTGCCATGGGGCAGTGGCTAGAGCCCGTAGGTGGGCAGGGGTCTTAAGCACACACATCCTCCCTTTCCAGATCTTCAACCTGATGAAGTTTGACAGCTACACACGTTTCGTGAAATCCCCACTCTACCAGGCCTGCCTGCGGGCAGAGAGCCAGGGGCAGCCCCTGCCCGACCTGCGGCCCCACTCCCGCAGCAGCAGCCCCCCTCCTGACCTCAGCAAGGTGAGTGTGGGGGAAAGGGGAATGGGGACATGTCCCCTTGGTGCTGGGTCCTTTCCCTGCTGCTCAACCCCAGGCTGAGGACAGACAAGCAGTCAGGGGACCAGGGAAAGGGAAGGGGAGACCTCAGATGTCCCCATGCTGAGATGCTGCTTAATTCACCCCAGAAGTCGAAGCTGAAGCTGGGCAAGTCTCTGCCACTGGGCGTGGAGACAGCGGGCAGTGGTGCCAACCGCAGCCCTCACCGGTCCTTCAGGAAGGGAGAGCGGCGGGAGCCCTCCTGGGCAGGTGGGTGCTGTGCTGAGCAGGACGGAGGGGCCATGCCACCCTGAGAGGTGTTGACATCCCCACCACCATCCCTCTGTCTGTCCTAGAGGGGGGAGAAGGCGGCAGGAGCCCCATGCTGTGGAGGGAGTCCCAGGGCTCACTCAACTCCTCAGCCAGCCTGGACCTGGGCTTCTTGTCCTCGGCCAGCACGGCCGCCAGCTCCTGGACGGAGGTGAGTCGACACCATGCCAATCCCACGGCACCACGCTGCCACTGGCTGGGCTCATCCCACCACATCCCTCCCTCAGGGCCAACAGAAGAGCCTGGGGGGCAGCGAGGCAGAGCTGCCAGCCAAGCCCATGAAGTACTGCTGCGTGTACCTGCCTGATGGCACGGCCTCA
This sequence comes from Aleadryas rufinucha, assembly GCA_013397815.1. Classification (NCBI taxonomy): domain Eukaryota; kingdom Metazoa; phylum Chordata; class Aves; order Passeriformes; genus Aleadryas; species Aleadryas rufinucha. The sequence continues at coordinate 32,297 of VZTH01014662.1, read as the reverse complement.
CTGGCCTCCATCCGGCCTGGCCACTCCATCCGGGACATGCTGGCGGGGATATGCGAGAAACGCGGCTTCAGCCTCCCCGACATTAAGGTCTACCTGGTGGGGAATGAGCAGGTAGGGCAGGCAGCGGGGAGCAGAGTTCCTGCCAGCCAAACCACCCCTGTGCTGGGACCACGTGCCACTCTGCTGGCTCTCTCCTGATGGTTTGTCTCTTGCAGAAAGCGCTGGTGCTGGACCAGGAGTGCTCCGTGTTGGCAGACCAGGAGGTGAAGCTGGAGAACAGGATAAGCTTCGAGTGAGTGGGAGCTCTGGGGCTGGTGCTGTTGGCCATCCACAGTGCCCCAAACCCAGTCCCCCAGGCAGTCCCAAGTGCCCTGGCTCTGCTCCTGCCTGTCCATACTTGCCTGCAACAACCTCTTCTCCCCCTCTGCAGCCTGGAAATCTCCTCCCTCAGCAAGACCATCCGCATCACAGCCAAGTCAACCAAGCGCATCCGGGAAGCACTGCAGCCCGTGCTGGGGAAGTACGGTGTGAGCGTGGAGCAGGCGCTGCTGCGCAGGGTGAGGCTCGAGCCTCGGCAGGCACAGCCAGCCCCTGTGGTTTGGGGGGAGCCCTGGGTTTGGGGGCTCAGGCTGTGAGTAGGCGGTGGGGAGCAGCAGTGTGTGCCAGGGGCATCCTGTGGGCTTGTAGAATTGCTGGTTTTGGGATGGGCCATACACCCCACTGTGTGCTGGGAAGGACCAGTGGGTGTTCCCTGTGCTGGCCCAGTGGGGTCTGGCCAAGCTGGTCCTCAGCCTGGCTGCCTTTGCCATGCCACAGCGAGTGTGACACTGGCTGCTGTTCCTGTTGCAGCAAGGTGAGCCGGCCACCCTGGACCTGGAGAAGCTGGTCAGCACAGTGTCTGCTCAGAAACTTGTCTTGGAAACACCAGCAGGTAAAGTGTCCTCCCTCCCAAACCACGTCCCCTCAAGCCACATCACCCTGATGAGCACTCACAGGGTCAGGCTGTTTTCTGCTGGCCATGGCTCCTGCTCCCTGGGACAGGGTCCATCCTGTCACTGGCCAGGCGAGGACCAGGATGCTGGGATGGGGCACTGAGCATCACTTCCCTTGCAGACATGCGAGTGATGGAGAGCACTGAGGCCGCAGCTGCCCCCTCTCTGCTCCGGAGTCAGGTGAGCATAAAATCCCACCAGCCCTGGTCAGAGATGCCCTCACAGCTGCTGCCATGGTCCACAGGGAAGCTGGGCCCTGCTGTGGCCCCAGCACTTGCCACGGGGCTGGGCAGTGGGTGCCGAGGCAGGAGCCAGGCTATGGGAGGGTGATGGGGAGCTCCCAGGGGAGCGCTGCCTCCTTGCCCCGTGGTTGAGGCCTGGGCTGCTCATTGCAGGAGGGAAGCCCAACAGGAGCAGAGCCCGACACGCGGTGGGAAGTGCCCTCTTCCTTTTCCAGGCCACATTCTTCAGCTGCCATGAACCTCAACCGTCGCACGTATGACCTGGAAGGTGAGACCTGGCGTGTCTGAAACAAGAGGGGTTGGGGCAAAACACACGCCGAGGGATGCAGAGCCCCTGGTGTGCTGGGGAGGGGTGCAAGGTCCCATAAAGCTGGGAATGGGCTATGGAGTCTTGGGGTCTGACATGGAGCAGGGAGAAGGCGCAGGTGCTGTGCCTGGGACATGTTCAGGGTCATGTCAGGTGGAGAGGGCAGCCGAGGTGCTAGGACAAAGCCTCAGTGCCTGGCTCAGGTGCATGATCTGCATTTCCCCAGGGCTGGTGGAGCTGCTGAACCGTGCCCAGAGCTGCCGGGCCAACGACCAGCGTGGGCTGCTCTCTAAGGAGGACCTGGTCCTGCCTGACTTCCTCCAGCTCCCCGTGCAGAACGACAGTGCCTGCGAGGGGTCTGATCAGCCCAGTGCCCCTCAGCCTGGCTCCGAGGGAAGCAGCCGCCCTCAGGAAGAGCCTGCGCTGGCTCAGCCTTCGTTCGACCACAAGCTCTGATGAGTCCTGCTGCACGTCCACACCTGGCACGTGGCACCCCCAGGCCATGCCGGGGTTCAACACGGGGCCGACAGCCCCTGCCCTGCACCGCCGACACTGCCCGGACTGCAGATGCATCCACGTCCTGTCCCAAACTGTCGTGTCGTGTCGCTGTGAGTGGCTGAGCAGCTGCCATGCCCCTCTGTGGGGCCACATCCCAGTGCACATCAAGGGAGTCCTGTACATAGTTTGAACCCCTGTTGCAAAGCACTTTGCAACGTCCCAGTTGCATGCCTGGCACTGTCCTGCCCAGTGCCTCTGCCTGCAGCAGAGCTGCCTGCCCAGCACATCCTGTCTGTGTCAGGCTGGCACAGCCCCACTCACTGTTTGGGTGGGGAAAGCTCCCTTCCCACTGAAGGGTGTGCAGGATAGACAGGGTGGGTGGGGAGGAAAGGCAGGCTCCAGTCCTGAACTCCGGTGCTGTGGGCAGGCAGGGTCAGGAGAACATGTGCCCGGAGCTGAGAGCCAGATCCAGTCCCTGGCCCCGTGGGAACAGGGCTGCCCCGTTGTTGATTTGCAAGTCCACCCTTCCTGGGGAGGGTGAGCATGGCCCTGCCGGGCTGTGCCCCGGGCAGGTTGTTACGCCTGCATTGCGTGAGCGTGGCCTGATCCTGCCGCAGTAGCACTGCTTGGAGCAGGGCACATGGTTCCTGCCCCAGGCAGACAGAGGCAGAGCCAGCAGATTGTGCCAAAAAAGCCTTCCTCCTCCCCGCCGGAGATCCTGTGTGGGTGGCTGCTGAGGGACACGCAGGAGCAAATCCCCAGCAAATCCCCATATCCCCCCTGCCCCATCCCCATTGGGGCTGTGGGTGCTCAGCCTTCGGGGACAGCTCTGCTTGGTGCCAGCAGAATGCAGCACCCCTGTGTGCTGAGCACCTCAGCCTGGTGTGCAGGTCCCCAGCGTGTGCCCAGCCTGTCATTCCTGCCAGTGGCTGTGCTGGGCTGTAGCCTTGAGCCTAGGATCTGCCGGTCCTGGCTGTGCCCTGCTGGTCCCCATGCCCAGCAACCCAGTGTCCCCAGAGGTCCCAGACAGAATCTGTGATGGAGACATTCCCCCAACAGCAGCCAGGAGATCCCTCCACAGTCCATACGTGCCAGAGCCCTTCCTGGCTGTGCCTTGCGTAACCACTCTGTCACCACTGCCTGGCCAGAGGCAGAGGGGTGACCCAGGGCCCCCAGGCTTGCCCAGAAATGGGGGCATGGCCACCCAGCCCTATGCTGCCACAGCCAGCTGCAGCCCTGTGGCCTTAGTCAGAGCCCCTGTGTCTCTGTGATGCTGCTCAGTTCTGTCTGTGGTGTGGAACCAGGGGAAATAAAGAGCATTGCCTGGATGTGCCTTTCTTTCCTTCCTCTGTCATCAAGGCTGGATGGTGCTTTTCCTAGCAGCAATGTCCCCTCAACACCCCTGTCCCCCATGGAGCCCTCCCAGGGCCATGGCAGAGCTGGGGCCAGCCCTTGGCTCCAGTGCCACCCTGACTGGCAGCAAGGGGCAGTGCCAGGAGCTTGTTTTCCCGGCACTGCTGACGGAGTAGGGGAAGCTGCAGGGCCGGCACGGCCAAGGACTTCAGCCCCAACCCTGTCAATGAGTGACAGCCAGAGCTGCCAGGGCCTCACTGGGTTAATGATTGTGGGGGCAGCTGGCCAAGAGCCCCTGGGCATGGGGCAAGTGCGGACACCAGCCTCCTGCACACTGTCTGCACCCCCTGGATAGAAGAGTCCCCAGGCCCTGCGGAGCCAGGACATGTCCCCTGCTATGGCACCTCCGGGGCATTCAGCTCCATCAGTCAGTGACTCAGCAGAGGTGGCTCAGTGATGCTCCAGCAGTGGCACAGGTGTCCCCAGGCTGTCCCTGAGTGCCCTGGAGTACCCAAGGGATCTTCCCTTGTTCAGCCCATACATTTGCACCTGGCTCATCCATGGTGATGGGTCCTGGAAGTGCTTAATCCTGGGGAAATGGGGATGTGGCAACTGAACACCTTTGTGCCCACTCCCACAGGCACCAGGGCTGGAGGGGCCATTGGCCACTGTCTCTCCCCCAGACAGTTGTGGACATGAGCCAGCTGGGTGTCCTGTGGGTGGATGGAAACTTGGCTGGAGGTGTGTAAGCAGCAGGTAATGATAAACAGGGCCGAGGAGGTGGTGACGGCAGCGCTGGCCTCGCTCCTCTCCTGCCCACCCATCGCACATGCCGGGGAGATGTGGTGCCAGGGAGATGTGGGCTCTGCCCAACACAGCCCTCACAGCACTGCTGGCTGCCCCAAACTGAGCCACTGGCACAGGCAGAGCCGGGCTGCGTGCCACCATCACCACCAGTGGCAGGACACGGGGATCACACTGGCGTTGGTGTCACCCTCCACCAATGCCCTAGGAGTGAGGACATTGTGCCCTGGGCAGAGTTGGGTCCCTGATGGCTCATGCTCCAATGGCACTGAGGGTGGTGGATGTGTGCACAGCCTCACCTCTGGTTTGTGATGCCCCAGTAGCACTAGCACCAAACCCTTCTCCTCCTCCTCTCGTGCAGTGGATGAACCACCTGGCACCAAATGATGGGGAGCAGAGGCTGCTCTGGCATCACCCCTCGGGCACTGGGCTCCAGCAGTGCCCTGGCTTTGCTCATCACTGCAGTGGCTGCTGCTCACCCAGACCCCGGGCAGGTGAGGCAGGGACCCAGACCCCAGGCAGGCGAGGGACGGAGTGCCAGGGGCACAGTACCCCGGGGGCGCGTGCCCCATCCCGCCCGGGGCCACAGCTGACGCGGGATGTGGTGGGGGTTACCCATTAACTGCAGGAATTTCTGGGGAGGAGGTGAGCAGCGAGCCAGGCGAGGGGCAACACGGGGCTCCTTAGACTTTGCTCTTGGCGTGTGTATAAAGGGCCATTGTGCCCCACAGGCCACTTCACTGGAGGGACGCGTGGATGTGGCATGTGGAAGTGGCACTGCCCTGAGTGCCTGGCCAGCCCCAGGTGAGCTGGGCCCTGGGCAGGAGAAGTCCCCTTCCTGCCTCCTCTGCCTGCCCTTTGGGAGCTCGCTGGGGTGGCACAGCAGCAGCTGGTGGCCCAGGGGACCAACAGATGGTGGGATGGTGCTCCTCAGTGGTGCCAGCGCTGCAGAGATTCGGGGGGACGTGGCACTTGGTGCAGCACAGCTGTGGTGACACACGGCCACCTCTGCTCAGCCTCAGCAGGAGCGATGCTGCCCTACCGAACGGAGAGCCCGGTCCTGCCCGGTCGCTGCCCGGTGCGGGGAGGAAGGGTGGTGCACGGGCCACAGTTTGCCTACTGCCCCAGCCCCCAAGGTAGGTGCCCCTAGCCCTCCTCCTCCTCCTCTTCCTTGCCTGGCTCAGCTCTGGTCCTGGCCCAGGTAGTCCTGGGGTCTCCTCTTTAGGGAGGTCCCTGCGAGGACAGGGCTGTACCATAAGTGCCCTCTCTCCCCAGCTCTGCACCGGCTGCCAGGTGCCCACACCTGCCCCTTCACTGTCGGTGCTGTGCCTTGCCCTGACCATGGCTTCCCCTGCCCCGGCTCCCCGGGGCGCCTGCGCGAGGGCCGGGAGCGGTACGAGCTGGATGCGCTGTCCTGGCAGGGGCACCGGCTGGGCTTGGATGAGCTGCACAAGCCAGGTGAGACCCTGCAGGTGGTGGGGGTCACACAGCACTGGGTTGGGGAACACCCCAGAGACCTGACAGAGGCACCTGGGGCACTTGGTGTGCCAGGACTGTGGGGTGCCAGGATGGTAGGGGAGTGCCGGTGGGGAGACCCTCAGCATCCTGGGGTGTCGTGGGAAGAGCTGAGGGACAACAGGGCAGTTGGCACAAGGCACTCCAGGGTGGGAGGAGATGGAGAAGACTCAGGGAGAGGTGGCATAGCTGGGGACATGAGCCCTGTGCTGCCAGGAGCCATGAGAATGGCATAAAGCTGTAGGAGCCTGGGGAGCAGGGGCCATGCCACAGCAGGAGTTTAACACTCTCTCTTGTCTTGCACAGAGCTCGGGTGCTGGGCCAGGGTCCAGTCCTTCTGTGTCTCCCTTCTAAAGGTGCCCCTGATGTTTGGGTTCCTGTACCTCTTCGTGTGCTCTCTGGATGTGCTCAGCTCTGCCTTCCAGCTGGCTGGAGGTAGTAGGGTGGCAGGGATGCCTGGGAACCTGGTGGCACCAGCGGTGCCAGCAGCCTGTGCTCACATTCTCTTACAGGCAAGGTGGCGGGGGACATCTTCAAGGACAACGCCATCCTCTCCAATCCAGTGGCTGGGTTGGTGGTGGGCATCCTGGTGACTGTGCTGGTGCAGAGCTCCTCCACCTCCACCTCCATCATCGTCAGCATGGTCTCCTCAGGGTGTGAGTGTGCCCCTGAGGCTCCTGGGGACCTGAGGCTGAGGGAGGGGACGGCTGGATGGGGCCACCCTGAGCCAGGCCGTGCAAGGCTAGCAGGTCTCTCTGTCCCCAGTGCTGGAGGTACGCTCTGCCATCCCCATCATCATGGGCTCCAACATTGGTACCTCAGTCACCAACACCATCGTGGCCCTCATGCAGGCTGGCGACCGCAGTGAGTTCAAACGGTGAGAGCTGGATGGGTCAGAGGACACTTGGGGGCTGGGGGCTGCTCCTCAGGACCACCCCACGCCAACGAGCTCCTCCACTCTGCGCAGGGCCTTTGCCGGTGCCACGGTGCACGACTGCTTCAACTGGCTGTCAGTGCTGGTGCTGCTGCCACTGGAGGTGGTGAGTGGGTACCTGCACCACGTCACCCGCCTGGTCGTGGCCACCTTCAACATCCGCACTGGGAAGGATGCCCCCGACCTGCTGAAGATCATCACGGAGCCCTTCACCAAGCTCATCATCCAGGTCTCCTCAGCTGTTGTGTTCGCCAGCACGGTGTGCCCCAGGCTGGTGGTGATGTCCCCAGCGCTGGTGTCCCTTTGATGGTGGTTGTATCCAAGTGTCCCCAGGCTGGCAGTGGTGTCCCCATGCCAGTGAAGATGTCTCCAGTCTGTGGGTGCTGTTAGCCCCCAGGTGCCCTCGCCAACACGTGTGTTGTTGCAGCTGGACAAGTCTGTGATCACGGGCATCGCGACAGGGGACGAGAGCCTGCGCAACCGGAGTCTCATCCGTGTCTGGTGTGACCCTGCATCCCCACAGGTGAGGGACCCAAACAATCCCACAGAGGATGGGTGGTGGGCAAAGGCTGGCTGTGGAGCCAGCTGTAGCCCACCTACTCCCTGCAGATGGCCACTGTGGGGCTTGGCCCCCCCCCAAACTGCACATCCCCTGGCCACTGTACCACTAAGGGCATCGAGGTCCTCCACAATGTCACCAGGCAGAAGTGTGAGTGGGTGTGGAGGGCTTGGGCAGGGCTGGGGCACAGGGCGTGGAGCTGGGGAGGTGCAGGCAGGGTTGGGGGTTGTACGTGTGATGGAGAAGTGCTGGAGTCATGATGTGGGGCAGGGCTGGGAGATGTTGGGCTGGGGTCCAGGTGTGGGGCTGTCTGTGGGGGCAGGTTTGTGAGTGGGGCCGGGAGGGCCCCAGCCCCTTGCCCAGCCGTGCTGTGGGGCAGGCGAGCACCTCTTCACCGACACACCACTGCCCGACCTGGCCGTGGGGCTGGTGCTGCTGGCCGGGTCCCTCGTCGTGCTCTGCACCTGCCTCATCCTCCTGGTCAAACTCCTCAACTCCCTGCTCAAGGGGCAGGTGGCCAAAGCCATCCAGAAGGTCATCAACACTGGTGAGTAGGATGGGGACCACATGCCACACGGTCACCCATGCCCATCTCCATCTGCCATCCTCAGACCTGTCCCTGGCTGCCCCGACCCCCCAACCCTGATGTGTCCCTGCCCATGTCTGTGTTTGTGTCCATGTCCATGCTCATGCCCATGCCGTGGCAGACCTCCCACACCCGCTCAGCTGGCTCACTGGATACTTCGCCATGGTGGTGGGTGCTGGGATGACCTTCGTGGTGCAGAGCAGCTCTGTCTTCACCTCGGCCATCACACCCCTGATCGGTGAGTCCCGGCCATTCCTGGTCCCCTGCATGTGCCAGCCCCTGGCCTGTGGGTGCTAAAGCACTTGGAGGGACAGGAGGAGCTGTGCCTCCTTGGGAGAGCATGGGGATGGCACTGCCAGGAGCGATGGGATGGATGGGGTGCCTCTCCCACAGGCCTGGGGGTGATCAGCATTGAGCGTGCCTACCCACTGACCCTGGGCTCCAACATTGGCACCACCACCACTGCCATCCTGGCTGCCCTGGCCAGCCCAGGGGACAAGCTGGCCAGTTCCTTCCAGGTACAGTCAGCCCAGGTCCATGGCCAGGCTGGATGGGGTCACCGGGCAGGGCAGGGGCTGGGGGAAGCCCAGGTGCCTGGCCTGATGGGGATGCCATCCCTGCAGATCGCTCTGTGCCACTTCTTCTTCAACATCTCGGGCATCCTGCTGTGGTACCCGCTGCCCTTCACCCGCCTGCCCATCCGCATGGCCAAGGCGCTGGGCGAGCGCACGGCCAAGTACCGCTGGTTTGCCGTGCTGTACCTCATCATCTGCTTCCTCCTGCTGCCCTCCCTCATCTTCGGCATCTCCATGGCGGGCTGGCGGGCGCTGGTGGGGGTGGGTGCGCCCTTCCTCGGCCTCCTCTTCTTCGTTGGGCTGGTGAATGCGCTGCAGGCGCACAGCCCCGGCCGCCTGCCCAAGTGGCTGCAGACCTGGGACTTCCTCCCCGCCTGGATGCACTCACTGCAGCCCCTCGACCGCGTCATCACCCAGGCCACCCTGTGCTGCACCGACCGCTGCCGCAGCCCCGAGGGCTGGGAGGAGCACGAGGGCCCTCCCCGCGACAAGGCCAGGCTGGGGCTGGACAACCCCGCCCTCTCCTACGCCGAGGAGATGCCCAGCCCCACCATCCGGGTGGGCTCCCCTCGTCCGCTCCCGCACGGTGCCACACGGCTCTAGCTGGCAATGCACACCCAGGCTGCTCCTGTGGCTGCTGGTGTCCATTGTTCCTGCTCAGCTGGTGTCTAATAAAGGGGGAGCGCCCACGCCCCACGTGTGTGTCTCTTTGGGTCCTCTCTCTGCAAACCCTGCGGTCACAGGGTGACCACACCCACCATCCTCCCCATTTCCCACACACCACCCCTGCTCAGCCCAGCTAGTGCTGAGGACACACCAAACACTCTGCTGGTGCTGTGGCGCACATGGTGATGCTGCCACAGCTAAACCCTGAGGTCTGTAGCCAGCTGTACTGAGGTGTCACGGGCAGCATCTTCTTCCGCCTGCCTTGTCCCCGAAGGGCTGAGCTGGCAGGGTCCGTGGTGCCCCACTGTGTGCCACAGCAGCGTATCAGTGAGCGAGGCACAGCACGGGGCATCCAGCAAGGTGCTGGGCTGCTGTGGTGCTGCTGGGCTGGGATCAGCAGGATGATGACTCGGCATGGTTGGGCAGTGCCCCTGCACCACCGGGCACCCTGGCACCCGTGACTGGAGCCTTGCTGCCGTGGTGACCCTGAAGGGAGCCCTTTAAGTGGCAATAACAACTTCTCCCACTGCCCACACATGTTTGGGTTCCTGCCAGTGATATCGGCCCACCCTTCCCTCCCTCCCTCCTTCCCGCCCGCCCTCCTCCGGACTGGGACCAGCAGAGCCAGCAGCGCTGCCGCGGGAGCCTCTCTGTGTTCCCGGCACCGCCGCTGTCCCACATGCCCAGCTGGGCAACCACTGGGCCAGGACCTCGCCACCAGACCGGGTCAGTGCAGGAGTGCTGCTGGCTGGGAGAACCCCACGGGGACTCAGCGATGCTGGGACTGCACCCACAGCCGCTTCGGGACCGGTGAGCAGGGCGGGGGAAAGCCCCATGGGGCTTCATCTGCTTGAGGGGCCGGGCCAGCATGGAGCCAGCCAGCGCCCTTCCCAACACCTCCGGTAACGGCAGCGGCACCGGCAGCGCCCCACACTCACCCGCAGCCACGGGGCTCATCTTGCTGGCCGCCCTGTCCGTCCTGCTGGCCACGCTGGTGGGCAATGCTCTGGTGGTGGTGGCCATCTCCACCAGCCGGGCCCTGCAAGCCCCACAGAACCTCTTCCTGGTGTCCCTGGCCTCGGCGGACATCCTGGTGGCCGTCCTCGTCCTGCCCTTCTCGCTGGCCAACGAGGTGATGGGCTACTGGTACTTTGGTGGGCTGTGGTGCAGCCTGTACCTGGCGCTGGACGTGCTGCTCTGCACGGCGTCCATCGGGCACCTCTGTGCCATCAGCCTCGACCGCTACTGGGCCGTCACACGGGCGGCGCGGCTCAACCTGCGCCGCAGCCCGCGGCGGGTCAAGGGCATGATCGGGGCGGTCTGGGCGGCGGCAGCCCTGGTGGCACTGCCACCGCTCCTGCGGCCGCGGCCGGGGGGCCGGGAGTGCCAGCTGAGCCAGGAGACCTGGTACGTGCTGGCCTCCTGCGCCGCCTCCTTCTTCGTCCCCTGCCTCGTCATGGTCGCTGTCTACTGCCGCATCTACCGCCTGACTGCCCGGCGGACGGCCGCCCTGCTCGCTGCCCGCTCCCCGCGCCCCGCCAGCGGCGACAGAAGGATGTCAGGTGTTGGGACGCCGGGATGGCGGCGCCGGAGCCAGCACCAGAGCGTGCTGCTGTGCCGCCGGCGGCTGGTGCGGGCGCGGGAGCGGCGCTTCACCGTCGTGCTGGCTGTGGTGATGGGGGCCTTCGTGCTGTGCTGGTTCCCCTTCTTCTTTACCTACAGCCTGGGGGCTCTCTGTGGGCAGGGCTGCCACATCTCCAAGCCCCTCTTCAACTTCTTCTTCTGGATCGGCTACTGCAACAGCAGCGTCAACCCCCTCATCTACACCCTCTTCAACCGGGACTTCCGTGCTGCCTTCCGCCGGCTCCTCACCATCCCCCGCCGGCACCACACTTAGGGACCCATTGGGACACTGGAGATGTGGCCCCCAGCCCCACTCAGCGTTCACAGCACCTGGGCCCACCACAGACCCTGAATGGCAGTGCCGGTGTGCAGCTCGAGGTGCTTCTGGAAATGCAGGACTGAATAAAACAAGACCAAAGCCTGTGCCTGGGGCTGGTGTCTGCCTCCGGGGAGCCCAGCAAGTGGCACCAGCTGCCGGCACCCGTTGTCACCTTCGTCACCCCACACGTATCCCTTGCAGCAGTGGTGGTGACAACATGCTGTGGCAGCTCCAGTGAGTACCAGCCCTCCCCACTCCCAGATGAATGTCCGTGTGCCCCAGCATTCTCTTTGTGCAGGGGATGGACCCCACGGCTTCTGCGAGGAGACAAAACCCTCCACATGGCAGCATCACCAGCACTGGGCTGAGCTGGCTGTGCCACCACAGCAGCCCAGTCTGAGCCCTGTGCCTCTCTGCCAGGGCTGTCCTCTCTGGGGACATGCCAGCTGTGCCATGTCATGGGGGCTCTGTGAGGGCACACACGTACCCACGGTGGGGTGCAAGGGTTGCAGGTTGTGGTGGAACACCCCACAGCCTGCTCGGGAGCTTTACTGAGATCTTGCTGCGGGAGGGAAAGGAGGAATGATATCCCAGAGCCGGAAAGGCCATTCTCCCTCGGGAGAGTGTTAGAGATGGGATCGCATGGGAACAGGCTCCAGCACAGCCTGACGTGCAAGAGGCCACGGAGGCAGCTGTGGGGCGAAGACCCGGGGACAACCACATCCCCCTTGGGGGGCAGAAGCTGCCCCACACCCACCCTGCCTGGCTGCCTGCCCCGCTCCGCACAGACACCCAGGGGTCAGGGGCTGCTCCACTTCTTCAGCTTTGCTGCTCAAAATAGAAAATCTCAAAACATTGGACTTTCTCTGGGCTAAAAACAGCCACTGGCGCCTGGGAGCTGGAGCCCAAGGAACACTGGCCCCCGCCAGTCCCCCCAGCCCCCGTCGGGGTGGATGCAGCTCAGCTG
>VZTH01014662.1:0-17765 GCA_013397815.1 Aleadryas rufinucha | reverse complement strand
GTCCCTCCCGGGGCATCGCGGCCTTGGCGGGGAGCGGGGAGGTGGCGGCGCAGGCTGGGCACAGGCATTCGTCTCCCCCAGTCCTGCGCGGGGGTTGCCCGGTGCTGCGCTCGCTCCGGGGCTGCTGAGCTCCCTCCCGGGCGGCCTCGCTGCCTCTCCGGTGGAGATTGCCCGTCTGCCTCTCTCGCCTTGCCCACTCCAGAGGCTGCTCCAGCTCCTCTGGCACAGGGGAGAGGCAGTTTTGGGTGCCGTAGGAGAAAAAAGAAAGTTCATTTCAGTGCGGTAAACTGCTGCTTCCCACACACGGGCCGATCCCGAAACTGCGGCGGGGAGCCCCACCCGTCCGCCGCCTTCACACCGGCCCCGGCCCTGGGTCTGCGGGGCTCCTGGAGCTCTGCTGCGGGCCCACGACGCTCCCACTGCTCCAGGGACACGCTGAATTCCAGGGCCCCGGTGTGGGATGCAGCCTGGCAGCAGCGGGGCTGTCCTGAAGATGCAAGGAGAAGCCTCAGGAGGGGATGGGAAGTCTCACACAGGAACCTGGTCCTTTGCACAGAAGATCCGCTTCAGCCAGGCATCGACGAGTTCAGTAGATCACGTATGTGGTGGGGAAGTACAGTCCCCCCTGTCCTGTGGCGTGCAGTTGGCCACATGGAGCCATCCTGGAGCCTGAGAGACCCGCTGAAATCCAGTTAGAGGGCTTTGGAGATTAGATTTGTGGGAGCAAAAAGCAGCGAAATTAAATTTGCACGGGCAGAAACATTTCCAAGCTGCTTGAAAACCAGGCTAAGTGTAAGTACTCCTGGCACAGTGACCGTGGTGGACCGTGACGTTCAGGTTCGTAATGGCAAGGTTTGGTTCAAAACCAAACAGCGGAGTTTGTGACCTCCAGGCACGAGGCCCAGCTTCACACGGAGTGACCCAGAGACTGGCTCCTGTTGTGCCCTTGGGGAATGGAGTTTGGGCACTGATGCAGCACGAGGTGCTGGACGGCTGCTGCTCCTGGTGCTCTGCTGGTGCCTCTCCCTCGGCAGCAGCGGGCAGTTTGCAGGCAGAAACAACCCACTGTCACACTTGTACCAGTTTTTTTGGCTGTGAGAGCTGTTGGTGTCCGTGGCTCTCCTGTCCGCTGCCCACCTGTGGCTGGGTGGCCGTGGTGGCTACTGGGGTGAGCTCAGTCAGCTTCTATGACAGGACAGAGCTACTTTGCAGGCCAGACCAAACAGGGCTGGGTTCTTTGCTCCAACCTGGCCTTCTTGGAGCTTCCTAGGTTGGTGTGGGAGTGCAGAGCTGAGCTGGGATGTGCTATGGGGTTGCTGACAGCCACCTTCAGCTGCTGCCACAGCAGGACCATGCCCTATGTTTGGTCTGGCCCAGGGAAGGTGAAAGATCCTTGTCCCCCTTGCCCTGACAGAGGGACAACAGACCAACTCTCATCCATCACCCACCCCTGAAGCTTGCTCCTGATGAGCTCTGGATGGAGGCAGCCCACCCCTTGCTCCATCCCCAAACCAGGGGTGCTGGGAGGTTGCTGTGCAGGAGCCCAGCTCCCCGCTGGACTGTCAGCCGTGGCGCTGGGAGGGCGGGGGAGAACCGCGCGTGAAGGGCGCTGGAGCCTCCTTTCAAAGCAAACAACTCAAGGAAATGCAACCTCCGGGTGCTGTGGGGCTTTGCTGTGCCTTTCCTTGAGCTCTCTTGGTGTGAGGATGGCCTGTCCTCCCCTGCCCTCGTTTCGCTGCCCCCATCCGCCGCATTGTCGCTGACAAGAAGGTGTCTGCGCCGCTGGTTTCTTCCAGCCCTGCTTACCCTTGAGTCACTTCCTTCCTGAGTTTGTACAATCGTGCGGCCCAGCTGCTGGAGCGGGGCAGATGCAGTGCAGGGACCCACGGCGTGACAGGGGCTCGGACCCGGGGCTGGCACCGCACGAGGCTGACCAGGATGGCCCCATCCCACCTGCCTGTCCATCCAGGGCCTCCTGCAGTGCAGGGAGCTGGGTGCCAGCGGGCTGTGTCTAGGGTTTGGGGTTGAACTGCATCTGCAGTGGAGGAAAGTGTTATGAAAGTGTTTCTCAAGAGCTGATGAATTATGTTCAGCCCCACTGTGATTTCAGAAAGCTGGGCCTTGGGCCCAACTCTTGGCCCGACCACTTTGGCAGGGTGATTTAATGAATTTCCAAAGAGAGGTGGGAAATTGTGTGTGTTGGCACCGGGAAAGCAATCCCTGGAGGTTGGCTGATCCCAGCAATCGGTACTTAGTGCTCGCTATGATGTAAATTTTTTGGTCTATCTAGAAGCTTTCCCACCCTGTCCTACAGCACTGGGCATTTACTCCAGCAGCTGAAGCTGGAATAATACCTGGTTCTTGGATCTTGATTTTCTGAGGCTGGCTTATCTCTGGAGAAAGGTGGGAGTGTCCCCACTTCACAGGTGGGAAACTGAAGTGATGAGCCCCAGGCAATGCAGCGAGTTGTCTGTGGAGCCAGGTTTAGAGCAGGAATTCCTGTCTCCCAGCTTCATGTCCTCCCTCTGAGAGCCCCTCCCTGGAGTAAGCAATCAGTCTGGAATGAGTAGGTGGCATGAACATCTTTACAGCAGCAGGAAGAGCTTCACACCAAGCAAGGCATGGCCTGGAGGGGTGATTAGTTATGCAGAGGTGCTGGGGACAGGCCTGAGAGCCAAGAACTGCTGTGTCTGTGGACACTCCTGCCCCTTCTGGGATTCTCCAATCATGAAAGGTCTTCAAGTTCTTGTTCAGGATTTGTTCAGCAGACGGAGGTTGGTCTGCCCATTTCCTCTGGCAATCGAGCCTCCAACACTTTTGTCCCACCAGGAGATGGTGGTACCACTTTGGTCTTGTTTTCCTTGCCTGGACTTAGAGAGAGGCTCCTTCCTCAGCTCCTGGCAAGGCTGGGCTGCAGTCAGACACCTTTGCTTCCTGACTCATGGTACTGATTTTGTGTGCCCTGCAGGTGGTGGAGGAAACCGGAAAGGCAAGAGCAAGAAATGGCGCCAGATGCTGCAGTTCCCCCACATCAGCCTCTGCGAGGACCTTCGGCAAACCCTGGGTGAGATGCAGGGCTTGGTGAGAGCCAGTGGGTGAGCTTGTGTGTGGGAGTTGTGCACCCCAAGCTGAGTGTCAGGGACATAGAACAGGGCAAATCCTGGTCAGGATTGCTTGGAGTTCAGGGTGTAGGGAAGAAATGATGGGTGGGTAAGTGGCTGCTGATGTACCCACACACCTGCCAGACTGTGATGAGCTTCAGTAGAGGAACATCACCTTTTGTGTGCAAACAGACCTGGTCCGTGCTGCAGAGTTTAGGAGTGTCACTCTGAGGTGCCTTTGCAAAAATAACCAAGTTCCTACTAAAGTCCTCTGTTCTCCCTGGCTGGATTCAGCTCAGCTCCACAGATCTCAGCTTCTAACATTCATGCAGCAGCTCTTCTCAGGCAAACTGGGTTCTTGCTGTGTGGTGTGGATGAGAACTGGAGTTGGGCAGGGCTTTGCCTATCATTTTCATTCTGTACTTTGTACTCTTCATGGTTTTAATGTTGTTTGTGCAGCAGGCTTGGTCCTGAGATCATGTGAAATTGTTTTGGGGCACAGAGGGTGCAAGTGCTTTGCTTCCTGGGAAGAGGAGAGCTTGTTTAAGTTTTCAATCAGGATTCAGCTGCCAGCTGGAGAGCGGCACAGCGCTGGCCTTGTTTCAGAACAGGTGTCACTGAAACAAATGGGTTTGGGAGGTTTCTGCAGCTCAAATTCCCGGTTCTGCCCTGCCCAGGTTTTCCAGTCCTGGCAATCCTTTGGGCCCCATGGAACTGTAGTACTTGGAGAAACTCAACCTCACTCATTCACACTGTAACCCTCAAGCTCACAGCAGCACAATGCAGGCTGTCCCCACCTCCCTCTGCCACACACCCTGTGCACCATCTCTCAGGTCTGGCTTCACAGCCAGGTGTGGCTGTATGGAGATTCCAGCCTTGGATTTGCTGCTGACTGCCTCTCTGGAGCAAGGTCTGAGAGCTTAACAGGGCTCTGGCCTGGTCTCTCCTTGCAGCTCTCATCTTGACCATCCAAACCCCTTCTGCCTCTTTGACTTGCATGCCCTCAGCAGAGCTTTCCCCCAACTTTTGTCCATTCTCTGCCTGCAGCCACCCTTCCTGTGGGTGTCATGATGTTTTCCAGCACTGAACTTCACCCCTTTGCCAGCGGTGAGTGCTGGTGGTCTCTGTCTCTGCTGTCCTGCTATCCAGGATAGTGACCTTGCGAAGATTTGGGAAGCGAGTCCCTCCCTGCCACTGGCTGTCACCGCCCGTGTCTCACTTCCCCTTGGAGAGGCACGTGAGGAGTGCTCTGACCCAGGTGGCAGCAGCTTCGCTTGGTTTTCCCATGGGAGAGATGACCCCGTTCCTTGTGCTTGGGCACTCTTTGGCTGGGCTGTCTTTCTTTTCACCTCACAGCCTGCTAGAAAGGCGTTTCTTTCCTATTCCAGAGTCTTGGCAGGACCGTGGGCACGGTGGGCTGGTTGCCCACTGCAGAATTAAGCTTTTTGTGCCCTGACCACAGGGAGTAACCTCGTGTGAGCCTGGGCAGCGACCAGGGCAGCCGAAAGCTTCTGATCTCGCCGACAGCAAACTCTGGTCCTCCCCAGCTGAAGGGAACTCCTTCCCCTGCAGACACAAGGAAACCGGCTGGTGCGGCAGAGCTGGCGAGGCCACCTCCTCCCCCACCACAGCCCGCCTGGCTCTGCACTATCCTGCACCCTCAGGAAGCTGCAGCTTCCTCAGGAGAAACTGCTGCACAGGGAGGGGAAGGCTGGGAGTACCCAGTGCTGGGATCCCCTGGGTGGCTGCACATCTGCACTGCAGGCAGCCCCCAGCCCTCGGTGGCAGTGGCTGTCACAGAAATGTGTTCTGGCCTGCGATCAGACAATGTCTTGTGAGTGGAAGGGGAGGAAAAAAGCAGAGAACTTGAAGTGCTCTGGATAGTCAAAGGGGTTTGTGCCTGGGCTGCCAGAGTTCGGGGAGGGGTAGGAGGAATCTGCAAGCTCTGAATGGCAGTAGGAGTTGATGTACAAGCAAGTGGCTGTCCCGTGGAGTGGGGAGTTCTGACTGCTGTGTGCACATCAGCAGGACATCTGTGGGAATGGTGCTTCCCATTTTGATGCTGCTGCTTCCAGCAGCGCCTTTGGGAATACAAGTGGTTTGAAGGAGTCATCAGAAAAACTCCTGGTCTGGAAGATGTGCCTTGAGATAAGCTTGGTGTGTTCCTCCTGTTCCAAGGAAAGTTGTGTGTCTGGAGTAGTTGGTCGATCTCTGTGGAGAGAGGAGGAGAGAGCCTTTAGGCAAGCAGGAGATATGGAGGTCCATTGCTAGGAACAAGAGGTTCAGGCTGAACAGAACAGATCAATCCTCTTTCAGGGAAGAGGGTCTTCCATAGGGGAATATAAAACCTCAAGCAATGTCCCTTGTCCCACTGGGTGCGCTTCCCTCTCCTGGCAGTCTCATGCTGGTGGGACCTGTCAGCAGCCCAGCTGAGGAGTCACAATTCCCCCACTGCTGCCTGGCTGGGGTGGTGGGCTGGGACTGCTCCTTTGGGATCTGGCAGCGAGTGACCTTCTCCACGTTTGCAGAGCGGGACTACCACAGCCTGTGCGAGAAGCAGCCCATTGGGCACATGCTCTTCCGGCAGTTCTGCGAGACACGCCCCGAGCTCTCACGCTGCGTCAAGTTCCTGGATGCCGTGGTAAGAGCAAAGCCCGTCAGGCTTCGGTGGGGGAGACAGGGATGTTCCTGACACCCTGGGCACAAACTGGTTGGCTGGGTGCTCCAGCAGGTACTTCTGGGCATGTAGGGTTTTTCTGTAGGAAAAACCTGTGAGTTGCAGCCCAAATAGGGCTGAGCCTTTGCTTAGGGAGCTGTTTGCTGGAGATCTGGTTTTCAGTGAAAGCATGGGAAACTTTAGGCAGCAGGTGTTGCTGCTCCACAGCTGTTGCCCAGTAGCAAGGCTGGGTTCCTGGCTGGACCTGCCCCTCACACTGTTTGCTCTCTGCAGGCAGGGTACGAAGTGGCTCCAGATGAGAAGAGGAAGGAATGTGGGCAGCACCTGATTGAAAAGTACTTGAAGCCAAACGTGAGTAAGAGGGTTGTGTTTGCTGCCTGCAAGGGTAGAACAGTTGGAAAGCCAGCAGCTGACATGGCCCATGTCCTGCCACAACCAACATGCTGAGCCACCACATCACCTCACAAGCCACTACACTGCTTTGCCCACTGACTCTAAAGCAGGACCCTTGGGCTCTGCTCCCTATGTCTGACTCCATCCCTTTGTCCCCAGAGTGAGGACCATGTGCCTGAAGTTCCCTCACAACTGGTGGATGCCTGTTGTGAGAGGCTGGAGCAGGAACCTTCCAAGGAGCTCTTCAAGGAATGCACTAAGTAAGTTGGATGGCTGGGCTGTGCCTGCAGGTCACACATGGCACATGGGGATGATGCTGCAGCTGACTCACCTTGTCCCTTGTGGTCCCTTCCTCTGGGAGAGTGAAGGCTGGTGCTAAGGCTGGGGCCTGGGCAGTTCTGGACCAGCAATTTGCAGCCCAGCTCCAGGAAAGCGAGCATAAGGATCTTGTGCTCTGGGAGCCACGAGCTACTGCAGAAACCTCTGTCAGTCCTCCCAGTTGGAGTTGCCAGTTGGGAAGACCCTGTAGCAGTGCCATTCCCAGTGTTGTGCCAGCATCTTGTAGGCTCCTGCCGAGCTGAGCCAATGGGTGCTGTCCTGTGCCAGCTGTCCTGTCCTGCTGGCCACAGAAGTGGCTGTTGTGGTTGGGTTACTCTGGCTGTTGCTGCAGGGGTCTAAGGTCACCTCTGTTCCCATCGCAGAAGCAGTGGCCGAGGTCCTGGCTCTGGGTGTGAAGCGGAAGCTCTTGGGCAAACCAGGCTTGCAGCCTCCCCCCTCCCTGCACAGTAGCTGGAGCGTGTTGCCTAACTGAGTGCAGGGCTGTGGCAACACATTTGCTGCAGTCTTCTGGAGAGCGTTAGCTCCGTGTGTGGTAACCAGTGTCGTGTCTGAATGCAGAGCCTCCAGGCTGGGCCCTGCCTGCTCTTGGCAAGCTCTGAAAGGGGAGAGCCCATCCGCTTCTCCTTGATGCGTGTTTCCAGTCTAGACACTGTGTCTAAGGCTGCTCACTCTGCTGGGCAGCCCTGGCACAGCTCTCCAAGGCAGTTAGCTCTCTCGAGCAGGATCCCCTGTGGCCTTTTGTGCTGGATATTCATCTGATAGTGAACAACTCAGCGCCTGGTGCTGAATGTTGCTAGCAGCTGATTACAGCCTGTGTGCACGTTTGCCCTGTGAGCAGAAGGGCAATTGCAAAGAGTCCCATTGTCCCCCTTTGTCCTGCAGCCCTGGCTGGTGCCAAGAGGCCACAATTAGCAGTGCCAGCCCAGTCCCAGGGCACTGCGTTTGTCACAGTGGTACCTCCAACGCACCTTCCTTTTGCATCAGGCTTAGCGTGGAGCGGGGCTTTCTGGGCCAGGGCTACGTGGGTGATTCGGCACCAGGCTGGGTGAGGGGATGGCAGAGTAAACAGGCTTTTGGGGCTGTTCTCCTCTTTCCTGGGGCTGCTGGCTTTTTCCAGGGCTGTGATCAGCTCTCAGGAACCGTGCTGGCTCTGCTCTCTCCTAGGCTTATCCACGACTACCTGAGCGTGGCTCCCTTTGCTGACTACCTCGACAGCTTGTACTTCAACCGCTTCCTGCAGTGGAAATGGCTGGAACGGTAATGCTCCCCACACCGCTGGGAAACGTGCACCCTCCTCACACAGCCTGCCTGAGGGGTCCCTGGGGCTCCTTCCCATGCTGGGCCCTGGCAGGAGCCAAGACCCTGGCCTTTGCTCTCCCTTGGGGCCCTTTACTGGCACCAGCAGCAGCCCCAGCCTTGCTTGCCTCGTGGGGAAGCAAGGCCTGCTTGAGCAGGGATTTGGGGTGAGCTACAGTCTCTCAGGCCAGGGCTTGGGCTTCAGCCCCTGCTCTCTCCTTGCTCACTTCTCACTCTGGTTTCCTTTCCCTCACAGGCAGCCAGTGACCAAAAACACTTTCCGCCAGTACCGTGTGCTGGGTAAGGGCGGTTTTGGGGAGGTGAGTAACCACCATTTCCTCTGTGTTCAGGGTACCAGACAGCCACTGCTGCCTGCTGCCAGAGGCAGACCTGGGTTGACCATCAGGGCACCAGAAGCTGCTCCAGCACCTGGAGGCGGGTGCTGCTGGTTGGGTGGGCTGTGGGGGCTCTGCGATGGGCTGTGTTCTGGGCCTTGTGTGACCTGTCAGCTCTCCCTGAGAGGCAGGAGCTCACCTCTCTCCACGTGCTGGAGGTGTGGGAGGTGCTGTGCAGGGTTGGTAGCAGTAGGCCCCACAGGGCTCGTGCTAACTGGGCAGAGTCAGATCTGTTCCCTGTGTCTTGACAGGGCAAACTGCACTCCTGAAAGCTTCCTGCCAGGCTTCCTTCTGTTTATGGAGTGGCCTTCTGTCTTCCCAGGCACCAGCCAAGGTGCTGCTAAAGGTGTTAAAGGCGTTACAGCTGGCTCCTGGTTCTCCGTGACATCTGGAGCTGTCACTGTTCCCTGTGTCTTTGCTTTGACAATGGGCTTCTTTGCCTTCCTGTGCCTCTTCCTGAGAGCAGAATCTAAACCCCCACTCTGGAAATGGCAGTGGGAGGGTACTGAGCCTTGTCCTCCCTCCAGGTGTGTGCCTGCCAAGTGCGTGCCACAGGGAAGATGTATGCCTGCAAGAAACTGGAGAAGAAACGGATCAAAAAGAGGAAGGGAGAAGCCATGGCCCTGAATGAAAAACAGATCCTGGAAAAAGTGAACAGTAGGTTTGTAGTAAGTACATAGGAATTGCTCTCACTTTGCTGCGATGGTTGATGCCTCCTCCAACCAGCCAGCCTGGCACCTCTGTGCTCCTCACCTGGTGTGGAGAGGCAGGAGCAAGCTCTGCCCATGGGGCTGGGTCCTGGTGGCTGCACATCTCTCACAAGGCTGGGGTCTGGCACAGACCTTTACTGCCTCCACAACGTGCTGTAAATGTCCCCAAAGTCAGCCCCAAACACCCATCTGGTGTTACAGGCACCGTTGTGATTTTTGGGGCACAAGTAAACAGTGAGAACCGTCTCTCCAGACAGCGGGGTAGGGAGAAGCCCAGCCCTGAGCTGTGTGATTGGGAGCTCTACCTTGGTGCACTGAGGTGTGGGAAGCCTGAACGTCCCTTTGCAAAGGGTTCATCAGTTGCTACCCCAGTGTTGTTGGGTGCTGCCTGCCCCTGGGGGGAAGCAGCTCTGGCTGGGAAAATAGTGTCCTCCCTGTCCAAGCAAAGCTGGGGGTGTGCTGGGACTGCTGGGCACTGCCATGTCCTCCCTGGGTTTGCACAGTTCCTCCTCTGCTGGCAAAGGCCCAGTCCCGAGCCTGTGAGTGGCTGCTTGGGTGGCAAAGTGTCCATGGGAGTGTGGGCACCTCCCTCTTCCAGCTGTGTCTTCTAACAGCCTTTCTGCCCTGAATTGCAGGTGAGCTTAGCCTATGCATATGAAACTAAAGATGCTCTCTGCCTAGTGCTGACCCTCATGAATGGAGGGGACCTCAAGTTCCATATCTACCACATGGGAGAGGCTGGTTTCGAGGAGCCCCGGGCAGCTTTCTATGCTGCTGAGATCTGCTGTGGCCTCGAGGACTTGCACCAGGAGAGGATAGTGTACAGGTGCGTGCTGCCTGGTCCCTGCTGGGAGAGCTTGTAGGGCCTGCAGCAGCAAGAGGGTTCCTGCTGCTCTTACCAGCCCAGCTGGGTCTGTCTGCTCAAGAAAATAAGCTCAAGGCTTGAAAGCAGCACAGAGCTGAGTGAGAGGAATTGGGAACAGAAAGCTGATCTTGTGGGAGAAAGGGAGAGCTTAGCTTGGCTTCCTTGTGCTGGTAAATTATCGCCAAGAACAGGATGTGATCATGCTGTGAATGTCTCAGGGCAGGCACTGAACTCCCTGGGCAGTATTGACACTAGAACAAAGGAGGGTAGGCTGCCCCAATGTGCTCAAGAGCTGGGGAGGAGGGAGAACAAGTGGATTGACTGTACTCACGGGGGTTTTAGGATAGCATGGCTAAACACTGGCCAGGAAGTCCCCTCTGGTCCTACCTTGCCCTGGGGCAGGATAAGCATAGAAGCCTGTGCTCCTTCTCACTTGCATGGCCTGCCCCATAGTGAGTTCTGCATCTGCAAAGAGGGAACCATCGCCAGGCTCACTGCAGAGGGTTGAAGGTTGTTTCCCACCTCTGTGCCCGGGAGGGGAGAGCTTGCAGGGTCAGCTCTGGGACAGAGGGTGAGGGGAAGGCTATCTGTACGCCCACAGCAGGGGCATTGCATCCTAAAGTTGCTTATCTGGGACTTGTTGAGATGTGGCTGTTGCATGTGTCCTCTGCTTTGACAACAGGCTTATTGCTAACCAAGTCCCTTCCCTCCTAGGGACCTGAAGCCAGAGAACATATTACTGGATGACCATGGTGAGTGCAGCGTCAAGAGGAGCCCTGAGCCTGAGTTTTTTCTTACTCTGCTTAAGTCAGGGTTACCCTGTGTTTTTGGCAGCTTCAAACACTGCCCCCTGACTTTGTCCTGTTAACTTGTCCCCTCCTCTATGCAGGTCACATCCGTATCTCAGACCTGGGACTAGCTGTGCATGTGCCAGAGGGCCAAACAATCAAAGGCCGGGTGGGCACAGTTGGCTACATGGGTAAGTGATCCTGGTTTAAACAAAAAGTGGTTCAAAAGATGTGCTCTCCCTGCCCTCACACATCCCTCACCCCTGCTCCTCTGCAGCTCCGGAGGTGGTGAAGAACGAGCGCTACACGTTCAGCCCAGACTGGTGGGCTCTGGGCTGCCTGGTGTACGAGATGATCGAGGGCCAGTCCCCTTTCCAGCAGCGCAAGAAGAAGATCAAACGGGAGGAGGTGGAGCGGTTGGTGAAGGAAGTGCAGGAGGAGTACTCGGAGAAGTTCTCGCCCTGCGCCCGCTCCCTCTGCACCATGGTACGAGTGTGCAGCCCTGTCCCTTCACTCCCAACACTTCTGTGCATGCAGCAGCAGAACATGGGAGCTGTTCCCTGCAGAGGTGACAGCCAGGTTCCCTTGTCTTTAATAAGGCAGCACAGGAGGGTTCAGAGTGCCTTCATTCCTTGCCCAACTGCCCAGCAGGCCTGTGCTCTCCCTAGAACACACTGCAGAAACCCAGGGCTGCTCCTGGACACAGAGCACCCTTCACCCAGGACATTGATTTCCTTTGTGTCACAGCTCCTGTGCAAAGACCCTTTGGAGCGCCTGGGGTGCCGAGGAGCTGGGGCCAAGGAAGTGAAGGAACACCCTCTCTTCAAGCACCTCAACTTCAGGAGGCTGGAAGCAGGCATGCTGGACCCTCCCTTCAAGCCAGATGTAAGTCCTGACCTTTTCAGTCACTGGTGCTGTCAAGGGAAGAGGGTGCCCTGGCATGGGGAGATGGGGCCCATCCCCGTCCCTGGACCTGGCAGAACAGGGGTCCAGCAAGCTCTGGGCTGCAGGGAGAGGTGGCCTGGGCTTGGCCGTGAGCAACAGTTGGAGGTGGTGGCATCAAGGTGGAGCCTGGCATTAGAGCAATCTTTGTGCTGCGTAGCCCCAGGCCATCTACTGCAAGGATGTTCTGGACATTGAGCAGTTCTCCACGGTGAAAGGAGTGGAGCTGGAGCCCACGGACAATGACTTCTACCAGAAGTTTGCCACAGGGAGTGTGCCCATTCCTTGGCAGAACGAGGTAGGTCTTTGCTCCTGCTTGTGCCCACCATGGCCGAGGGCGGTGTCCCCATGCTGTTCCTGCTGCTCTCGTGCTCTGCTGGGCCCTCGGTGATGGGCTCCATGTGGCAGTTGCTGCAGCCTTCTTTTCCCTCTTCCAGATGATCGAGACAGAGTGTTTTAAGGAGCTGAATGTCTTTAGCACAGATGGCACAGTGCCCCCAGACCTGGACTGGAAAGGGCAGCCTTCTCCACAGCCCAAAAAAGGGTTACTCCAGCGCTTGTTCAGCAGACAGGTAAGGGTTTGTCCAGCATTTCCTCCCCAGCCAGTCTCCCAGCAACAGTGATGCTGCTCCTGCCTGTGCCAGGCAGGTCTGGCAGGGAGGTGGGCACGAGAGGGCAGCAAGCAGTCTCCCCTAATGTTGGGTCGCCAGACCCTAGGGCTCTCAGGCACCCGTGCAAGGCTGCAGGGAGCCAGCCCTTGCCTGGCTGGCACTCCCCATGCTGGGGAGCCAGGGGGGCTGGGAAAGAGTGTCCTGGCTAAACATGCTGGAATCACCCAGGCAGAGGGATGCTGAAGACTCTAAAATAATAAATCATCTCCCTTCTGACATGAATAATACCAGCCCTGAACAAGTTCTCGCTCTTGTAATGGGCTGTCTGGGCTCCCCAGAGCACTTGTGCCAGATCTTGAGCCAGGCGGAGAGCAGCTTTCGAGGGATGAGAACAGAAACATCTTGCCGCTGCTGTGGGCTTGCCTGTCTGCTCTGCCCGGGACAGTCTTTGCCTTCTTTCCAGGCCTGGCAAAGCCTGGGCTGCTGCCTCTCAGCAGCTGTGTGCAGCTGTAGGACTCCAGCATGGTTGGCTCTGGACCCACTCAGCCACCTGGTGCTGACTCCTGCTCCTTGGCAAGCTCCGAGTTGTGCTTTGCAGTTCAGTGGGCTGCCCTAGCCAGAGCCAGCTCTGGGGATACCCAGCCCTTCCCGAGGCAGGCAAGACCTGCCAGAGGATGGGCAGCTGTTTGTAGCAGGGGTTGAGCTGTGATTTCCCACGTGTTTTCTCTTTCCAGAGGTGAGCAGTCACTCCTGGCTGCTCTGCTCAGGGAAATACCCGGTGGCCCACGGACATGGCAAGATCTGGGAAAGAGGAGTGTTATCCTTCAGTGCCTATCCCCTTCCCCTGGCAGAGCACAACCTGCTTGTTGTTCTAACTGCCCCCTGAGCCACTAATCCCGCATCCCTGCTCTTGCTGCCTTTGTGGGGGAGGCCTTGCCCTCAGCTTGAGCCAAAGTTGCCCCTGCACTGCCGCTGCTGGGAGTTCTGCTCCCAGGGGGCTGTGGGAAGTTTCCTTCACTCCTCTCCGGATGTCCGGGACACACAGAAGGGTTGAGAAACTGTGAAGGGTTTGGCATTGCCCCATGCTCAGACTCCCATTTCAGCAAAAAGGGCTTCAGCTGCTTTCGTGGCCAGCTGAGCCCTGGGGAGGCCGAGCGTCTGTGCTGGCACTGAGCTGTGTCCCTGGGTGGCTGCAGTCCCCGGAGCCCAGCTTCCTCGCAGCTTCTGAGCTAGCCAGCTGCGTGCTCACCAGTCTGTCTGCCAGGGGCTGAACCTCCAGATGGAGCTGGACTGTTCTCTGCAGTCTGGGGGTCCCCTCCAGCCCCTTGCCTCCATGTAGCTCTCCTGCACACAGGCTGGGGGGGGTGCTGGCCCATCCCTGCCAGAGGGCAGCTGTAGGCTGGGTTGTGTGACCGTGCTCACCCTCTGCTTGCTGTGCTCCTCTCTCCCTCCCTCCTCCCTCTCCTTGCCCTTCTGACTTCAGGACTGTTGTGGAAACTGCAGCGACAGCGAGGAAGAGCCCACCCGGCTGTAGAGCACAGCTTGTTCTCCAGCCCCTGGGACCCCCTTGCCTCTCCCGAGTGCCCAGCCTGAAGGACACAGTCGCAGTGGCCCCACAAGGTGGATTTGTTTACAGTTTTACACGTCTGTATTTGAAGACTCTGAGGATGATTCCAAGGCTGGCAGCAGCACATGGCTCGGGTTGAGGTGCCTCTGACCATGGGCAAGCCCTGAGACAAACCCGGACGCTTCCAAATCTGCCACTTGGGATGGTGCTGCTGCCGCCGGCTGCCGCTCCCCTCCCGGGCCCAGGGTGGGAGGGAGGGATCGTGCCGGCGTGGGCCGAGGCCAGGCTGGAGCAGCTCTGCTGACACATTCC
The DNA here is from genome assembly GCA_013397815.1 of Aleadryas rufinucha. NCBI lineage: Eukaryota > Metazoa > Chordata > Aves > Passeriformes > Aleadryas > Aleadryas rufinucha. Next base: position 3,769 of record VZTH01014662.1, on the reverse strand, counting down.
ACGGTGCCGAAGCGGCACCGCAGGTTTGATGTATATTTATATATGTCGGTCTGTACATATCACATGTCGGTTTTTAATCTATGGGTGGGGGCCTGCACTACCCCCCCCGTCACAGGCACAAATGTCCTCCTATGGGAGGAGCGACGCTCCCAGCTTTGTTCCGGGGAGTCCTGGACAGAGGCCTTCTGTGCCTTGAAGTGTCTAAATCATCTTTCCTGGACCTTTCTGGCTGTGCTGAGGTGTCCTGGCTCCAGCGGAGTCCATTGCTCAGCCCCGAGGCACAGGAAAGCGCTGTGCCAAAGCGTCTCCCATTGCATCCTGGCAGCAGGGCGTCACTGCCTCGTCCTCGCGTCCCTGTCTGCTGGAGCCTCCTGCCTCGTCTCGCACGTGCTGCCAGCCCCGACGAGCTGATCCTGAGCCCCTCTCCACACCGCTGGCACGGCGGGACACGGCCACTCCCGGGCACCTGCTGCTGCTGTGGCCAAAGGGGTTGGTCTGATCTCCGGCATGCTGCAGGATGGTGACAAGGCAGTGCCACCAGCTGTGCATTCCAGAGGTGTGGCTGTCCCCAGGCCCAGCTTGGTGGTGGAGGAGCAGACACATAAAGGATCCTGCTCTCAGGGAGCAAAGCTGTGGTAAAGGGAATGTCCCTTCCTCGGGTCATGTGAAGCTGTGACCCAAGAGTGAGTGGGCTTGGGACCAGATTAGTGCATGTCCCCAGGGGTTCTGGGGAGCCAGCACAGCTCCTGCACCCACAGGCAGAAGTGCGGAGCAGCGTGGGGATCAGCCCACCTGTTCATTCAGCTTCTCCTGTCCCCTCTTGTGTATGCTTGTCCCAGCTGTGTCCTGAGCAATAACTCGTCCCTTCTCTGTGTGTGTGTGCACACGCGTGCGTGCGTGTGCTGCTGCCTCTGCTCATTCTGAGCCAGGCCCCCCAGGGGGGCTGAGCACCTACTTGGACCTGTGGTATAATTTGCTTGCCTTGCACTAAAGTTGGAGAGTATTTAAATTTTTAACCTTTTGTTAAGTGTAAAGATTGCCGTGCCTTGTATTGCTCTCGTGTCATGGGGGGCCTGCTCTGGGCCATACAGGTTGGTGGCTGTAAGAAGGGGAGCGGGGACCTCGTTCCTGGGCTGCCATGGGCTCTGCTGGTGCTCCTGTCCTGCAGGGAAGGGCTGGGGTTGCCCTCCAGGGCAAAAAGGCTGATGCTGGCTGAGCCCTGAGTACCATAGATGACCCTCAGTGTCTTCTGCTGCGTGTTTTAGGTCTGTGGGGGCACAACAGGTATGAGGCCTTGTGCTGTTGGGATGCTTGTGCCTGCTGTGGTCCCCTGTGGGGCATGTCCATCCCCAGCACAGCCCCACAGCCCTATCACAGGTGTGCTGTGGGGCTGAGGCAGAGTCCTGCTGCCCTCTGGTCACGGTGAGTTACTGCTTCAGGGGGATCACCATCAATGGGAACCTTGTGGCAGTGCAGAGTGCTGCTCCTTAGCCCAAGGAACAGCCCCTCCAAGGGGCGACCCTGCAGGGTGACGCAGGGTGAGGGTCACGATGGTCACCAAGGGTGAAGCAGTGAAAGGGGGGCAGCCTGGTCGGGGATGCAGGGTGGGTTTGGGGTCCGGGGCTGGCGGCAGCGGCGACAGCCTCGTGCGCAGCGCGGGGGGGCCACACGCAGCTGCACTGGGATGAGAATAGCAAGTGCGGCCGGGTAGCTAGGGAACAGTTGCTATGGGAGCGGGCCGAGGAGGAGTTCTCACACTCAGAGGGGGCATCTTGGGGTAAAATCCAGGAATTTTCTGCAGCCGTGGAAGGAAGGCAGGCAGGGGGATGGGGACTGCCTGGGGATTGCTGTTCCAAACGCACCAGTCAGGAAGCGTGTGCTGCCCTCCTGGCACTGCCTGGGTCCTGGCACCCTGGCACCAAAGTCCTGGGGTCACCAGCATGTTCGTGTGTCTGTCACATGTTCAGGGTGGCTCTGGGGCAGGGCCGGGGGGTGAACAGAGCCGTGGCCAGCCCTGAATAGGGCAGGGAAGTGGTTCTGCCTGTTCCCACCTGCCCAGCGGTGCCCAGCATTTGGGGGGTGTCTCATCCCCATCCCTGCCCTTGCTGGGGGGTAGCAGCGTGCAGGTGAAGGGGTGCTGGTGTATGTCCAGAGCCAAAATGGGTGGATCTGGACCCTACGGACAGGCGAGATGTGGGGGTCCTGACCAGTGCCCCGGGCTGTGGCGGCAGCTCCGCACACCATTTTCAGGGGTGAAGGATGCTCTCAGCTGTTGCCTGGGCAACGGCTCCTCCTCCAGCCCACCATGTGGCTCGGGGAGCGCCCCCCCGCCCGCCTCCCCCCGCCGCCGTGGGGAGAAGGGGAAGGGGAAGGCAGCTCCCGGCCCCCGGCGCTGGCGGGGCCGGAGGCCAGGCTCCCTTCGCCCGCCCTTGCCCTGATCTGACGATGCCCGTGGGCCCCACTGTGCCCGCCGTCCCTGCGGTCCCCATGCCTCAAGGGAGCACCCCGGCCCCCCCGCATGGCCGCAGCCCCCTGCCCGCCCTGGGTGCTGCTGGGGCACCCCCACAACCACCGAGCCGGCAGTGCTCGGCTGCCGTGGCCGCGCTGTGAGGTCGGATCGCAGGAGGCGAGTTCCAGCAAGGTGAGTCGGGGCCAGAGCCAAGGGGGCCGGGGGACACACGGCCACTGCGGCCCTGCTGCGAGCGAGGTGGTGGGGCTTGGCCAGAAACCGGAGCCGCTATGCCCGGCTGTGGTGGGAGTGGGCTGCCAGCACCCGGATTCCCCAGGTCATCCCCTGGCCGGGATGGAGGAAGTCCTTCCGGCCGGGCTCCGGCCGAACAATGCGCCGTGTGTGCAGCCGCAGCGGGCGCCTGCCACCCTGCCCACGGGGAGGAAACGGCGGCGGGGTCACGGCCTGCGTGGGGCACCCACACCCCGTCACCCACCCGCATCTGGCACGGCTCCGCCCCGAAACCGCGCTGTCCCGCTCCTGGCACAGCCCCAGGGCGCAGCGAAGGGACAGCGGGGACTCTTGACCCCAAGCTTGGTGCAGTCCCATGTAGCCAGAGGGGTCTCCCATGGGGGCCACGACCACCGGCCTCAGTTACAGCAGAGAAGAGCTGGTGACAACCCCCCGATGGCAAATGGCTGGGGGAGCCCTAGCTCAGGGACAACTGCCCAGGCCAGGCTGGTGAGGGGTCTGCTTGGGGTTATGGCACTCAAGGCAGCAGGGTGACCCCAGGACACCCAGTGCCATTTCAGTCCCTTGCTGTACTGGGGGCCGGACTGGTACCCCTGCCCTGCAGAGCCACGTGTCCCACTGCAGTGGCCAGGTGAGCTGGGGCAGAGGCTGTTGGGGTTTTGCCAGCGGCTGGGCTGCCCTCCCTGCCTGTGTCCCTGTGCTGGCCGTCACCCCGGGGAGCACGTAGTTGTCACCCCTTGAGGAGGCTGGGGATGGCATTGGGGGAGCGGGTGGCAGCACCCCCAGGGTACCTCCAGAGCTAGTAGAGGGCTACCGACTGTGGGAGCCTGTGGCACCACTCCACCGGGCATCGCAGGGCCCTCACCCCACCCGGACCGGGAGTCGTTACCAGGGGATCCCCGGCCTCCACCCCGTGGGGCTTCCGCGGCCACCCCCGGGGATGCCCCGGCCCTCTCGCCACCGGCATCCCGCCGCCGTTCCCCAGGGGCGGGGGGGAATTCCCGTGGCAGTATCGGTGCCCCAGCCGGTGGCCCCCGCGCGGCGGCGGGTCCCGGGGCGGGGGGTGCG